>LQNS02276498.1:24041764-24054156 GCA_001587735.2 Parhyale hawaiensis
GACAGTAGCCAATTCCGTCCCATTCATTTTCAATGGGGTGGAAGAGTTCACCAACCCTACGTGCATTACTGAGCATTTGTCGACATTAAAGTTCATCTGCCACGTTGCGCTCCATTCCATGAGGTGGTCAAGGTCTTCTTGGAGCTCGGCTTTTTTCGTTGTAGGACGACATAGTTTTGTATCATCCGCAAATTTACTGATTTTACCACGGATGTTAAGATCGAGATTGAGTATACAGGTCATGGTGCTGAGGGAACAAGCCATGGTATTGTAAGAGCAGGTCATGTGCTGAAAGAGCAGGTTGCCAGTAAGGAATTATACCAATAGAGATCGGGATATAAAGCACCAATAGAACTGAGGAATTTGACATCCAACAGTTAGCGATGAACCTCAGTCGCAACTCAAGTGATGCGCATTTTTTAGGGGAGGGGCACAGAATATCCAGTCTATGTTCCTTGCTGACGTATGCCTTGTAAAACAAATGGAGGAAAACACTTCGCCTGCAGGAGAGATTCACAGAGTTATTCTTAGCACACAGCCAACTGGCTGACAAGTCCAATACAATATTACTTCATCTCATAAAGATGCCTACACCTTGCAGAATATTTTTTTCAGGCAGGCGTCATGCATTATTCATATACTACTTATAATACATGCATAAACTGAGCCTGTATAATGCATCATTCCCGTATGCACGAATAATTTCATTTTCACATGCATTATAGCGATCTTAGAGAAAGCAGTGCAACGTTTCTCAGTATTTATTAATTTACAACGACTTGTTGATAGCTAAAGCTCAGAATTCACGACTATAATTTAATTTTATTTAGAAATTTAATCTTTCCTATCGCCGAGGGTCAATTTTTCTCAACGTTTCAAGTAATGCAATTACTACGAGAGAGTGAGAAGCTATTCTGTGGCGCTATGGAGTTAAATATATTTTGGTTTTAGATCGAGCACCACCGAAATCCGAACTGGACAATATGCAAACGTTCTCTCCGCAATTATAATTTCAATAAAACTTGCATCAAGCAATTTTTTCATATTTCGCAGGCGGTCCAGCGAGTCCGTCGCATACTGTCACATCGCTTGCAATTTTCGCTAACTGAATTAATGCAGCGAAGCGGGGCCGAGGTGATGGGAATAAAGCCCCATAGGGAGGTTAAAGTAATTGCTTCAGCCGAAAAATTCGGCGCCTAAAGGTCAGCGGAAGCCGTGTTTTGGGGACCTGCTGCAGTGGGGCAGCTGTCGGCGGTCTATCATCCTCAGCATCAGCGGTTATATGTTTGGGTGCATTGAGTCTAGACAGCGAAGTGCATAGCCTGGGTCTGTAGTGATACAGTAAAACTAAATAACCTCAGGGTGCGTGTTCTGGGCAGGGATGTGCATGGCATGAAAGTAAAACAGTTGAATAAATTAAAGAACCAAGGTAAAAAGAGTCATTTTCTAAAATGCAAACGTTTCGGAAGACTAAAATTCCATCTTCAGTGTTGAAATATAAGTAGTGAATTAAGTACACTAATCAGTTTCACAGCAGAACATCCAAAAAGCTCAAATGGGATTAAGTGCAGTAAAAATGAAATAAAAAAAAAACACTTTCTTAAAATTAGGTACACACATCTAAGTAACAATATTAAAGCACAAACATGCAAAGTTAGGTGGGGGAAGCAATCAAAAGAGGAACTGCAGTTTGATCATTATTTAAAGACGATTTTTCACTAAAAATATACAGGCTTTTCTAAAATGCGGAGATCGTGGTTTGCACATGCCCTACCTAATCCTGAAAAGTTCAACATTTTAGAACGATGATTTTCTTGGGTACAGATATTTCTAATAGTAGAATGTGGTGGTGCTGTGGTCTATCGGTTCGATAAGAGATGCCTGCATGTTGGCTGCGCGTGACAAACTGTTGGAGAGAAGAGACGACCATACAACCAAGATAGAAAGCTACAGACCCTCGAAGCTTGGATTCGTTTAGTTAGTTTGGCGGAAAAGAAACCATTATGCAATAAAGGGGCCTCCGAAGCTTTGGCCGTTAAGAGTTTGTGACTCCTGAAACAAGCGTTCGTACCTGCAGAGGGTGTCTCACCCAAGGTTTATCAAGATGATTTTTAAACACATTGAGTATCTCCGTACCAACAGCTTCGGAGGGGAGTCTCTTCCAGATGTTCGGTATGAAATACGGAAAGAACTACTGGCTTAAGGTAGTTCTTTGAGCTTGATGTTTAAGTAATTGTTCTCTCGAAAAGTCCCTTGTAGATACGTCGTTAAAGCCATTCTAGTATTTGAATGTTTCTATTAGTTGCTCCTGAGTCGTCTTTGCTCAAGAGAGATCGGGGCACTTCCTGTAATCGACACTCGTATGGCTTGCTTCGCAGCTGAGGCATTAATTTTGTTGCTCTGTGTTGGATTCTGTTTAGTTAATCGATATTGTTGTACTTTCATGGCGACCAGAATTGAAAAGCAAATTCTAAATGAGGGTAGACTAGTGCTTTGTACAAAGGAATGATTATGTCCTTGGATTTGTATTTGAAATTCTTCATAATGAATATTATTATTCTGCTTGACATTTCCACATTCATGTCAACCTGCTAGATGTGTTGTAGTTTGATTGTCATAGGTATTCTCAAGTCACGTTGTTGGGTGACAGCTGCCGATTCTGTTAGGTTCATTTTCAATAGGGCAGAAGGGTTCTCCTGCCCTACGACCCTGCATTGGACATCCCCCTGCCAGTACCAACACCTCAGCTACTGTACTTTCATGCATTTAACTTCTGCATGCCAGTACCAGCACCTCAGCTACTGTAATTTCATGCATTTAACTTCTGCATGCCAGTACCAGCACCTCAGCTACTGTACTTTCATGCATTTAACTTCTGCATGCCAGTACCAGCACCTCAGCTACTGTACTTTAATGCATTTAACTTCTGCATGCCAGTACCAGCACCTCAGCTACTGTAATTCCATACATTTAACTTCTGCATGCCAGTACCAGCACCTCAGCTACTGTAATTCCATGCATTGGACAACTCCAAAGAATCAGGATTGTGTCATTCGATCTTAACAACATCGCACAAAACTTGAGATGGTATTCGCCTCGCAGCATTTTTCTCTTTCAAGTGCCTTTGTGTTTTTTGCGAGTGTTCTTTCGTCTGTCAAAGTTTGACAGCGTTTGAGAGTTGGACTTAGAAAGTTGGACAGAAATACGGGACAGATTTGCGCCATTGTTCACCAGTTGTTAGCGCCTTGGAGAGTTTGTTGAGCACAGAAAAGTTCCTTCAAGAATTATTAGTGGAACGTTGACCGCTAGTGTCCATTGCTTAATATTATTTTCTTACTCTGAAAGTCAATATTATTGTATAAAAGTTTGTTTATACTGTATAGGTATACTACACATACTGATGAATTAAGAGTTCAGTAATAGGCCAAGCAATACTTGACGGGTTATTTCTCCTANTGTCCATTGCTTAATATTATTTTCTTACTCTGAAAGTCAATATTATTGTATAAAAGTTTGTTTATACTGTATAGGTATACTACACATACTGATGAATTAAGAGTTCAGTAATAGGCCAAGCAATACTTGACGGGTTATTTCTCCTACGCAGCCCTAAGGCTATTTGATAAACACCACTAAAATCTTTTCCAGTAAGCATAGCGACCTCAAAAATAAATAAAGTAACTATTCTTGGCGACCCAAGGAATGCAGTCACTTGGAAGACGCACACATGCATGAGCGCTGGCCAATGGTAAACTGAAAATTTATTTTAGTGAGGCTAAGTCATTTTGTTGTCCTAAAATTGAATTATTGTTGTCCACCGGTCACCATTAGCTACGAATTTGCGTTTGTTGTCGATTGACATGTTTCTTGTATCACCAGAAAATAATTTATTTTTTTGTTTCAGTTCGCTCTGCTAATTAAAAAGTATTTATTGTAGATTCATCCATCAGCCGGAGGCCTTCTTGGATTTTGGGGGTTTGGAGTGAGCAGTCAACAATGGTGTTATAGTCCATGGTTCAGTAACTAATACACAAGTTGTCGCTGCAAAAAGTTACATTGAGGAATCTTGCGCAAAATAATTTTTACTGACTAGGTTGAAGACTACACAAATTAGACTGCAGATGATACTAGATTATATAGCTGGCAGTAGACAGACTAACATACCCACTCCCAGAGAGCAGCCGGAACTTACGTACACTCCGGCCCTCTATGAGCTATTGCCATTATATAAGGAAGGAAGAGAATAAACTCAACGAAGGAAATTAACGGCGTGCAAGAACGATTAATTACGGCAAATCCAGGGAGCTCGGAGGCGTCCATTTAGTTAAGGCATTAAAGTCAATACTATTTTTTAAGGTGGCCTCCGATGGTTTGGCCGTAAGGAGTTTATGACTTCTGGAGGAGGTGTTTCTAGCTGTGGAGGGTGTTGCTCCCAGAGTGTGTCAAGACGATTTTTAAAGGCACTGACTGCCTCTAGACCAAAAACTTCAGAAAATAATCTATTCCAGACATTCACTATGAAATAGAAGAAAAAACCGCAGGCTAGAGTAGTTTTTCGATTATCTTTGAGTTTTTGGCCGTTGTTTAGCAGACGTTTATTAACGTCTCTCTTAAAAAGTCCCGTTCTAGGCACGTCGTTAAAGCCATTCAAATACTTGAATGACTCCCTGGGTCGTCTTTGCTCGAGAGAGATGAGTCCCATTTCCTGCAAGCGACACTCGGTTGGCTTGTCTCAGAGCTGAAGTATCAATCTGACTGCTTCGTGTTGAATTCTTTCCATTCCATTAACAGCGTTGCATTGATGTGGCGACCGGAATTGAACAACAAATTCTGAATGCAGGCACGCTAGCGCTCTGTACAAAGGAATAATTACGTCCTTGGACTTGTACTGGAAATTCTTGGTAATGATTCCCAGTACTCTGCTTGCCATTTTTAAACTCTTGTCAACATGCCAACTGTGTTGTAGTTTGTGATAGTTAGTTCCCAGGCCACGTTGTTGGGTGGGAGCTGCCAATCCTATCCCATTCATTGTCAACCTTGTTGAGGGGTTCTCCGGCCCCAACGTGCATTACTGAACATATGTCGACATTCAGGCTCTTCTACCACGTTGCGGTCAATTCTATGAGCCGGCCAATGTTTTGTGGTATCTCAATTCTATCCCTGTCAGAATGACATAGTTTAGTGTTATCTGCATATTTACTGATTTTATTGAGGATGTTAATATCGAGATCATTAATGTAAATTATGAACAAAAGTGGGCAAAGCACTATACCTTGTGGTACCCCAGATGAGACCTGCGTCTAGTCACTCGTCTCTCCTTGCAGCTTTACTCACTGATGCTGACCAGTGAGCAATGGCCGGAGGATCCCTGAATTACTCACCTTTGTAGCTCACCTTTGCGACCCCAATAGCCAGTACAGCATGGGGCCACCACAGCCGTTGGCCATGGGCTTCTAATATTTTCACTAACCATTGATGGGGGGACTTTTTTATACTTTTTTGAAGTCTTGGCATACAAGGTTCACACCTAACTAACTGCACGTACTGTAAACCCGCTAAATTGCTACCACAATCAAATTATACTGCATACGATGATGCACAAAGATGCAGCATTTTGAATAAGTCTTAGATCAAGAAATTAAAAACGAAAACGGAAACAGTGATTTCGAAAGTGCGTTACTTAACGTAAAACGTCGTAAGTAGAAAGTTCTGTAAGCCTAAGCGGGCCAGTGCAACTCCAAATTCCGAATGGTAGATTGGTTAAGGGTTCTGTCACGAGGTACAACTTTGTTTCCAAGTTAGGCTGGAAGTCTTGATACTCGGTGATGTAGGGTCAGCATTTCTGTCCTCTAAAGTGCACTGGGTCAGCATTAGCCTCATGGGGTCGGGAGGAGAGAGAGAGCTTAGTTGCCACAAGTCTTTCGTTTATGGTGAAATAGTTAACAGAATCTGTGACCGGCTGCAGCCGTACACTCCTGAGAATCCTAGTTGGTACATATTCAACTATGGCGCGAACCAGTGCATGCAGGTTGCTTAGTTCAGATGTGCTGTGCAGTCAGAGGAATCTTCACTTTACCTCTATATACCACACAGGGGCTGAACCACAGGAGATGAAGAGCATCGTGACCGAAGGATATTTTTATATGTGCATTTTTTTTTTTTACTGTGGAAAATTTGGAATACTTCAGTTTTGAAGCGCTTACTCTGAAGAGAACCTCAAATTCAGTAGATCTGATGTGTGAAATATTGCAACATATTCTAATTCTACAATGGGAAAATCTTGAATTTAATCCGGCAATTTGGCTATATGATATAACGATAGATCACGCCATACATTGACTGGACACTGGATCCTAAGGCAGATTTCGGTCCAGCAATTGGGCCTGACTGCACGGTGCCGCAGACGCATTTTTATATGTTCTCTCAGTATTTCTTAATACTTTGTTTAGCTATTTGACTTAATTATTTTGCATTCAGTAATGATGACAAACCTGTACATACTTCTTAAACTTCTATACGCAACAAATTTACAAAAAAAAATATTAAGACTTGAAGTGCAATTATGTAAAAGCAATTGTTTATGACATCCTTTGATATTTGCAGTAGAGTAAAACTAGTTCGTAATTGCTTGTGAAATAAACAGTATCATTTTGTAGAGCAGAAGCTTCTCAAATTTGTAGTATTCTCGATTCGTAATGAAATACCAAGTAAAGAGCTGATGAAAATGTTAATAAGATCTATTGGTATACGGGCTAGTCGAGATAATCAGAACAGACAGCAGAGCTGAAGGGTGAGTCGGAGCAACTTGCAAACATGAAGTGATCTAGCATTGGAAGCAGTGAAGTGATATAGCAATGGCAGCAGTGAAGTACATAATATAGCATTGGAGGCCGTGAAGTAAATGAATGATGAAGCACTGGCCGCCATGAAGTGGTGAAGCATTGAGCATTGGCAACAGTGAAGTGATACAACATTGGTAGCCGCGAAGAGTTACAGCTTTGGTAGCCGTGAAGTGATGCAGCATTGGTAGCCATGAAATGATCTAGCATCTTCAACACTGAAATGATATTGCATTGGCAGGCCTGGAGTGATATAGCTTTGGCAACAGTTACTTTGAAGTGATGTAGCATTGACCGTCGTAAAGTGAACTAACATTGACAACTGTGAAGGGATCTAACATTGGCACCTGTGAAGTGATCTAGCATTGGCAGCTGTGAAGTGATGTAATGTAGGCCACCATGGAGTAATTTAACTCCGGCAACCATGAAGTACGATAACATTGTCATTACTAAATAATACATATAGTGGAGGAAACGATGAAGTAGTGTAACATAGGTAACCGCAAAGTGGCGTTGTATTTCTAAGTGGTTATGTCAAATGACATGGTACAACTGCAGATGATTCCAGTGATGAAGGGTTATATCAACACGAAAATGTTATTTTAATATCTTTTAATGGCTGACCTGGCAACTTTATGTCATGGTTAATTATGCATTTTTAGTTCATGGCTACTAATGGGATTTTATTCTGCAGTATTACTGTGGTTTTAGTCAGTTTTTCGGTATTACTAGGATTTATTAATTTCCTTTCCTTGCTGCTATAGGGATGAGCTCTACCGAAAGCTCTACATACATCAATTTCTGAGGTTATTGCATCAAAAACCGAAGCTGGAGATACACTCAATTGATTGTGATATTATAGTACGTTACATGTAGTATATATTTGCCAGTTTTTTCCATAAAAGTTTAATATTCCTAGAAATTATGATAAATTTTCAATTATTCTTGGTGTCCGACAGAATGGCATATATCGCCCACTGAAGATATATGATTGTGAATTTAGATTCTCTGCTCTGCAACACATTCCTAACGTTACGACGAAGAAATTAATCTCTGTTTGAGATCTCTGTGATTATTAGAACACATTTTATTAACACTTACGTAAATCGGCCTCCAGGCCCAATTGCGAGAGGCCCGATTTCAGTGTTCCGCCAATGTATGGTGTGGTCTATGATATAACATAAGTAATTTGACGTTGAAGAAACTTAATATATTTTATTTTTGTCTCCTGTGTCCAAGACATTCTGGCCACCACCGCCACAGCTAATACAAGATGCAGGGAAATGCATAACACAGCCCCCCTCCCCAGCATCGATTGCATGTTTAATAGATGAAAGTAGGGGCGGCGGATATCGCGCCCTTTGGTGGCCGGAGTGCCGGACTTATTGCCAGAATACTGAAGGACAAGAAATCTGGAAACGAGAAGTCAGTTAGAAAGTTTGTAAATAGAGCAACATTTGATGCAGAGTTAATCTGTATTAATATATATGGAATTAACATAGGTTAATAAAGTGTATAACTGTAAGAAATTCCAGATTTAAGGCCTTCGGTTCGACAAGTTTGAGGAATATAATCATTTTTGTCAGCTTCAAGCTGTCCTGTACTGCAGTAATAAACATTCGATGCACATCTTTAAAACAAGTTCCAAGCTTTAATTGTAAACTAATGAAGCTTGAGTATACTGCTTCCGCATTGAGATGAAAGACAAGCTAGAGTAGAGTTTTCAGCAGCTCATGCGTAACCGATGTGCGGTTAACGCTTGAGACTCGATCTAAACTAGCGATTCGAACGCTCTAAATTTAAATTCAGGATATGATGGGCTTATTTCGTCGCGTTCCATGTGTCCTTATTCAACACAAAATAAAGAAAATGAAACGATCATTACCAACACAATATAATAAACACCGTCGGGTGTTTATTTGTTTATATATTTATATGTAGCTATCTTTCGTACCACGCTCTTAACGAAATAGATAGGCGAAAAACAGGCGAGACTGCTGAGTTTTAAAATCGATGAGAAGGTTGCAAAAGATGGCAAACGCTGATCCTTATCCCTTTCTCTAAAGACACGTTTTGCTTGAAACACTTCTTGAAATCGGAACAATATGTATTCAGCTTCTGGAGTCCGATTTTGTTTGTAAGATTTTTCTCTCAGGTCAAAACGCGTAAATTCGGTAGATGACAAACGGAGCACTCACGAGATGATGATTCTTCACGGGTAGTAGACAGCTATTTCTTCTAGCTTACTGTCTTTCTTTTCTTCTTCTACAGCAGTGTTATCCCTGTTGAAAAGGGGTCGGTGCAGCAGATCTTGCTATTCCATGATTTCTGTCCATTACCATGTGTTCCTCCAGCTCCATATCACGCATATCATCCCTCTCACTTTCGTTCTCTGACGGTGCGAATTTTCATAGCCCAAAAATTTCAGCCCTTCAGTGAAGCAGATATTTAAGTTCGAAAGACGGTATCTTGGCTACGGAGCGCTTACATGTATACAAGTTGGCTGGAGTTACATTCAAGTTTATGGCAGTGTTTTCCTCAAGATTTACTTTTGCCTCTCCCTATATTGAAGACTCACGTCGAATTAAGAAGGAAGATAGGAAACGTGTACGGAGTACGAGACTACTACAGTCTACGAATGGAGAGAGTGATGCATCATCTCTGTCATACAATCAAGAAAGACTTGAAGCAGAAAGGTAACAGAAGTGAAGGAAAGCTGCTGATAAGCGTGAGCAGGAAAATATGGAAACGGCAAGTCATGTAAATGAAGACCTAAGGTTGACAGCATGACTATGAATCAATTAGGAAAATGAAGCAATTTAGAGAAGATTCCGCAACGGCTTACAGTATATTCATAAAAATATCGATTATTGCTTGAATTTTTTCACGTGCGGGTCCACTAGTCTCTACATTAAAAAACATATTCGTACGTCGTTCCCGACCAGAAATTTCGGTGCCAGTAACACCATATATTTTTGACTGAGTGTTCTATTTTTTTGCGGGGGGGGGGAGGGGAGAAGCGGTAAACTATTTGGTATTTACAGCCCTCAGAAAGCGATAAGTGCCATTAACAGGTTTTTGGTAGTCTTCGCAAAAAAGCCTACGTACTATGATTTTAGCATATTTTTGCTGCTACAGAAGTGCTATGAAGAGACACTGCAAATTTCTTCCAAAGGAAAGCGGATTTTCCAAAACCAAAGTCGCCCGTCAGCTCGGGCTAACCTCTCTAGGGTTGGATCGTTTCAACAGCCTTGTGAGGGAGGGATGGGTATTGGGTAGGCAGACCCTAGGGNATGAAGAGACACTGCAAATTTCTTCCAAAGGAAAGCGGATTTTCCAAAACCAAAGTCGCCCGTCAGCTCGGGCTAACCTCTCTAGGGTTGGATCGTTTCAACAGCCTTGTGAGGGAGGGATGGGTATTGGGTAGGCAGACCCTAGGGTGGAGTGTAGATGTCGTGAGTTTCTTTGTTATCCATATTGTGAGGCTTGGAGGGAAGGACGGTTGGTGTTTATTGCAGTAGCCCTGCGGCTGTGTATTTTAAATAGGCAACTGCTACCGTTGTGTTCTGGCATTAGTAGAGTCCTGACTTCGGTTTTCTTACGTTTGTGATATGTCAGAGATATCATACTACATAATGTAATCAAGAACCGACGCTTCGTTTGAAACCAGTCCTCCAAGTATTTAGGTACACCATAATTTTATAAAGTCGTTGAGCGCTTTAATGTAATACAGCATTCTGAGAGCGCATACCTCCGCCAAGCAACGCAAAAGTAACAAAGAATACAAATTGATTCTATAACCGTTATTTTCTTTGTATCAACACCAAAATCTAATTATTTATGCCCTTAGATAGAATTAACAGTTATTGTAATTTTCTTGAAGATCGGTGCATAACTTACTGAGTTATGCTGCTTACAAACATTATAACAAATATAAGTCAAACACACAAACGGACAAACCGATCATCACCAAAATTTTAACAATTATGTCTTTTAGCATTACTAGTAATTCTTGTAAATTTCATAAAGATCCATCTTTAACTTTTTGAGTTATTGCTCTAGCAAGCATAATATCAAACACAGCGACAAACAAACGAACGAACATAACATCACCAATATGGGGTCATTTGCTCTTCGTAATATACCAAACTACTCATGAAAATTTCATGAAAATCCGTACGACACTTTTTGAGTCATTGCACTAAAGAAAAAATAGGCAAAGAAACGAACGGATTTTCACCACCAGTTATCTTCAGTTACTGTTAACATGCATAATCATCACAGTAAATTTCGTGAAGACCCGTTCATAACTTCTTGAGAAAACTTCGTGGCAGATAAACGGTAAGACAGACAAATATACAGACAGACAAACCCGACAATAACTTGACCAAAACTTAATTGGCGAAAGTAATCATAAACAAGCTCACGACAGAAGCCGGCTACTGAAAGATATCAGTAATTACCTTTCAAAGCTCAAATGAAAGTTCACTGATAAGAATAACACGAGCGCCTTCTTACTCGGTTGTACAGTTTGGCTACAAGGCCTCTTTCTCCTATTGAATTCCTAAAGGAGAATAATCCTTGTAGTCCAGCGAGACCTCGAGTCCAGCCTGAATGAGATAGGTTAACCTTTTTCCGAGAGGCTGAAAAACACCTTCGTAAGAATAGCAGGATGGAGATCATCACACAGTGTTGCTTGCTCGGTATGGGATAGGTAGTATTATAACAAATTCTTAACGCTGAACCTCATAGTCAACAGTTAAAAAAAGAATGCTAAATATCGAATCAACTTAATTATATGTAATTCATCTATCCCTAATAAATTCTATTAAATTGTTTTAAGGTTTCTGATAGTGCCGTGAGCTGTAGAGGAAACCAACATTTATTTTGGACATCACCAATGCTAGGCATGTTAAAACAGCTCATTGAATCAGTGCTACTCATTTTTCTAAATTAATCAACTCACACACGGTCTACACAATTGCACTGCACTTATAGCATGAGCTATCTAACAATAAAAACATTAAATAACCCTTTAAATGCCCTGGCTTTTGGCTTCTAGTAGCCTTTGGCAACTAAAATAGGGCCGGTTGACAGGAATTTGACTTGACTGTTCAGGGTGCAACCCTTACTGCAATATTAAGGCAAGTACAGAGCGCTGTCCTTACTGCAATATTAAGGCCAGTACAGAGCGCTGTCCTTACTGCAATATTAAGGCCAGTACGGAGCTCTGTCCTTACTGCAATATTAAGGCCAGTACAGAGCGCTGTCCTTACTGCAAAATTAAGGCTAGAAGCCCCTACGGAAAAGACTTCCCGATATCGGATTCCACGGAAATAATGTTGGCCGGAACCTACTTGTGGGCAGAGTTCTGGGTGCACTGCCCTGCTGTGGCTCATCTCAGACCTCTGTTGCTCTGTTGTGGCATATCTCAGACCTCTCATGCTCTGTTCTGACTTATCTCAGACCTGTGCTGCTCTGTTGTGGCTTATTTCAGGCCTGTGCTGCTCTGCTGTGGCTTATCTCAGGCCTGTGCTGCTCTGTTGTGGCTTA
>LQNS02276498.1:24104017-24115051 GCA_001587735.2 Parhyale hawaiensis
CATATCTGCATTTCTAAAACATTACTGATTTACTTTACAGCACTGAAGATGGAATTTTTATGATTCCGAAACGTTTGCTTTTTAAGAAAATGAAACTTTTAACTGTGGTTCTCTCTTTTTTATTGAACATAGATGTGTATGGAACGACAATTACGTAATTCATCCTGAATGATACCTACCTTGTAGCCTGAGAGTCTTTGGACGAAATCCAGGTGACGCTTCGCACTTCACCTCACGTATGCGGGATCACAATGTTGCATTTCTTCTGTTATTGAGTCGTTGTTAGTGACTAAAGAGCGAACCAGCAACGAATTATCTCAACAGTGCACGTAACCACTGACTGCTGATCTTAGATGAGAACCCAACAAATTTTTTAAGCTTTATAAATTTCATATCAGTGGCGTTTCGAATAGGCCGAGGCATTTCGGTAAAGTCTTGCTCCCTGTACAGTGAAGCTCTTAGAATATTTTGTCACTACGGCTTTACCACCATCTCTACTTGAGATGCATACACCACAAGTCCTTCTAAATCTTTCTGAGTGTCTGGCGACAATCCGTTTATTCACATTCACAGTGATACTATCCAGAATTTTCAAACATAATTATATGATTGTAAAGCGCTCGACTTGAATACTATACAACTGGAGACAGCTAAGTTGTTTGTGTTAATAGTATTCTAGCATGCCTCGAATTTTGGCTGTGAATGACCTTTTTTGGATAGGTTTAGTTGTTCTAGTCTTTTTCTCGTACTCGGTATAAAAAAGTGAAGAGCATAACTGTATTTTCCGCAAAATTACTTGTTTCCATAGAGTGAGAATCAACTATTCCAAAACAATTATTACTCTTTTATTGTGTCTTTTTCCCGGAGAGTTTCGAGCACGATAATTCCTCACGCGTCTGGTTCGCGCGAAGACAATTCAGGGCAAAAAATTTTAACGCATTTTTATAACATTTTTTGGAAGGTTGAAAGCAAAATCTAAGATCTATCGAATTGAAACTAAACAAACCTAACCTAACTTAAGCTATGCTAACCTAAATAACTTAGCCAAATTTGTACTAACTTAAATAAATTTTAAATTCCTGAACTGCTCTTTGTCTCGTTCTTGGTACTGAAATGTCTTAAGCGGAATTATCGGCTTCTCGGTACGCATTTGTCTTACATGGAACTGTCTTTCCATGATATTCCCACTACTACTGTATCATAGACCGCAACAATACATGACTCTTAGGTCTGACGCTGGCGGCCAAAAGCTATTATTTTCCCCCTATCTAATACTGAAGAAAAAATTCCAAGGTACCCAACATTTTTCTTGCGGAGAAGGTATCTTGGATACGGCGGTGACAACTTGGGCGCTTGCCTGCATGACCGTGTCTGGACATGTTCATAATAGCTCTTGGGAAAATCCCATTTTTCCCATTTTGGCCGCCAGCGTCAGAGGCCACTTGGACCTAAGAGTCAAGTACTGTGGCGGTCTATGACTGTATTATTAATTTCTTTGATAACTCGAGGGATCGGTCCAACAGGAACGATGCATTTTAATTGTAGAAAAAAAAACACGATGGGTTGGCCTGATGGGAAGGACCAATTTTAATTATTTTGGGAACTCGACGCGTCGGTCCGATAGGAAGGCCCAATTTTTACTGTTCACCGAAGCAATTATTTCATTGGCCCGTAGCACCGCAGCTGCCAATTAGCTGTGCAAACACGCCGCCGCTGCACCGTCCATCTGCCCCGCGGCTGCACGCGAGCCTTACGTAAAACTTTTGTTTTCTGACAGCTTCGCCAGAACGCTTGACGAATTGCCGCTGGGGAGCTTTTTTAAAAATATATTTACAGTGGAGCTTCGTTACACATATGAAAAATTAGTGAAGAATTCAAGTACTGAATGAAGAGCACGGGTGTCGTTGGGCTGATGAAAAATAAATGAAAAATTCTATAAACGAATGGAAGGTACGAGCATTGCTATACAAATAAACTAACTACACGTTCGAATAACGAACAGAAGGTACGGATAGCTGTACTGATGAGCAAATGTGTAAACGATCGCAAGACGTGTTATGCATCAGACGTTCGACCAACGGAACTGCGCTTCGGCTCCAAGTCCAGCTTTTCTATTTTATTGAATACTTGTGTTCGAGTAACGGTTGGTTCGAGTTATACGTTGTTCTTGTAACATAGTGTCGCTACTGCACCTTTTTATATACAAGCGTACCTTACCGTTGAAAATAACGGCTTAGAATTTCCGACGATACGTTTTCATTGATCACACTGGGGTACTGGTTTTACCATAAAGACCGCACTGTAACTTTAATGCTGAAGTTCATAAATTAATTTCCCTTAATACTTCAAGGCTTGACATATCCGGAACGTCAGAGAGGTGAACTTGCTTTGACCCACTCACTCAATTGAGTTTTAGGCGTTGACACTAAATCGGTTACCCTTGAGACTGCCAGAAACTCTGCGTTGCTCTTTAATAACAAAATTTTTAGCCGGCACAACTTAATCGGACTGTTTATGTCGGGGCGCACTCGCGTCGTTCACGACGATTTTGCGTTCAAGTAAGCTTTCCTGCGCGCGTCACCTCTACAATAGACACTACCTAGCCTAACCTAACCTCCTAACCTAGCATTCTAACCTAACCTAACTTTACCTAACCTAACCCAACCTAACCTAACCCAACCTAATCTTACCTAACAAAACCTAACCTTACCTAACCTAACCTTACCTAGCCTAACTAAATCAGCGATACAGTGAGCAGCGCAGCGCACCAACGTGAACGCCGCCCGCACGCACACGATCAGCTTACACAAACACGCACACAAATCGTCGCGAACGACGAGAGCGCTGCCAGCACCACGCTAGGCACTTACACAGACAACTTGATGCAAGGATGCGAGACTCGGACGTCATTTTTACCACGGTATCTATGCTACCGATTTTCAGTATGTATCGAAACGGCACGCAACCTGCACGTCCGAGCAACCAGTTGGGAGTAGAAATGCATATGTGTCCCCGGCATTAGTGATGAAACCAATGCTCCCGTCTCAAGTTCCGGGCAAGCTAAGCCTCAAACTCGTAATCTCACCGGCCTGTCGAAAGCGCCCTAATAATGAAGATACTGAAGTACTTGGATGTACTTCACATTGGCAAATTTTGCTGTAGAATACATTTACTGTGGACACTGAAAAACGTACCTATAGTTATTGAAAATCATGTAGTTGGCCACGTAATATTTAGCTTCCGAAGCCTTTCAACAAGTTTCTAATATTTTTAACTCCAAAGCAAACATTACCGAGCACTAAGGACCCAGAGCAGCCACAACCTTGCACGAGGAGAGCATGACGGACACTGAATAAATATCTCTAGATAAAATCGTGACTGAGCCTCTCACTGACATCGCGGACATACACACACACGGTACTGTTGCCAAGATGTCCTCTATTTCACTGCTCAATAGTTCACCACTTAACATCACAAAATACGTTTTACTTTCTAATTTTTTATTATAAGTAATATACTTCACCATGTTGTCTTTGGCTTCAAATGCATAGATGTGTATTTATCCGATATTTTATTTGATAAATAAACATATACAATCACTGTGCTATATATGGATACAAAAATATTTGCGTCTATCTTTGTTTTATTCGCACCTCATATATTTAACCACCTCATATACGACTCCAGTAATATATCCCTACATCTATCTGGTATTTTATATAAAATGTATATAATATTATTCACAACGTTATAGCCGGATTTCAATTGAAAAAGAGCCAATTTATAATCTTTTATTAAAAAACGCATAGTATTCGTCATATATAGTTGGCTGTCTAAGCTAATGCAAACAGGTTTTTTTTTCAGAAGTAAATATCAACTGAAGTCCTCTCAAGAATCCACACTATAGTCCAACACTCAGACGCAAACAGTGTAATAGGCGCCGACCCCGAACAGACAATACCTGCGGACACACAGGTAGACACCTACACCGTTGCACACAGTAGACAGTCTCTCTCGATCGCTTCGCCCCGTCGAGCTGTTNGAATCCACAGTATAGTCCAACCTCAGACGCAAACAGTGTAATAGGCGCCGACCCCGAACAGACAATACCTGCGGACACACAGGTAGACACCTACACCGTTGCACACAGTAGACAGTCTCTCTCGATCACTTCGCCCAGTCAAGCTGTTATCACGGTTCACCATGTTATATTCGGCAGCAAAGGCATATCGTTCCCCATTGTAAGCTCTATATTTTGCAGTAGACTTTATGCGACTGGAGTATCCAGCAAAATGTTATCTCACCCGCGGCTGCCGCAAATTAATGAGAAAATTCGGAGCGAAATCTTTGTGCTTTCTCGTGTGATGTATTTCCAGCGAGCAGAGCTTTTGCTGGGCCTCTGGTTTTTTTTTTTTTTTTTTTTTTTTTTTGCTGGAAATGAAGGAGGCTGGCATAGAGTTACTGATGCCTCCTAGATTACATATGGTAGGGAATGAAATAAGAAGGGACTACTGAAGTGATAGTTATGTGTATTAAGCCTATTCTTTGGACACGCGATCACTAAAAAAAGTAAAACAAAATTAGACGAGGTTGGAGTTAAGCTGCTTGAGGGAGTCTCTCAACCTTGTGACACCTACGGAGGATTGAACGCCATTCAACCATAGCTATGACCACGAAAACTATAAGCTGTTAACTGGACGTTACAGGAATAACGCACAATCGATAGTCCCGATTTATTTTTTACCCAAATCCAGTGGTATTCAACACGGTGATGTACGGTGTGCGCACAGGGAAGAAGGGAGGGGCGAGAGGGCAGCAACGATGCCGCTTTCCGGTACAATCCCATGCTTCTGAATTTTGAAGCATAGGAGGAGGGCAGGCGACACGGCGGGGCGACGCGTCGTACAAGCTGGTCGGGCGGCNTTTTTTTTTTTTTTTGTTCTGTTGGACCCGGTCGGCAGTTGCTGCTTAGGTTAAAGTTTCTGTCCAAATTAATCAAGCGAAAACTTGGAATCCCTCCGACTTTGCCTCACGGTGCTCAGAAATTTTCATGCTGGGAATTTTGTTAACCTTCTTGTTAAAGTTAAACATCTGCAGCGGGCACGTGCCGAGTAGGCTGTAATATTTTCTCTATGATGAAGCATGAATGTAATTAAAGTAATGCGATAGACTCATTGACTGCTATCCTTTTTTTACACGTATCTCTAAAGATTGGCGAGCTCATACGATCGAGACCAGAGGGCGGAGAGGCCCTAAGGTCGGGGCGGGGGGAGCTGACAGGAAAAAGATACCGAGACTGAAAGCCGCCTTCCTGAATTATTTTTTCTAAGCGCGAGTGGGACTAAGAATGTCTCATACACATATACTATATATACTAACCAATGTTTTGATAATGCATGCCACGAGCATTTTACACGGCAGGAGCCTGAGGCCTTCTGAAAAATTATTTAGACGAGCAAAAACTTATGAGGCCTTTCGAAGAAAAATATTCAAATGGCAATAACCTGTAAGACCTTCTGAAAGATATATTTAAGTGGGGAGAAGTTCTCCGACCCTCTGCAAAATAAATTTAGATGGCAAGAACTCTTGAGACTTTACTTTTTTGCGTATTTGCCCTTTTTACAACAGTTTTGTCGTAGTTATTTGTGAAAAGGCATCTTAACGGCGGGCGTAAACTAACGCAAAAGTTGTACCTCCACACAACTCTGCTTCCGATTCCCTTGCCACGACCAACGCTTCGGCTTGCAAAGGCTCTACCATGCAGTTGAATATCTAAAATAGGAGTCCTTTTTCATCTTCCGCAGCTTGTACGCCATCGCAAGCTGAAATGGACGATCTTTGAGTAAATTTATGCCTACTATTTTTTATTAACTTGATGTTTTAAGGAAGAATAGATTTTGCTCGATATTTACCACCAAAGTGAAAAGTCAAGTGCATAGGCAACTTTTGCGTCAGTGTGCACCCGCCCTAAGAGGCTCCAAGTTCAAGATTGTTTCAAAGATTTGCAACGCTTCTGTCGTGAAAAATGATTTTCAAAGAATTTTTCACCAAGTATTTGAAAGCGTATTTAAATACAGATATCCCTCATTATAGTTAGAAAAAGATTTTAAGTTCATGAGAAGTTGCTGCAACCATGTTAAAAATAAACGTTTTGCCAAAATAAATGCTCAGATTCAAAGTTTCTTCGCGAGCTAAAGTTACGTGGGACACAAAGACTCCACAATAACCTTATCTGAAAAGCTGCCTTAACGACTCGAAAAAGTTATCGAGAACAAAAGTACGATTACTGAAAGATGAAGTATACTGTCATTCGTTTAATGAAATAAAGTACTCGCTTACGCAACCTTACTTTTCCAAAATCAGATCATTCCCAAGTTCTTTTCCCGACACTACATAAACACATAGTTATACTTAGATATGATTTCTCAGGGTATCGTCAATAATAATTTAACCGCATGGTGCTCACATCTATACGCATACAGCTGCAGCATATATCACCTGCTATGCAACGACGTGCAGAGCAGGCGCAGTGTGCGCTTTCTTTGCTTTTCATTCGTTTCGGTGCCACAGCATCAGCGTGGTAAGCTGGAGGTCTCCGGTTCAAGTCCTGACCTTGATCCCTATTATTTGTATACAATATATTTTACACTTTGAGAAAATATGCACAGGAAATAGTGCAAAATCTATCAGCTAGTATTTAACAAAAAATTTAGAATACCTGACTGCAGTTTGGTTTAATTCCACAAATACTCGAAGAAATTAATATTCTGCACATCCAATCTTTCAGACTCTGGTAGCGATGCCATATATCCCCTTTATGTATATACAGGCCATATCCCCTCTATATACAGGCCATATCAGCAACTCTTTGCTGTACAGCCACTCCCCCCCCCCCAGGGATCCTGCAGAGCTCCCCCAAACTGCCCCCTCCCCCCAGGAGTTCCCAAGTCAAAACAAGGCTCCCAGGCTTCCGTTGTTATGCGGGGCTTTTGTGGAGTCCAGGAAGCTCGGCTACAAATGTTCCACGCTTGGCAGCCGAGGAGGCAAAATTATTTCTGATTGCGCTTTATTTTCTTAAGAGCGCGGAAGAAAATTTGAATGTGCCCGCTGGCATAAATTTTTCTCATTTCAAAGATGTCACTTTTTGCTGAATAGTAAGAACCTAATTTAAGCGTAACATATATCGCTAGGAAAACGAGATTGATGAAAAAAAAAATTTTGAAGGATAAGTACTTTTTGCAATCGTATTTCAGGAATTCCCCGCTGCACAAGTGTGAAATGTGCTACATATTAGTAGTCACTATATTATTTACACTATACCATACATGATACATAGCGAAATGTAGTGTAATCTGCCCACTGTATCAGACCGAAAATGAGAGTGTATTGGCAACAGTGACGTGTGTGTCCGTATGGTCTGTTCGGGGCTCAGCCAAAGTTGTGTGTGGAGAACTTTAGCTTAGTGTGTCTCCTAATCTTATCGCGTAGGGTGGGTTACCCCGACGCGAAGGCTCTAGTTTCCAGGAGTAAAGTAAGATTAATTTTTGCATTGAAGAGTGAATCAAATTTTTATGCATCATTCAACTGCACTGTTACTGTCAATATTGTTTTTATTATAATTATTACACTTTAGTGCCCCTTACTATCAAAATGACTGCAAGGAATTCGTGATGACTCTATATGCATTGATCAGAGTTGCTTTACCATCGTGCTTCTCTGTTTCGATTTACCTGAGCAACACCCAGCTTTAAATAAAAGTCGATAATTAAAACTTCACGAAAAACGCCCGTTATCTTCTCTGTTATTTATTTCTTTACTCCTCAGAGGGCTTCTCAAAAAACTTTAACAATATACTTGAAAATTTTGATATATATATATATTCTTATGGCGCAGTCAAAGAGCATTTCCGGTATCACCTTTGACATGAACGGATACTCTCATGCAGGCGAACTAAGGTCCATGGTAATAATTAATAAACCGACTCTTAGTTTGCCTGAATGCAGCCCATTGTCATAGATACCCTGACATTGAATCCTCAACGCTAGAATTTCTTCCTATCTTATTGCTTCAGTGTGTTACACGACACAAATACACATCAAATAATATAATAATCACCGTTGTGTGTTTATCTGTTTACATATTTATACATTTGTATGTTTCGTGCCACGCTCTGAAGGAAGTAGAAAGGCGAAAAATAAGCAAGGTTGCAGAGCTGATAATTATGTTGAGTTTCCATGGAGATCGATGACCAGCTTTCAGAATATGGCAATAATGCGATCCGTATCCCTTTATCTGACTGCACTTCTTGCTCAAAACACTTCTTGAAATCTAAACAAAGCTATTTGCAGCTTCTTTTGACGCACTGGAATGGAGTCTCATTTTCATAACTTTCTCCATACATCTAAACATGTTTGCTCTCAGTTCACGAAGTATAAATTCAACGAAGGACAATCGAAGCGATGATTTTTCACGGGCAGTAGACACAATTTCTTTTTTCAGCTCCCTGTCTTCCTTTTTGACGGGGCATTTTTTGCTCAACGCGCAAGCTGCGACCTACTGAAGGCTTATTCGGTAGCCTGGTAGGCAGGATACGCTGCGGGAAGCTAATTGTATTCAGTAATGCTTTGCTGCTTACTAATGTAAGATTTTTTCCGTCTGTCACTGAAGGTGGAGAACGATTGTGCAGCTTAAGTGAATTGAAAGAGATAGAACCCTTATCTCGTATGACATTTTTAGTCAGCTGTGTAGCTATCCTTGACAAGCATATTATAGCAGTATAAAAGCATGTTAACTGAAGACGGGTTTTTACAAATTCCTCGCTGTCATTTCTGACAGCGCGGGTATTCTGGTATGTATATAATAAGCTCATTCTAATAGCAGATTATCAGTATCCTAATTTTCAAATATTATTACTAATATTATTATTTTGAGGGAATTTCACAACCCAAATTATGGGTCGGTTGAGCAATGTTTAGCTCTGCGCTCTAGCGCCGGGTAGCATCCCGCAACCTAAGGCTCAGGGCACTGCGAATAATATGCACTGTTCCAAGTGGAGCGCTTTTCTAGAGGGTTCCTGGATGGAGATGGCCGCACTTCAGTTCTCGCAAGGCAGTCTTGAGATTCTTGGACATTGCCCCCAGAGCTCCGATGATCACTAAAATGACGTCGGCCTTCATCTGCCACAGTCGCTGAAGTTCGATGGCAAGGTCACGGCACTTTTTCTTCTTCTCTGTTTCTTTTTCGATGATTCTAGAGTCGAATGGGATTGAGACGTCGATCAGTTTGGCTGACTTCTCCTGTTTGTCTTTTACGACGATGTCCGGTCGGTTGGCGTGAAGTACTCGGTCAGTTTCCATCCGCTCTTCCCAGTAGATTTGTACGGCTTCATTTTCAACCACGGGTGCAGGTTCGTGCTCCTACCACATCTCACTGACCGGGAAGTTATGGATCCGCAGGAGGGTCCAGTGGAGGTGTCGAGCAACTTTATCGTGACTGCGCTTGTATTCCTTTTTGCGCCAGCACTCCGCATTCGCTTATCAAGTGGTTGATAGTTTCGTCCGAGCTCTTGCAAACTCTACAGGTTGTTGGCACGTTTTTCCTGTCGATTCTGTTTTGGATGTAGCTACCTGGTTCTGGGGGCTTGCTCTTGGGCTGCCAGGTTGGTGCCTTCTGTTTCCCGTTTCAGCTCACCCCTCAGCAGCCAGTTCCATGAGTTTGAGCCTATTTTGTCCTGAACAGCTTCGAGGTACTGGCCGGACATCTTCATGCTCTTCCAATTGTTAGTCCGATCGAGGCATCGTCGCTGTTTGAACTGGTCAGCCGTTTCGGTCTCTTTCAGCAACTTTGCCTCGGTTCAGTATCGTACCCACGGGTTGTCACTCTCTGTGAAGTGTCGGGAGAGAGCTCGTTTTCCCGCTTCGACGCAGTCCTCTACACTGATGAGGCCACGGCCCCCTCTCTTCTATTGATGTAAAGTCTGTCTACGCACGAGCTTGGGTGCAGTGCTCGGTAGATGTTCATGAGCTTTCGGGTCTTGATATCCATGTGTGTGCAGTCCTTCTTTGTCCAGTTGATAATGCCAGCAAAGTAAAGGACTCCGGGGACGGCCCAGCTGTTACTGGCCTTGATGGTGTTGCCCCATTGGGTTGTGATTTTAGGATGAGTCGAAGTCGGGTAGCCTATTATTATTATTATTAATCAATATTTTTCTTAATATTATTACTATTTTTATTGTTAATTGTATTTTTATCACTACGTTACAATTTGTAACCCTATATTATTAAGAATATCTTCTTTTGCAATTTATATGATTATTCGCATCATTGTTATATTTTTATTATTATTTGACAGGTCATTTTCATCAGTAAATATCAAATTAACAATCGCTGAAAAATATAAAAATACTTTGCCATGCTCTCATTTATAATTATTTATAAATTTTCTAATAAGTAATAACAAGAACTATGTATTGATCTTATAATTGCCAACCAATAAAACAAATTCTGCACAGATATACTGATTACTAATCAAATTAAAACTTTACCGAGTTGAAATTATTTAATATAGTAATGGCTTTTCAGTTCACTATAATTCGTATCCAGATCTATTTATAAACTAAAGAGCTCGTCTTAGTCTGAATAGCGATTGATGCATTCTGATTGCAGATGTATTTAAACGTGAGCTTTATTTATTTAATTCAGTAGATGTTACACAGTTTTAAATCGTCAGTCATTTTTGTGAAAGTTTTGTGACATTTAAATAGTAGTAGAAGTAGGTAGTAGTAGTAGTAGTAGTAGTAGTAGTAGTAGTAATCGTACTAGTGGTAGAAGTAACAGTAGTAGTACCAATGTACATAGAAAGATTGCGGCACTGCCATGGCTTGACCGTTAATTCAAAATGCAGTGCAAGAGTAAAAGTTTAATTAGACTTCCTGAAATAGACTCCAGAAATGGTTCCAGACTTGGACTTATTTACAGGCGGGTAAGTTCATTTAAATTCTGGCGTTAAAGCATTCATTAAGCATTGTTAAGTTGG
>LQNS02276499.1:4317-14554 GCA_001587735.2 Parhyale hawaiensis
GTGAGTGTTTTGGAGACGAGGTTGCTAAGTGACAGAGATGCAAGTGAATACCAGAGGAATCAAGTCTCTGCTCAGGGGATGAAGTTACTGAGTGCTGAAGAGGCAGATGAAGGGCAACGGGAAAAGCCTCCAATGCCTAAAAGGCGACGGATCTTTTTCTTGTTTTACTGGCCGTGATTATCTTCAGTCTGTGACACTGTAAATTATCTGCAAGTGAAATTTCTATTTTAGAGAATAAACTACAATCATCAGACACCAACGGCTTTTCAAGTGAATCTGCGACCAGAACTAAAGCAGAAATTTTCACTACCTTCGTAAGACTAAAAAAATAAATTGCCATTAAAAGATACGATCGAAAACTTTATTTCTGATATGAAAGTTTAGATACCCCTCCTGGAGCTTTCACTTGTCAGCTGTATGCCTACGAGATCACTGCTCTAACATCTTTTGGTACCAAGACTAGGGTATTGAAACTCGAATCGGGTCCTCCATTTTGATGGCTCTGTATGTTACGAAGGTCGTTCCAAAAGTAATGCCTCCTATATTTACTCCGCCCGTAGAAATTTAAGAGGATAGCACATTGCATTGTTATGATGACTGAACTTATGCACTCGTGACCTGCAAGTTTCGGCTCTATGTTGCAGATTTTGACGGTGTGGCACTCTAAGTAAGTAATTCCAGCCAAGGACTTGAGTCAGAAGCTGAGATGTGTCAATTAATGCCTCTACGTAGAAAAAATTGAACTAATCAATATTCACCTGCGCCTGATAAATGTTTACGAAGCCAATGCAGTTGATGTCAACACAGTTGATAGGTTTGATAGGATTATTACAGACGGGTTCGTCGATTTTATAGTGGCGACAGAGATGTGAGTGACAAAGTGCGCTCCGAACGCCCGAACGGAATGTGTGATAAAGTTCGTTTCGACGGTGCTGTTTCACCCACCATATAGTCCTGCCCTGGCACCATCAGACTTCCTTTTGTTCGGACCTGTGTAAGATGCATTGCAGGAGTAGCGTTTCCCCAATAAGAACACCGTAATTGCTGCCGTGAAAAAAATGGACCGCCTCGGCAGACGATGACTTTACGATCGAAATATCAAGACTCCCGTTCATCGCCAGCAAAAATGTGCTGAGAATGGAGGTGAATACATAATAATTAATTCTGGAGCACAGAAAGTCGTTCGTTTTAATGGTGCCACTTCCGTCTTTCTTAGCTCTTCGTCTTTTTGAGTTACAGAATAGGAAACTTTACTATTGGAACGACCCTCTTATATGTATTATTCAGTTTGAATACAGTAATATTGCTGTTTCTTACGATGAAAACACTTGAGATTTGAAGCTACTTGATGTTTTTTCGTTATTTAATTACGCTATAATCCCGCATTAAAAATTATGATCATTATATTTACGTAATTTCTTATTCCACCCCAGTCGTTTTTTATTCACAAAGCTGCATTCTAAATTAGCAGACCCTTATTTAATTAAATTTTATCAGAACAAACCTGGCTTCTGACAACAAAGCTTCTCTGGCCTCGGTATAAGACCGCCCTCATTTGGAGGCAAAACTACTACCAGATCTTGCGTGCAGTGTGTCGTAGAGAAGAGTTAAGCAGATGAAAGCTCCGCCAGGGGGCGTACTCCTGGCGCTAAGAGTCCATATAGCTTTGTGCCTCCAGCTCATCTCATCTAGCGTAGGCATGAAGGTAATTAACTCCAGCAGCACTACATATATCTTGTGGGCATGCTATCCACCTGCCCGTATCAGTTGATGTGGTGTGTAGGTAAGCACACAACATACGTAAACACTCTAATTCACATGGAATGCTGGCTATTAGCTGCATGTTGTGCGTAGACACTCTAATTCACATGAAATGTAGGTAATTAGCTGTATACTACCACTTTGTGTGAGTTTTCTTCCCAGCCAATGAGCATACAAAGAATATTCATGTATAGAGATCTATGTTGTAAATGTAATTGCATGTGAATTTTGTAACAACACTGATCCACATAGCAATGTTAAGATTTAGATGTACGAGTGCATCTTGTAGCCATGCTAGACCATATAGAATGTTAGTGATCATAAGGGAGAGTATGATCGGGTTGGCAAAGTTGATTTAAGCCAAGCTCACTGGATTTGACTTCTTTGGAACTGCAGACATGAACTTTGGCTTCGGCAGGTTGAGATAAATTGCACGTGAATTAGCAGCCTTATTGCGGTGAGTGTGTTAGTGTCCTTGGAAGTCTGACAGGTAATAAATATTAAGGGTCAACGCCTGAAACTCGAAACAGCGGGTCGAAGCTAGGGCGCCTGTCTAAAGTTTCAAATAAGTCAAGCCTGGAAAGCTTAATTTCGCTTCCTATTGAATCGTACTGTAGGTATCCTCACTTTCAGAGCTGGCGCAGCCATGCAGGAGAGAAAAAAAAACCTAAACTTTGTGAACTGCGGCCTTGTTTAACCTTACGGTTTGGCTGAAAATGGCCGCAGGTCCCCACCTCTCCTTACTTCCAGTTATTGTTATTCATTAAAATTTAACGGCTATTGAAGTTGTATATGTTGAATTTAATTTAATCAACTGAAATTGGAACTCTCTTAAGATCTAAAATCATTCTGGGCGAACTGAAAAATTTCAGCTAAAAAAAATATTTTGCCTAATGATGTTGACTATTCTGCAATGGCAGTTGAAAACGTGTAACCGCGCTGAGCTCGCAGTGACAAAATCTGTCGATTTTATTTTCTAAAATTATGTTTACTTAGAAAACTCTAGAGTACAGTAAGCTGTAAGCTCAAGGACAGTAATCTTTGGTGCTCTGCTCCTAGAAATCTATTTACGATCTTATCTCCGAGATATTTTAAAAATTATTTTGGAACTTACAATAGCACTCATTGCTGATGATGAACCAACTGTTTCCAAAATGTTTAATCACTTAATTTTGAAAACTTTCTGTTATTGCTACAATCATAGTGGAATGACTGATTTCATGCACTCGCTCGCTTTTTCCATTTACTTCAATAGTTGAACCATTTTTTTTTTTTTCGCAAAACAATACGATTCACGCGGCGCTATTCACGTCGGCATGCCCCACACGCTTAATCGATGCAAAATAAATGCTTCTTTCTGCTTCCATTATTCTTAATTTTAAGTAATGATGATCAAATTGTTTTTGTCCCGAGCATGAGTTGTTAATCTAACGACGAGTCCTAGCTTCCAATGGCCAGTTGAATAAGGGCCCTGCTCCATTCATTTCACTATTGAAACAATCACGACCATTCTTATATTATTTGCCAGTAAGACTCCTAATATGTGCTTACTAAACCATAAATATGAAAACCAAAACTCTGAGATCGACACCCCTACATCCAACAATTGGTTCCAATACCTCGAAAAGGTTTAGATACCAAAGGGAATGCATCCCAAGTTTAGTGCTTGCTACATTTGGTTAGCCTAAATATCAACACACTTCACAAATACTCTTTGTTAATAAACATTCAGCATATACAAGTACCTCTATAACTGTGAATTAGTACAGCAGTCGACTATCGGCATTTNATGCATCCCAAGTTTAGTGCTTGCTACATTTGGTTAGCCTAAATATCAACACACTTCACAAATACTCTTTGTTAATAAACATTCAGCATATACAAGTACCTCTATAACTGTGAATTAGTACAGCAGTCGACTATCGGCATTTAATATTACGGATCGGTGAAAAGAACTAATGAAATGATAGAACTGAACTAAATTAGATATATACAATATTTCCCTGAAGTGCAAAACCTTACGTCCCCTCTTTTCGAAACCCATATGCACCACAGTCATTTTATCATGACACTTTCTCCATTAGAAAAAAGAGAATGCCAAAATTCTTAACCAGAAAATATCAGTTAAAGTATCCAAAGTTTAAAAATGAATTTAAATACACCAATAGGTAGGCTGAATTTTTTTCATAATCCCCGAGCTTTCATTGTTACGTATACTTAATGGTTAAACAATGAAAAAATTCTCACGCAGAAATATAAATTAAACCAGCAAGAGGTAAAACAGAATTTTGGCCGTCCGTTACTAATGTTCTTAAGTTGAACTCCTTTGAAAATCTGCGAGTCCAGAGAGCCGGCAAATTTTCTTTGAGGGCTCGGCAGTAAATTAGGACCCCTAAAATTACTGACTTCACAGTTTCTAGCGGGGGAAATTCTTCCTTGTAATATATGAAGAAAGAGGAGCCGAGGAAGCACCTGTGTAGCGGTGGTGATATATTGCGTAGAGTGAAACGGAATTAGAAAGCTACTCGAGGCGAAGACCTCCCGGCCAACAGTTTCCTTAGTGACCGATGCCCTATTACTCTACACTTATGTTCTAAAGTTATTTTTACAATTGCTACACTTCTGGTCAGAAAAGTGTAATATAAACCAGCTGTCAGCGTTTACGTGCACTGTAAAGATGAATAATAAATTTGTTTTGCTTGTGTATGTAACCTCAGCGAAGTATGCCACTTCGCTATTTGAACCAATTTATTCTCTCTAACAAAACGTAATTAAGATATAAAATAATGTAATTAGAGTGACTCGTTGCGAAGCTATAACTTCAGCGAAGTGAGCCACGAACAAAAAATTGCAGGCTGCATAAGTCGAGTGGCACGCGAAACGCCCGCTGCACCTCGTCTGATTTTCATTTACGTAGCTAAGCAAGTAGATACGCATCCGCTGTCCAGCTGCTAGGTGTAAACACTATAGAAATAATGGACATGAATGATGCATAATGCTGTCACACAGAGAAAATTGCCCAGAATTACAAACAATTTTAATGATTGTTTATGATAACCTTTGTGGTTCTACTTTATTTTCTAGAAGACTGCGAAGGATGCCGCTCATTTGAGCAATTGAGGAATTTTTCCACACGAGTCAAGTTAATGAGAGTATTCTTTGGATTGTAGAACACTGCTGCCTTGTGTGAGTTTATTCCACTGATTTGCACAACCCAGACTAGTGCGAGTTAGTTCCACGGATTTGCACAGCCCAGCCTAGTGTGAATTTGTTCCACTGATTTGCACAACCCAGCCTAGTGTGAGTTTGTTCCACTGATTTGCACAACTCAGCCTAGTGTGAGTTAGTTCCACTGATTTGCACAGCCCAGTGTAAGTTTCTTCCACTGGTTTGCACAACCCAGCCTAGTGTGAGTTTGTTCCACTGGTTTGCACAACCCAGCCTAGTGTGACATTTTGTTCCTCTGACTTGCACAACCCAGCCTAGTGTGACAGTATGTTCCTCTGATTTGCACAGCCCAGCCTAGTGTGAGTTTGTTCCTCTGATTTGCACAACCCAGCCTAGTGTGACAGTTTGTTCCTCTGATTTGCACAACCCAGCTTAGTGTGACAGTTTGTTCCTCTGATTTGCACAGCCCAGCCTAGTGTGAATTTGTTCCTCTGCTTTACACAACCCAGCCTAGTGTGACAGTTTGTTCTTCTGATTTGCACAACCCAGCCTAGTGTGACAGTTTGTTCCACTGATTAGTTTCATCAACCCCATCCCAATTTTATGATCAGATGGAAACGAGAATAAGTTATTTAATGATGTAAACATGACGCGTGGCAGGTCTTCGGCACAAAAGTCGCTATCAGGTCGTTAATGACCACAAAAAGTCGAGAGCATTTTTGACTCGGGGAGCCATGAAAGTAAGTATTTTTTATATATTGCTATATTTTTATTAGACTCACATGATACAACTATTCAAAATGAATTATGGCCCTTGCTAAATTTTGAAGGGTTTCTTTAAACATTAGCAGGACCTTTATGATTGTTATTATTATTACTGTTGTTGTTGTTATTATTATTATTATTATTATTATAGTGAAGAGTAGCTACCAGCATCATCCACTCAACTGGAAGATCCTGTGTTCTGATTAAGAATAACTATTGTTTGGAAGCCGAGATCAAACGTTTACTTCAAGGCCGGTTTGTAGAAGCTGGCCATAACTTATTTTGAACAGGTTATTTATTCAAGCTACAAAGCTACATGTAAGCATTAAGTATGAAAAAGTTTCATATATAATAAATGTGTCATGAATTGACTTATCAGGTTCGAGCTAAACTAAGCCCACAAGGCATGAATTGTCCAAAACTTAAAACTTGATGGTTTGAAACATGTTGCTAGGTGTTAGAAGTGACTTGACTGCGTTGATGCAGCGAGAAATTCCATTTAATACAACAATATGAGTTTTGGAACCCTCAGGAGTAATTATTAGAAGTTAAAGTGTGAAACTCGATTCGACTAGTGTGACTAGTGACTAGTGTAGCGCTACTTTTAATAAGAATTATGAGAAATGTCAGCCAAGATTCATCTGTAAGCTGTAGGCAGTCGTTAAAAGAGCCTGACCTGCATGGCCACGTACGGGTTACTGACCTCTAAAGGTAAAGGTAAAAAAAGTCAACTTGACCTTACCCTCAATTGGGAAACCCACGCGCACTGGTTTGTGCTGCGGATATTGGCCAACAGACCCCAAAGAAGTAAGTGCAGCTGCAGCCGACCACGGGTCATCAAGAGCTATGACACACTTTTGACGGAAGGTTCAGTGACCTGCGCTCCTCTTACCCACTCATCTCTGAGGAAGGTAAGTGTCCCTACGGCCGTTCTGCATACCTACCACGGTCGCATCGGCACATCTATATCAGCAAAGTGCTCGCGTGCCTGTGTTGACTTCGAACCTGCGATACAAGGGGTGTGAGCTCATAACATAAGCGTGCTGCTACAGTGGGCTTTAAACTTTCCCTAAGTTTACTCTCACTGGGGAGAACGCCTTGAAATTGAGCTGAATTCTGATCAAAGAGGAACGTCCACTAATTCTTTGTTAGGTGTATAGGTGTCAGTGTGGGATCTCCCTTGTGGTCACAGTGTCTGTTCGGAGCTCAGTGCATGTTAAGCTAAGTTCCCAATGGTGGCTGTGCAGCGCGCGGTCAAGCGCAAGTTGGGCCGTTCTTTGGGATTTTTCCCAACATCTTAGCACTACGTTAGGAATTCTTGACGGCTGTTGATACTTTTTTCCAGTTTTAAAAATGCATATGCAATCTTCCAAACTATAGAGAATGATTTCAGAAGGCCACCGATAAAACCAATCACGGTCACTGTGCGTACTACGGCCCAATGGATACCAGTTCGCTACCTGCATATCTTACTCACGAAACTTCTGGCCGTAGGACTAGAAAGTAATCTCGATTATGTTGGAAATTAGATAGAGACCATTATCTGTTTAACCTCCAATTTACAAATTAAATTTAGGTTCTCATTTTTAAGTAACGAAGTGACATCAATCGGGTCATATTACTCTCTGTGACTGTTAATGTTTTCCACTGTCGTTTGCCCTAATCGCTCATACAATAAGAAATGAGGACTTTTATACATATATCCTACTTACTCGTGATTTCATTTGTTCTTCGAACGCTGTCCACTATCCCCCAGATTAAGGCAAGTAACGACATCGTGGGAAAGTCCCAAGGTGGAGATGCTCTCGCGCTTGGCCACACGCTGCCCAACCCTCTATGTGAACTGGGCTTAAGACTGTGGTCGCGTTAGGTACTGGAGGTACTGCAATGCTTCGATAGGTAGTTTACTCGAGGTGTCTCAATGAGAATTTCCTGAAAAGTAATGAACCTTCTTAAATTTACACGATCATGTACACTGAAGCACGTGTTTAATAATTGTTATCATTACTTACTATGAGCAGAATAGCGTGAGATATCAGTAAGAAGCTATCATTTTTACCATTCACTGCATGGAGTTCATCACAAGCCAAGTACCAAATCGTGACACCTGTAAAGAAATACTGAAACTAATTCATCCATTAAATGACAAAACCTTTATCATCCACAGTAAACATCAGTACCAACAGGAATTACGCTATTTAGAAGTAAACTTTGTGGTTTAATTGGACAATAAGTCTTCAGGTGAATTATTCGACGTATTGGTTCAGTAGGTAATGATATTATGGGCAAAGTTTGATTGGAAATTCTTGTGTTACCACCGTATTTCAGGAGCAGATGTTAGCCAAATCACGATACGTAAAGGGTGACGTTATTGGTTTCACTGTAATATTCTCGTAAAAGTTTTATCAGAACTTTTCGATTTACTATTTTACCATTGCATACCAGGTTCAAAAGCTTGTTGTATCATATACACGTGATGTTCGACGTCATAGGTTCTGTAATAGCCTTCTCGCAGAAGTTTTGCTAAATTTATTTAACTAACCATTCTAACACGGCCAGAGGCTGATTGTCCGTTATTAATTGTTTCGAACCTGCTGTACACAATAACCAATGTTACAAGTAGTATAATTCCTATAGAAAAGGAATGTTTTTCCACCCTGATATTTTAGCTATTTTTATTTGTTTCTTAGAAATCTCCTGCAATGAACAGAATGGTGCCCATTTTGTCTTGTGCAGCGGTAGATCATTTCGAGAGCAGCGCATCCCCCCAGTAACCGTGATTGTAATTCAGCTCAGGCAGTGTCAGAAATACAGGCAATCTCGCTCTGATGACTTTAGAGTTAATTTATGACACAGAAATTGTGGACGGTCTCGGAAATACACCTCAGTTTCTGGAGTCTACTCGAACGGGACTAATTCCAGATATTGCGAGGCGTTGCTGCGCCAAAGGAAGAACTAATATGCCTTGTTCAAGACTCCAGTTCTCAAAATCTGCACAGTAGTTTTGATCAGAGTTGCCATGAGTTAAATTAAGATAGTATTCCAGCTCGTGTTAGCTAAATGATAGCGAGGCTGTATAGGTAACCGTGTGTGACTCTACTTGTTTGTCCTCATTTGAGGGGGAGGGGTTCGGCGCTTCTCAAGTTATCTTCGAGTGAGGTTGTGCTTTAAAACTGGCTTTGGGTATCCGAAAGGGCTCTAGTTTATGATTCTTTTGTAAATAGGGACCGACCGGGGCCAGGCCAAACCCGGCCTTTTTCAATCCCCCCCCTCGGCCTTGGTTTATCGAAAATTGCTTACCCCGGCGCCGGTTTGTCGATGCGGACCCGGCCCCAGCTTTTCAAACTGTGAAAACCGGTGGTTTGACCGGAGCTTTTTGGGAGATGGAAAACACTAAACAAGCAATAAAGCAAGTTTTCTGGAAGAAGTTAAATTTTTTCGTGTAAACTGATTCATTATGAGTGACGATTGACCAATATCATATCTATATACTGTCTTAAACTACTGTCAGTGCAAGAAATCCCCAGCCTCGGCTATTTTGTATTGGTGGCCCCGGCTACTTCATTTTTGGTCACCCCGGCCTCGGCTACTTGATTTCTGGTCACCCCGGCTCCGGTCTTTCCCAAATTTTTGCCCATGTCGATCTCTATTTACTACCTAAAATATACAAGTCGAAATAAAGGCGTGATTCTAAAGAAGGTTTCATTTTATGAAATACTGTAGTTTTTATCTTCTTTTGCTATCCAAAGAGCAGAGGAATGTAAATGGCTTCCTTGCTTGATTATCTTTAAATAATATATGACTAAAATTTCAGCGGACTTAAAACACTAGCTTTATACACATAAAATTACAAATATAATTGTTGCAATATTTTATACATATATATTATCGAGCATTGCGTATCTCTCTCTACTTTTCTTGTACATACTAGAGTGAATGTGCTGTCATAAATGACTGCGTTTCTACTTTCAGTTCCATCTGCAGGGCGATGTGCAATAGAGCATGGGCAACCCCCGCAACACCATATCCTTGCATCGATATACCTGTATAGCTCTAAATAATACATGTTTTGCCACCACAGGGTGGCCGGTCACAGTAAAACACTCGGTAGAAAAGGCTGCTCGGGTCACTCGACTATACAAGACACTAAAAACTCACCTCTGCAGCCCCCAAAGCCAAGGCGTCACCAGTGTTGAACAGCCAGATCAGGTGGCATCCACATCAGCAATAAATGCCTATTAATCCCTAAACAACAAACAAGACTACCCATACCTAATCCATGCTAGTTCCCACAGTGGAGCTCAAGTAAGTGAGGAACTCCTTAATTAGTGTCAAAATCATCTACCCCCAATAGCCACCTCTCTCTTACCCCACACCCTTGCCAGGTACTCCTTGACACACTCAATCATCCTCACACTTGCCGCTCACACCCAAGCATTCGAGTCAACCATTCCAGGCCCGTTCTCTCGCACACCACACCGTCTTGTGCACCCCACTCTTCCAGGACCACTTGTGTCATCACCTCTCGTTCCTGTGAATATGC
>LQNS02276499.1:22725-33107 GCA_001587735.2 Parhyale hawaiensis
ACTTTGCATCGCGAATTCTTTTATTCCCAGCTGAATAGGATGGGTGAAAACATGCAAGCGGGACCGGGGCGCGGTGTGTAAATAAAGGTGCCGCAGAAATGTTACGAAATTTCCAACGGAAAGAGATGCTTGAAATATTCCATTCATTCTCAACGGAGAAAAAATATTCGAGTGCGAAAGGTCTCGCTCTTTGTGTTGCAAGGGAACTGTCCTGGCTCCAGGGACGCTAAATGACTGAAGCTACAACCATCAACGCCACCAATAAATAATAAAACTGTTCTTTTTCCCCATCTCAAGGCGGGTCCGCACTACAGTTTTCTGTTTCACATACTCAGTACAAAGTGTTCGAACGTCTACCGCTTTCATACCAACACTGCTGTAAGTTCGCTGAACAAGTTGTGAAAATGTTAGCCGTGAACAGTGAGAAAACGGCTGTCCCGAATCTGCACGCATTGCTATTCACAGACGGGAGATACCTGCCTTGGTATGCTGGTCTTGAGACAGCACTGTTCTCTGTATATACATACGTATTTAACTACCATCATGTATAGCCTACATCGGTTTATTTGTCAATTTGATTTTAATTTTCTGTCTGACAGAAAGATTCGTGTTCCAGGACTGCAATGTTTTGGAAATTCTCTTGCAGATGTGGGCGTAGTTAACTTTCTACAGATAGTTTAGTCAGACTGTAGACCCTGCACTTGCAGAACATTGACGTCACACTAAAGTGTATCAGCCAATAGCGTCACTCTATTTGCAGCGGGACATCCTGGGTAGTCCCAAGACCGGGGCATCTTGGGTAATTTCCACAATGCCGTCGTATGGACGAGAGGTGAAGTGTGTGTCACGATCATTTATTACATAAATGTTTTGTAAAATTGTTCCATTGCAGTTTCTTGTGCTTTTCATTTATGTATAACATTCCGGTTTATAACCTGTTGTAAAGCAAAATTTTCTTGATGAATGAAATTCATCCAGTTTTGTCTTTTTTAACCTATGCCTACGGGAAAGGTTCTAACTCACGCAAAGTATTCGCTTTTACTTAGGTAAACATTTTTCGGACGATTTCCTCAGTTCTTTTCATGGTGCTGGAAATCAACATGCAGTACAATAAAAATTAAATCTGTGTTCTATTATATTCCTTCATTAAGGTAATTAAGTGTATGAGTAGTTCCAATTTAAGATAATTAAATAAATCTTAAACAATTGTCGAAAAAGTCTTTCTGGTATTGTACAACAAGCCGTCCCTCGCTGCCTCATTTGTTTACTCAGAATAGTGACACAGCAGTTGCCCATTGGCTGAAATTGACGTCAGTCAGGCGGTCGCTGATTGGCTGAATTTTCCCCGGGTGTTCACTTAGAACTGACATAACTACTACAGTAAGTGAACTGCGATGTGGGTGACAGAAATATTATCTTTAGAGCTACTCTAAAGGTATTTTGGATACGGTTGCAACACGAGATATTTATTGACGACAATCAGTTTCTGGTCAGCTTTAAAAGTGAAAGGTTTTTGCTGTGTATTCTGTCAATGGAGGGAAATATGTAATTGCAGAACTGCACCACAGCGGAATATACGACGCTTATGTTGTCTAGTATAAAAAAAATCGGAGATCCAGTGGGCATGTTTACCGTAGCCTATAGTACAGAACTATATAGAGCAATGAGCAGTAGCCACTAAACGCAGTCAATACAGTTTTTGTCAGGAATTACTCTTTTAATGGCCCAGGACCCTATACTGCTAATATCGGCCGCAGACCGTTAATGGTATCACAGATTAGTGCTTAGCTTGAATGAAATTCAGCAGTTGCTATTAATATTCTTCTATAACAAAATATGAATGAAATTCAACCTAATTATGATCATCTGTGAGATTATAACAACTACTCACGAGGAGTAAGGCTGGTGTGTGCCGAAGATTAACCAGACGAACCGACTATACTTAGGTAGAAGCACAATAATTACGTGTAATTCCCGTAGATCAAAGAAAAATTATACATATATATATACTCTCTATGTCTATTCAACTTGACCAAAGATAACCTTACCGAACCTAACCCCACCATTCGAGCCCGGGGCCCCACCTGCCCAAACTTCCACTCTTTCTTTCGCTTCGGTTTTACCTTGAGTGCCGAGAATTCGAAACTATCGCCTCATTTTGGCAGGTGGTGCAGCCGGGCGGGAGGAGCAGACTGCAGCTGGTCCAACTCTCACGCCTCTTTCCTTCACTTGCCAAAAGCTGGTGCATTCTTCCCTTGTTTTAAGGAGTCAAGAGGCAGAAAAGCCGCCAAATCCCCCGAGATTGCGGCAAAAACACCGCAGTGCTATCAAGGGCTGCCACCAAATCAGCAGCAGGAACTGAGCGTTGAAACCGGCTTGAGATGCTGCACCCTGCCGCCGCTCGGCCCCCATGGATCAATTCAATCTATTGCAGCTTTCTAGTCCCTTTTCTTATTTGAACCGGTGTGGTATATGCCTACACCTGAGATTAAAATATAATATATGTGCTTATAAAATAGGTCAGGTGCCTGTTTTAGCTAAGCCGAAAGTATCATAACCTAACCTAACATACAGGTACTTTCAGACAAACCACATACTATGCCGGGATTTGTTTTTATTTCATTGTCTTCCTTGCACCATTGCAGGGAAAAGTGCAAATATCATTGATAAGAAAGTATAAAAAGACATATATTCTAATTAATTTCATTATATTAAGTTCCGCACCATATCTTCACACCATTATTAAGAGTTCTGAAGATATTCGAGCATTGCAGAAAGTAAGATGTATTAACGATTTATTCTTTTTCTATTTAAAAATTCGATTCACCAACGCTGTATTTCTAAGTATAATCTATTGTACAGATGTAAGGTTCTTCTCTATAGTTTCTAATCGATGAAAATAAAGAACATAAAAAATAAAATTCGTAATCCAGAAGAAGTATTATTTTATGCTAATTAAATAGATGTAAGGCCTTTAAGCTTTGTGAAGATTACAGTACTTTCTTGTAGCAAACGAAAACTTTCGTCCTTAGAGACGTCATGTTTTAAAATCACCTTTTTCCTGGTTTTGCCGTAGCTGCTGGTCCCTTGGTAAATAGTTACGAGGTCCTAGGCAACCAAAAGGCGCCTAAAATGCAACTAAAAAGTATCACTGAAGACACAATCACGTCTGAAGCACACGCCTGGAGTCCCACATGGCCGAACACAGATACCGTCAGTGAATTTCTTAATCGCCAACGCGGATCCGTTGTCGGCAGTGCAGTTTAGTAAATGTTGATTTCACGAAGCTGCAATGAAGTTGCTTATGGTAATGGTCGGAATAACATAAAAATATTAATCATAAGGTGCTAATGGACAAGGCACGTGCCCGCCCACATCTGTGATAGAGAAGGGCGTTGCCTTCCCCTTAATTTATGGACTGCGATAATAGCTTCTGTCTCTGCTCATTACTGTCCTTAGATTATAAGCAAGCCATCTCGGACCCTCATTACGAACTCATTACCAATATGACGGCTTGGCTATTTCGAGCCTGGGTGGCGTTAAAGATGATGATGATCGCTGGCGTTGTAAAGCGATTGTCTTCTAATATTTTGTTAATGGAGGCCGGCATCTCTCTGCACTTTACTGCAACCAGGTCTCTGTTCTGATGATGGATTGAAGCACTTGGCACTTGGCTGCTATTTGTGATATCAAACGTGAACATATACGTATATTGCACTACATATATATTACTACACTTTGATAGGCGTTGGTTGGTTGATAGTTAGGTTGGTTGAGTGGTTGGTTGGTTCATTGGTTGGTTGAGTGGTTGGTTGGTTGGTTGGTTCATTGGTTGGTTGAGGGGCTGGTTGGTTGGTTGGTCAATCGGTTGGTTGGCTGGTTGGTGTGCGGGTTGGTTGGTGAGTTTAGGGGCCTCTCGGTCCCGAAGTGAAGCCTGAGTACAAAAGCGGCCCCAGTAAGAAAACAACCTTGGACGGCGGTCAACACAGTATTGGGATGTTGTATGTATGTCAGAGCCTTGTCAACCGATCCTGGCCAGTGCTTTACCGGTATGCGCTGAGAAAAAGGTTCTTACTGTATATATACTGTCAAACTGTGTTTTGCTAACATTGGGTCACTCTTGAGAAACGCTTTATGGAAACACCCAAGAAATCTTACTGTCTATTTAATTTATGCATTATTTTACTATACGCATCAGCAAATTAGTAAAATTTCTGACTCAAGGAAAAAGATGTGCAGTTAATTACAATGTATCGCAATATTTGACCAATAGTAATATCCAGCAGTGATCCGACATTTAGCGATATCCTCTATAGAAATGACGACGCTTTGAAATAATGATGAATAAACACTCATATATCAAAGAAGAGTTCAAACACTATGATAAAAACTTATCATAGACATAAGCCCAATAAATGTTACAATAAAGCCCATTCACTATCATCAACTTCGTGTGTTTGTGTTTATGTCAAAATTGATTGTCTTATCGCTATTGTGAATAATCCACGATGCTAAATGAATACATTAGTTTTAATGCACTACGCTTCCATTATCGTCTAGGTAAGATAACAAACTGCTTCGTCGGCAGCACATTCACCGACAATGTTGGTCCTAGACTGAAATACAACATGGGATCGACCTAAAAAATAAACAGCAGGACCTTGATGAAATACAACGCTGGTCGAGCTCAAGACGAGGTTCAATGCTACGAGGGGGGATTGGTTGAAATATTTTCTGCCGTCTTTTATTGCCGGCTGGAGCCACTGTCAAATATACCGTATAGTATAACCATACAGACAAACATATAAAGCTCTCGTTACCTTCTATTCGGGACAGGTTTCCAGTAACCGCAGGATGATGAATTGTTTTTCTTCATCAGGCTGGGGTATTTCGCTGTAGAGATGTATTCAGTTCAGATGCTGCAGGTACAACGAGAAGAATGCTTTTTTAACATCAGCACGCATTTCCGTGCACCGATACCAAGTACTTGCTTTAGTGTGCTGGTGCAGCACGAAAATGTCATTTTTTGTGTTGCACGACCACGCCTCGGCATCTAATTCTCGTCAGAGTACGGAAATGCGTACTGGTTTCAGGACAACGTATTTTCTCAGTAATAGATCAGTTGAATAGTGACTGATGGCTGTATTATTGTTGTTATTATTATTATTAAAATACTCGAGGCTGGCGATGTGAGAATGGAGGAAACTTCATAAGGTTATCAACCCCCATGCAACCAGCCCAGCAAGACAAAACAAGGAGAGAATTAGAGATCACAGAATCACTCTGATTACCCAAAACATTGAGCCATGTGATAATCTAGACAACACTTACAAATCGTTCCTCTTGCTGACTTACACTAATGAAATACGCTAGAATCTACTGAATATTACGTATAAAATGCTCTAGAAATAATGGTCTTGGGGTCTCAAAATTATGAACTTTGAGTTGCGAAATGGGAGGGTCTAAGAAGGCGACAGCTGCTCCTATTCTAACAATGACAGGACGGGCTTAGAGAGGCCGAAGCCCCAGGACGTAATGACCAGATGCGTTGAAAGGAAAAGAAACTGGAAGAAAAAATTTCTAGTGATAAATGAAATGCAGCATTTTAATCTTTTTTATCGGTTCTGCAAAACAATTATTACTACACTGCAAAAAATTTTAAACTGAAATAACTGTATGTATGAGGTGTATGAATAAAGAGACTGGTTTATAATTTTTAACTAAAATTGTAATAATCAGCTCTGTAAGAGGGAGAAGAAAGGGCGAATCTTGCAGATTGATCTAAAAGCATGAAATTTGGTACACTGGTAATTTTTGACATACTGAAGCCAAATCTGACCGGAACCAAAGCCAATTTTCAATATTTCCGCCATTTTGGACAATTCAAAATGGCCGCCCTTCTACAACCTATTTTTTCTCACATGTCAATGCAAAATTGCCTAGTTACATATAAAACCACTTTTCTTGGGTTTTTGACCCAAAGAAATCTGAATCTGTCTAGTCAGCAGTAATGGTGACAAAAACGGCCACATTTTCAATTCCAAATTTTTATTTTAAAATTCCAAATATTTCAAAATACATGACTGACAGTCAAAATCTTCCTCAATTGTCGGATTTGTAATCGTCATTGTTGACACACCCTTTCGCATTTGTAGAGACCTGTGCATTGCACACCAGCTCTGCTGCACTAGTAGTTCTCTCTGCCAGGAAGCAAAGACTGTAACGAGAGGACTCATGAGAAATTAGCACCAAAAAGTGACGTCATCATCGACGAATCTATGGCTGAGCAGCCTAGGAGTATATTAACTAATTTAACCAGCAAATCGTCTTAAATTGTAAAATTCATATCTAACGTATAAATAAATTAAGAAAATATATACTACTTTAGCAATTATCTATAGAAAATTGCAGTGCAAGCTGGTGGAGATTTTTACATCACTAGCGCCGAATTTGTTCCTTTTCGGCGATCTGATTTGACATCTTCTTTTAATTGAAACCTTATTTACACTTCATATTCAGCTCACAGTGGTCTTCACAGAACATATTTAATCCTTACCAACAAATATAAGCACTATTATAGCCAATTCTGTACGCGAGAGAAACAACAATAACAGTTAGCCTGTTGCTCGACGAACTTTCTGTACTTGGCGACAATATTTTACGGTATTTTACAGCTCAAGTAGCTGGCCAGTCATGAGCGGAAGATTGAATGAAATAAATCGAAAAAATACGGTAATATGTTTAAGAAGTTTAAGAAAACAACCTACGGAGGCCTGAGGTCCTACACTCAAATACTTCGACTTGTCGATGTGATGTAAATTTGTTACGTGCGGTCAAGGCAAAGTTTTATTTTAGTCCTATTGAGTCCTCCCGTTGCATTCTTTGCTTCCTGCTCTCTGCATAACTTGACACAGCCGCACTGGAGAAGGTTGAAACTGGCGCGCATTGCTCCTGCCTCCAAGGGTGGTTCAGAAAAGCAACCATTCCCTGATGTTGGTTTGCTCTTGTGCTAATCCCAGTCCTGGAAGTCAGGGATATTCAGTGAACTGATGTTGCGCGACTNTCTCTGCATAACTTGACACAGCCACACTGGAGAAGGTTGAAACTGGCGCGCATTGCTCCTGCCTCCAAGGGTGGTTCAGAAAAGCAACCATTCCCTGATGTTGGTTTGCTCTTGTGCTAATCCCAGTCCTGGAAGTCAGGGATGTTCAGTGAACTGATGTTGCGCGACTACACATGATTGTCTGCAGTACTGTCCTGCTGACGTGCTGATACAAGGCAGCCTGGGTTGGGGTAAGGCCTCTAGAGTCTTCTTCCCGCTTGTAAAGAGTCGCAGCCTGGCTTCATTATCTTTTACTATGCCACAATCTTTGCTGTACATGACCACAACAAACCGCTCTGGTATTTCCACCAGATCTCTGTTATGGGCTTGTAAATGCTAAGACAGAAACCATATTCCTCATACTGTTCCACTGTTGGCGCACCACCCGAGTCTCTTGAGATGTGGGCTGAAAGATGCAGAACTGGCAATCCCATGTTCAGGTACTGGTGAGCAGTCATGGATTTGGAGCTCCTCATGTGCAGGGTCATCAGGTCTCTACGTGAAGGTAACTTATGATTGCACGTACAAGTGTGTGATAAGCTTTGTTCATGGCTCCATGAAATGGACCACACCAACTATACTCGCTGGCAAGCAGTAAAATGTGCTTGATATCGTTCAGCTACCGGTGAAGTACCAAGAGGTGTACACAGAGTGCATCAATGGGAAGTCTGTTGTGCAGCGATCACCTCATAAGTTCAACCTCACTGGCAAGAACCAACCTCAAAAGCAGTCCAACAAGAACTTCTAGGCTTATGGAGGTCCAATAAGTCTCTATGAGACCCCAGAGGCCCTCACTTCCTTCATGCAAGCAGAGCCTGGCCGTACTCAATACAACGAGGAGTTTGAAGCTGTACTTGAAACAACAATCTCAAACACTGTTTATCATGAAGAGGCATGTTCATTGCCGATAAAGTTCCGTACTGGTGTCCTAGCAAATGTTGAGGTTGCTCAACAGTAATGAAATCCTTTCGACAATGACTATGAGCTTGTAGCTCGCCACACATGGGAATTAGCGGAAGATCAGGTAGCGTATTCGCTTGCTCAGCTGCATAACGTAGGCGAGGACCTGCATGCAAAATTTGTCACATAGAGCCTAGAGAAGGTAGCTTTGCCTCTAGTAACACCAACCTCAAGCGTCAGAAGATCCTCACCTATGCCAACCGTCCTGTTATCACTAACACGGGATCCAGTGTTAGTGCTCAAAGAAATTCTCTCATAACCAAACTCTTCCTTTCCCTGAAGTGACGACCTGATGCAGACATAGAAAACTTCTTCCTTTAAGAAAATCAGAGAGAACCACCAAGTTCCAGTCTTAAGTAAGCAACCGGAAAAGCAGAACCTAGGTGAAAGGCTTCTCATCAATATATGTATACACTTGCAAGATGTCCTCTCCAACAAACAAGCAGACGTTACGGGTCTCCAATCATGCGACCACGCTGAATCTGTTTCCAGGACACTGCTCCATCTTGCCCATGTAGCCAGCCAGGGTCAACAGCGGGCCAAATGGGGGGTACAGTTGACAGTGATGTAGTCATTTTGGCTATTCACTGGTTTACATCACTTGGACGATCAGAGTTGTGAGGGTGCCAAGGCACGGTAGGAATATGCGTGATATTCCCATTCACAATCATTCACATCATCTTTTCCCACCTGGAACCATCCAGATGTTTGACTCTGTCACTGTACCATACCGTCACGGGCTGTGCTACTGCCTCACACTTTTTAGGATGCTGCAAAAAGACAGTTTGGTAAGCGTGGGAGATCACCCCTGGACTAACAGACACACTGGTAGCCCTCGCCCGTGATCCCAGTTTGCTTAGTCCACAGTCCCAGCACAAGGAAATGCCAGAGCGGTTTGTTGTGGTCATGTATAGTAAAGATCGTGGCATAATAAAAGTTAATGAAGCCAGGCTGTGACTTTACAAGCGGGAAAAAGACTGTAGAGGCCTTACCCCCAACCCAGGCTACCCTGTGTCAGCACGTCAGAAGGGCAGTACTGCAGACCATCATTTGGAGGCGAGTAACATCGGTTCATATGAACATCCCTGACTTCCAGGACTGTGATTAACACAAGAGCAACCAAGAACAGGGAATGGTTGCTTTTCTGGACCACCTTTGGAGGCAGCAGCAATGCGCGCCTGTTCCAACCTCCTGCAGAGTGGCTGTGTCAAGTTATGCCGAGAGAACTACATGTGCAGCAGAGCTGGTTTGTTCTGGACAGGTCTCTACAAGTACGAATGGGTGGGTCAACAATGACAATTACAAAGCCGACAATTGAAGAATATTTTGACTGACAACCATGTATTTTGAAATATGTTGAATTTCAAAATAAATGTTGGAATTGAAAATATTACCATTTTAGTCAACATTACTGTTGATTTGATATCAAATTCATAGTTCTTTAGGTCAAAAACCTAAGAAAAGTGGCTTTATATGTAACTATGCAATTTTTCATTGACATGTGAGGAGAAAATAAGTTTTTGAAAGGCGGCCATTTTGAATTGTCCAAAATGGCGGAAACATTGAGAATTGGCTTTGGTCCCGGCAGATTTAGCTTTAGCATGTTAAAAACTACCAGTGTGTCAAATTTCATGCTTTAAGACCAATCTGCACGATTGCCCCTCTTACAGACCGGACTATAACTCCACATTCCCTTCTTTAAAGCAGTTGCTTCGAAAAGCCACACAGCACTGGGGGCTGCTTCCGGCTCTTCATAGCATTTCTGAAATCCAAATACTAAAAGTTCCTGTAGATGATGGGTTACGGAGTTTTCGATATTTTCCCATATCCAAAAATTGTACTCTTTGGGGTAAATTTTCAAGCTCAGGAAAAGAAACAGTCCAGAGAACTCAAGTCTGGTGAATAAGGCGGCTCAGGAGTGGGAGGTATGCACTTATTTACCGAAAGTTCGTTAATCTTGAAGCTCTGTGTGGTAAGGCGCTTTTTCTTAATGCACAAGCCAGAGACTTTTTGATATTCAGTCTCATACGTTTGACTTTGTTTTTAAGTCTTTCATGAACTTTTACTTAAAAATCTTAGCTTACTGTCTGGTCTTGAAGCGTAACTTCTTCACCCATATTCCCCTGGCTATCGAAACAGCAAATCAGCTTTATTTTGATCTCTGCATTGCTTTTCTGGCTTTTTTCTGGGTAGTGGTGATGATCAGTGGGTAGTGGTGATAGATTAGAGGTTTCAGCATCTATTCAGCATGATTTGGAAATTATTGATTCCTGGTGTTCAAGGTGGGGGATGAGGCTAAATGCGGGCAAGACTAAGACCA
>LQNS02276499.1:79751-93501 GCA_001587735.2 Parhyale hawaiensis
GAAGGCGTGCTGGTTTTGAGACACCACTTTCTTCAGTGAATTATATATTCTCTTTATCCTACATCGGGGAATCAAAGAAGCAAATAAATACCAGGATTTCAGAACATCAGGAAGTTCACTTAGATCAGAGCAACGATGTTTTCCAGTAAAACAACTTGAGCGGAACCATCACTAGCCATTGATGATACTCCTATTTTTTTTTTGTTATTGCATGGATCTAATAACTTCCTCACCAATGAGGCTATGTTTTTGTCGTGTTTGTCTGTTAATCTGTCACTTTTTTCTGTCACCAAGATAACTAAAAAAGTTATGAACAGATCCTTACGAAATTTCCAGGGACTATTAGGCATTTAACAGCAACAGATGATTAACTTTTGGTGAACATCGGTTGAACCGTTTGTTAGGTTGTTCGCCTATTTTTTTCTTAGTACCAGACAGAACTCAGAAAGTTATAGACGGACTTTCATGAAATTTGCATGAGTTGTTAGGTACATTACGAAAAATGAATGACCAAATTTTTCTCATGATCTGTTTGCTCGTTTGACTCTGTGTTTAATTTTATGCATGTTAGCAAAATAAATCAAGAACTTACTAACGGATCTTCATGAAAGTTTCTGGAATTTTTGATAATGTTAAAAGACATATATTATTAAATTTTAGTGATGATCGGTTGGTTTGTTTATGTATTTGACTAATGTTTGTCAAAATATTTGCCAGCAGCTTAACTCAAAAAGTTATGAACGAATTTTCAATAAAATTACAGAAGCCGTTATTATTGTCAAAAGGCACAAATAATTTGATTTTGTTGTTGATTCAGTGGAAATCATGGTTTCAGAACCATTTTCAATTTTTCCTTACCGTTGCCTTGCTTGGCTGAGCCATGTGCTCTCAGAGGGCTTTAGTTACTATTGCTACTTTGCTTATTCACAAACGATGATAACTCCATTTATTGCAATTGCATGCACCACAAAATTGTTAGAAATACATTGTATTTTCGCCGTTAACAAAAACACATTTACTGTTACTGTAAGTATCATATATGTGTCTCGTAATTGACACATTCCATTAACAATGTTAGGTAAACTCCGACTATTGTTATTGCATGCGTCTCATTAAGTACTGCTTTACAATTTTATTGGTAATAATAACTCTATCTATAGATCATTGTAAGAATAGATTAGAATAGAAAGCTGGCAGTAGACGGATCAACAGGTCCATTCCCAAAGAGCAGCTAGAACCAAAGCTCCGGCGACGTGGGAACGGAGAAACTCCATGAGGTTGACAAACCCCCAAGCAACCAGCCCAGCGAGTGAAAAAAAAGAGAAGATCCGAGATCAGAGAATAGCTTTGTGTACAGATAGTTTAAAGTTGCCGATAAAGGCACCAGCTAAGGCAGAGCCATCAAGACCATTCCAAACATCCACACACAATGGAAAAAACGAACGAGAGTACAGGCCCGTACGGCATTGTAACGGTTCCAAGGCAAACTCATGAAGAGCACCAGTACGCCGAGTATACCTCACCCGAACAGATGGCTACGGAAGAAAATCAGCCAGTGGATGACTACACTAAGAGAAATTTTATCCTAAAACCGAAACACGCAAGGGCATCATGATGATGCACTTTAACTAACTCCACTGTAATTATGGTAATATTCATGTATTATCTCGTATACTGTAATTACTCCTAACGAGTCACTCATTTTGCCTTAAGTATAAATTTAGACGTTCAAATATTGGAAAAAAGGAGAAGCCAGTGCTGTGACATTCCAAAAATCGAACTCAGCTAGGGAGAGATTTTTCATTCCTCCGCAGAACGGACTTCATGTCCTGTATTGCACACTACCTATGACATATCGTCAAAATTCTAGAATAATAAGGCATAATAAAAACTACGTCAGGTGTATTCCCCGCCTGCGAGATAATGAATGATTATTATTACCATAATAGTTAAGTTAGTTAGAGTACATCATCACGATCCACTTGCGTGTTTCGGTTTCGGAACAAACTTTCTCTCAGTGTAGGGCAGTTATAAATTGTATACTAAAAGCAGACCCCACCAACTCTGCGACTATGCGTTAGTTCACAAGGCACAACACCATCCAGCATGAACGCACATCGACGAACCACTTTGTCAAGCAAGCACAGATGACAATCGGCAACAGAGCCCCAGACTACGGAGCAGTATTCCAGAAGAGGGAGGACATAGCAATTACAGTAGCAACGTGTTAATTCTACCGAGCCAAACACCCTCCAAGCACGCCTCATAAGACCAATTTTCTGAGATGAACGTGAGGCAACCGAACGAATGTGGGGCTCAAACGTCAACTTTGGATCAAAATTGACACCCAAGGTTACCAAGGCATCAACCACAGGAAGTGACACTCCTTCCAGTATGAGTGCAGGAAAATGAGCTATCACTGGACGTGACCTTGACACGAGCATGGTCTTAATCTTGCCTGCATTTAGCCTAATCCCCCTCCTAGAACACCAGGAATCAATCACTTCCAAATCATGCTGAAAGGATTCTGAAACCTCCAACATATCACTAGGCTTATCGCAAACAGCCAGCAAAGTAACATCATCAGCGTAACCAACAAGTAAATTATGAACAAGATCAAACAGGTCCGCTGTATATACAATGAATAACAAAGGGCCCAGAACACTACCCTGTGGGACACCAGAAACCACGTCCAGAAACTCACTTCTCACTTCCAGAGCCTAACCATTTCACATGGTGACAATTAAAATCCCCATAAAGACAAAAGTAGAATGCCTATCCGACGTTAATCCTAGCAATTGCATCTAACAGACAATCAAAGACCCTATCATCAGCAGACGGGCTACGATACACTGAAAACAAATTAAAATTTCTTAATGAGCCAAAGACTCGAAGCACCATCAGCTCACAACATGGACATTCATATTTACTCTACCTAGACACAACAACACCCTTTCGAACGTAAGCAGCCAAACCCCCAAATCCAGGGCGTGAGTCTCGCAACCGCAGCACTACATTTTCAAAGTTCGGGATCATCATCTCAGAAACATGACGATGGCTTGAGACGAGCGTCTCCGAACATAGCACCAGGTCATAATTGGAAGAGGCTACGGCGAGCTCAGCCAAATTACCCAGAGACCCCGAACATTAGTACATAAGATGCGGCAGGACCGAGACCCAGAACCACGAAGACCGGGGTTCACTTCCTCGTCCGGATATCTACAGTAACGATCAGGCATGCAAAAAACAATAAATAATCAGATACCATAGACAGAGGAAATCATCAAAAAATTACAAGACAAGACAAATCGGCCGTCAGGATAGCTACGAAAGCGGCCAGCTATCCACGCGCCCCCAGACCCTGCCATGACCAGTACGGGCTTTGGCCGAAAAGAGGAAGAAGAGAAAGGAAAGGAAAAGAGCATCAGGTGGTACTACCTGGCGGAAGAGCTACTGCCGTAATATCAGATAAAGTAGATCTTAGAGATAAAAAGAAATAGACGAAAAAAAGCTATGCCACACTTAGGAGGTATGCGTGTAAGCGCAACTAATTGCAGCAGACTGTCGGAGACTCAGACGTTCGTTTAGTTGGTTCAAGATATAATGGCTTAGATTGGTCTCTATTGGTCTCTATTTGCGAGAGCGAAGCCAGCAAACTGTGTATTGAATATAATACTGTTAAAACTGTTTGTATGTACATTAAACCTGGGAGAAGTAATCTGCCCTCCGATAAAGTTACTCGACTTAATGGTGTCGATCTAACTTATGTAGACAGCTTCTCTTACTTGGGTCATAAAATCACTAATGATTTTCGTGATAATCAGGATATAGAGAAAGAAACGCGAAAGCTCCACGTAGTGGGCAACATGCTAATCAGAAAGTTTGGTCACTGCTCGGATGACGTTAAATGCCAGCTGTTTCGAAGCTACTGCTATCCTTTGCACTGTAACTCGCTTTGGTATAACTTTAAGCAGAAATCGATTGGACGCCTACGTGTTGCCTATAATGACATATTTCGGCGCCTGATGAATGTGCCGAGGTCTACTAGTGCAAGTATGATATTTGCTCAAAAGTATGCAGATTGTNCTATTGCTAGATTACATCATTGTCTTTGTTGGTTTGCCAGTTCTTCAGTCTTTCACTCGCTGCAAGAACTCAATCTATTTCCCTCAAGAATTTTCCTTATCATCTCGAGGCCACGAGGAGGCCTCGAAGTCTCACTGACACCGAAGGCTTAATGGTTCAAGCCTCTGAAGCCTTCTTTCCACACTTTGATGAAACTTTCCTCCAGAAGATTTCGCCCATGGTGGAAAAATAATTTAGATACTTTTTATATATAATTAGTTGCTAGTTAAGAACTTTATGGACCACAGTAATCTATCATGATCAGCCTGGCGGCGAAGGACTTTAGAGGTGCACAAGATATCTTTTTGGGGAGGGAAACTTAGATGTTATTTAAGTTTTCTTATGTTTACTGACTGGAAACTAACATCAGCAGAGGGATAGCAGGAAATAATAATGACTGAAGCTTCTCTATTTATTGATCAAAATGGGGAAACTTTGAGCAACGAGAAACCGAATTTTCCTCTTCTTGGATGTGGAAGCTTATGTTGGGCTAAGGAAAGTTAGCAACTATCCGTCGTATCTTTATTTCTTTGTTGATGGATCATACAGAATTTAGAATGTGTAACGAGTTAAAATTAAATTCCTTTCATTTAGACCCTGGAACATAGAGGTAGATATCATGATATAGATCATCATTATGACTGAAAATTTAATGTTTGTACGGCGAGGAAAGTTGAAGTATTTCTATTTAGATTTTTGAACTAATTGGGTGAGAGGGACACAAAATCCCCGTTGTCGTGCTACTTACGTGGAAAAAGTAAACCAAGTTTCACTATCTTAGGGAAATTAGCTTTTACTGCATAGTATTAACCTAGCTGTTAACCGACTGTTACGAGGAAGCCATGACTTTCCCTGGCGGTCGGATTTATTGCCAAACATCTTTAAAAATCTAAAGTACACGTAGGTCTTGTCGTTTTAAAATTTACATACTAGTTAGTCAATTATATGAGAGTTTAATAAATGTTCCTACCAACAACTAGTGCGATTGAAAGCCATAAAGGAACAAAACAGGAGATCGACATAAGTAGACGCAGGAGAACTAAATGATCTAATAATATAGCAATATTAATAATGATGAAGGTAGACGTCGTTCTAGTGGTCATCGGCGTTCTGGGGTAATGTCAAGAACTGCAAGACTGCCGAGCGAGAGCTGAAGTGCCGTCATCTCCATCCAGGAACCCTCCAGAAAAGCGCTCTGCTTGGAACAACGCATATCATTCGTAAAGTACTCTAAGCCCTAGGAATTGCGGGACACAACCCGGCGCTAGAGCGTAGAGCTGAACATCGTTCAACCGATCCACTGGGTTGTGAAATCCCTCCGATACTAATAAGAATAATAATAATCTTTACGAGTCAAATTTAACAAACTTTGAGCCACTGACTTGAAGAGCTGAAGCGTTGCTAAACGTGTGTTGTGGGTGACTAAATTTTCTATAGCTGCCTCTCGTCGTATTCCTTAGTGTATTATATAGTGCCACCTAAACACAATACAGTAATAGTAATATTATTAATATGTAGATATTATATATTGGGGCTCTTTGGTAATGAAGCAATGTTTGGTACAGGGGTGAAAAATTTGAATGTAACATTCTAATAGGGACTATTAGCATAACGCATAATAATCATAGCTCGATACGTATAATTGACTCCTATAAACCAAAATTGTTCGAATATTTAATAAAATACACGCTATTTTCATTACGTGAGAATTCGCCAACGCGAAGTGCCTTATATGTGAGTGGATAAAATTTGTGACCACCGAATATCTTTATGCGAGAAAAATGTGCTATTATTCTATGCAATTTGCAAGTCGGGTGGGTAAACCCGAACCGAGTGCGACCGACTCACCTATTCGCAATTTTGCTCGTTTACCGCCACCAGCCAGCCTCAGTGCCACACCTGTGATCTTACAGCGAGTATTTACCCCGCTACAGCATCTGTCTTTCTTTACAGTGTTAATTAATATACATATCTGTAATATAATGGTACTTACAGTATGTGTTCAAGCTCTGCTTTAGTGCAGTATTATTATGAAAAAGTACCTGAATTGGCGTTCACGCGGTAAAGAAAAAAATCGATCACCGAATGAACCCCCTTAATATAATCTACATAGATTCAGTATATATAATATAATCTACATAGATTCAGTATATATAATATAATCTACATAGATTCAGTACATATAATATAATCTACATAGATTCAGTATCTACTGTATAATAATTCACGTCGTGTTTTTATTTATTTATTTATTTATTTATATATTTATATCTTTCCTGTCACGCTCTATGGGAATAAGATAGGAGAAAATTCAGATTTCAAAATGTAAAAAAAANAATCTTTTTCTTCAGTATTAGATAGGGGAAAAATGAGGAAGCCAGCGGGGGTTTTCCTGAAGGGCTAACTTACTGCCGTCATTTATCGCACACGTGCACCAGTCATTTAATAACCCAATATGAAGTCATTTACAATGACGGCTCGGGACACTAGTATATAATATAATCTACATAGATTCAGTATATATAATGTAAGCTACATAGATTCAGTATATGCTAATTCACCTTTATCGACTTTTTTGCCGCTGTAGCCCTCGCGTATAGCAAGAATCAGGTCTACCCCTGACAGGCGCTCAAGAAGGAAACATTTTTTTTTTGTACCCAAGGAGAGAGACGATGGATCACCTATACAGCATTATTACAATATTAATATTATACTATGATATTATATTACTATACCGCCTGTGTAATACAGTGCTAGTATTAGTTAGGCTATTAGAAAACATGTAAACTGGAGACACTGGATTAAGAACAAAGATTTAGTTGATATTTTATGCTCGTAAAGTAATGGTTTCTGAATTCTGTAGAGATGACAACGGAGTTTGTAAATAGTTTTCAGAACTCAGAGACAGCTTGTGTTCTATACATGCTGTTTCCTGCCATTCTGAGAAGACCAGACGTTTCTATTGCATTAATAGTGTAATTGTGTGCTGCGTGCGTGGGGAGAGTCATTCAAAGACACTGTAATAGAAACAGAATACATGTTTGTATCATTTCAGTGCCGCCTACGTAGCAGTGTAATAATGTATCGAAGTTAAGGCAGTGTTAGAAGGTTGGGTGAAAATTGGACCCTTGTCAGTCCACTCCGAACCAATACTTTGCCAATATATCTCAAGATATTGGTTCATAAGTACTGCAACGAAATATTAAACCAACATGGGTCACTCTTGCGGAACACTATGAAAAATAATAGTAAATTAAATTGTCCTTAAAAATTGTCATTATTCTAGTAAAAGTACCAAAAAATCCTTCAAATTTTTATTACAAGGAATAACGTAGTGAGGTAAAAAATATTGGACAGCAATATTAGGCCCATAGTAATTTCCAACATGAATCCAACATTTCATGAGTTCCTATTCAGAAATAAAGACGCAATGAATTAATTATGAGCAAGCAATCTTATATAAAATTACCATACAATATAATAGGATAAACACTTGTGTAATTCATAAGTCACCCTTGTTTATAGAGCACGATATTCAATCTAATAAACCTCATATTTTTAAGTTATAGAGTCAAAATTACTTGTGCCATTGATGTAAGGAATAAAGGCTAATTAGTGTTAGCATTAGTGTAGGAAGATTCAATTGTTATGGAAGTGCAACAATGAACAGACTTTCCAACAATGAACATCGGGCCAGTATTAAAGTCCAAATGTTGTTTTGATATTGAGCCAACATTCAACGGTGGGTGGGTGTACACCAACTCGTCGTTTAATAAACAGAATAATTCCCATGAATATTTCAAATGTCTTACGAAGAATCACAGTTTCAAACCGTTTTAGCACTGCACAAAAGTATACAGACTTTACGAATATATTCTTAAAACCTCAGTAAAGAAAGCACTTTTTAAAACCGTTTTACAACTGTGTGCACATACACCAAGTCACAAATAAAAAATGTTTATACTTTCCGAACACTTTAGTAGAAAAGTGCACTTTTCCATACAGTTTTACCACTGTACGCAAGTACCCCGAGTCATTTACGTATATGTTCCAAACACCACAGTAAAGACAGCACATTTCCATAAAGTTCAGGAAGGCACGCAGGTACACACAAGGATATTCCAGCTCTTTTCCGCACCCCAGAAGAAGCAGAAAAAAAGGCTGTAGGGCGAGGCCAGCAAGACTTCTTATGTGGCAAGAGCTGATGCGATAACGCGCCGCCCTAAACAATGCTCCAAATTGCCGGCGTAAGAACTTAGGGGGTCGCAAGAAGTGGCGGTACAGCGTGTGTAGAGTGCGGTCTTATCGCCGCTCCGGTCCGCTGTTATGGTAAAATGCGGAGACCGAGAGGGCTGCACCGCACTCCGAGTGTAGGGGTAGATATGGAGGACACTTCGGGCTGAGGACTTTTAATGGCTTTGTAGTTTGTGATATGATTTTTAAGTCGATGAGGCTTATATTATGAAGGCATCTAGTTTGAAGCGCTGATGTCCAAGCAGTGATACGTATTTTTAATTTGAATCTGCGCACATTGTTAAGTTTACAACACACTGTGTGCTATGTAGGATGCTAGACCAGATTCAAATTAAAACAGGATACTTTTAGAAGTTCATCGACAACAGCAAAACAAATCAGATTCACTAAATGTATGATTTATTTATATCGCCAAGCAATGGTAATTTTGGGAAACAAGTTATCACAGTTTTTCTACGGTTCTTTAAAACAAGCTGTCTCATTTACGGTTGTTTTGAATATTTTAAATTTTTTCCATTTTCGTTTCCCCCTGAGTCTTCCGTATTTTCCAGCTCACTGAAAATATCACAAAGATATTTCGCTGTTGTGAAATTCATTCATTCATAAAAAATGAGGCGATACAAAATTTGTTCTTCACCCCAAAATAGGTATAAGTAGTTGAACTATGTTCATAATTTTTTGCAGGGAGCCTGGTGGGTTGTCCTCAATGTCAACCATGCAATAAAGGAAAAAAAGGAGGATTAGCTGGCCATAAAAAATGACGGCAATGAAATTTGCTCTCCACCCAAAAACAGGCAGAAGGAGTAGAGCTTTCTTCATGATTTTTTTGCAGAGATTCTGGCCGGCTGTCCTCGATGTGACTCAAGCCAGAAAACTAGGATTAGCTGGCCATAAAAAATGACGGCTATGAAATTTGCTCCGACCGCGGGTGATGGTCTTACGCTACGAGGCGTTCTGTTTCAGAAATTGTGTTTATATATCTCGTGGAAGATAAAATTGCTAGCGCATGCATGTGTGTGCTTTCGAAAGTATTGCATTTCAGTTTATGTTGGCTAAAGAATTAAAGTGACTTAGAACATAGTTATTTATGTTAATTCTAGACGGGTGTACAATTTAACTGCTTGAACATAATTATTTGCATGGTTATGAAACAGTATGAAATAAATGATACTGATAATTTATAGAATTAGCTCCTTATTGTTATGATTAAAACAATATTAATTGATTAATTTGCTTTGACAACTACAATTATTTTTCAAAGATATTGGCCTTTTAGTAATTGTATTTTGTGACGATGACGATAAGTTCCAATAAGATTGGAGAGCGCAAGCAAACTTGTACTCTATATCAAGTTGTTTTGAAAATCTGGAGGATTTTGTCAGGCACGATTGAGCTGAACGCTTGAAATTCTCTTAAGTTTAGCAAAATTGATCTTTTATTTTCATTGGAACGACGCGTAATGGGCCGTTAAAGGGTCGTAACGGGCAGCAAAACAGCGCTATTTGTCTGGCATCTCGGGGGGCTACGGTACAGGCTATAACGGTGCAGGCTGTAACGGCGCACGATGTAACGGTACAGGCGGGCTGGAACGGTACAAAATGAACGGTACATGCTATAATGGTAAAGCCTGTGATGGTACAAGCTGTAACGGTGTAGGCTGGAAAGGTACAAAGTGAACGGTACAGGCTGTAATGGTACAGGCTGTAACGGTACAGGCTGAAAAAGTACTAGTTGCAACGCTACAGACCACTGTATACTACTGCTTTAGATGCTTGTACTGCTATAGTGGTTTTCAGAAATTTTACAAATTTCAAGGTGAGCAAACGCCCATGCTGCTATTTTGGTATTCTAAAAGTTTACAAAATAGCAAGATGCTGCAACAAAAGCGTAGTTTTTTAAAAGCTTTCAGCAGCCAAGGGAGTAGCGAGTCTTTCAAAATAATCCATTGTTGCGGTCCCACGGCCTTTACCCTCTCTGTCCCTAATCTCCTCTACCCTCGGACGATTAAGGCATAGTGGGCTAAATCCCCTCGAGGAGGGCTGAGGTGCAGCCCACTCTTCCCCACCCCCCCCACGGCTTACCTGACGCGCCCGCAACACACGGCGATTAAAACTTTGCTAATGTCCCCCTTGTGTTAGTCAACTTTTAGAACGCTCGAGTTTAGCTTAAAATCACAAAACTTTTGTCCCAGAAATTGTTTGTGTACCGAAAAAGCTTTAAAAACACGTTTAAGCTTACAAAAATAATCAAGACTAAGTGAAAAATAAAGTGAGAACTTTGTTTTTTAAATATTGTTTTTTTTTGTGTGAACGTAAGTTGTATTAAAAAAAATATCTAGGAAGAACATGTAATGATAGGGTCATACTAAGCGGTCACAAGGTCAACTTATGAGCAGATATTCAGCCCGCGCGTCGCGCCGAGTACACAGAGAGAGTCGGTATCTAGATACTCCTGGAAGGTACTCGAGTTGAACGTGTGAGCTAAACGTTCGCTCTTAAGTTGAGCGTGAGATAAACATTTTGGAAACTAGATGAAGCTCAGAACAACTTGGACATATCCGACGTGCTCAAAATCTTTCCATTTTTCAACTTTTTTATTTTAATATGAGAATGCAAGGTTCACTGCTTAAGTGAGTTTCAGAAACAATTAAAGTACACGACAATAAGGTCAAGTAATTATTCAAGTTCACTAGAGAATTATTATTATGTACTGTAATATCAAATTATCATAAAATGGCAATTTATTTCTGAAGATTATTATGTAGTTAATCCGTTCCAAAGCCGAGACAACTTTTACAGCCACATCACCCGCATTGTAATTTAGATTCACGGGTGTAATTTAGATTTAGATATACGAGTATTTAATTTTCCCAAGCTTAGTGCAGAGTTCTGCACTCTTATAAGGAATAAATTTTATTTTGAATCCGTTGTTTACATATTTTCCCTGCGGGACAGGAGCAAATTCCACGTTAAATTAATGTTTTCTCTCTCTAAAATGTAGCACAAGCATCATAAGCTATGCTATAATAACATACCTTAGTTAGACTTTGCCCTGCTCTACTATTCTAACCTAGCCCTATCTTAGCAAGCGCCCCTCACTTACTCCTGAAAAACTCAGTCTCAAGCGGGATTCACACTATTGTCTTTTGTTCTGTTGTCAATAAGGAGTACAAAGTGTTTGAATGTTTTGTTTCTTCCTTGTTAACACCTTCGTAAGTCCGTCAAATGTTTATTAAAATGTATGCCAATCTGCTAGCTGACTTCTACCAAGTTTCAATTGTGAATTTTTGCATATCTCTCTGAATTTTGAGAGAACTAGAGCTAAAATAAAAAGTTGCCCACTTCTCTGTCACTTGCTAGAAAGCAATGAAAATGCAAACGCGTGACGTGCTGTGACTGTGACAAACTACCATACATAGTGTGAAACCACCTTAACCTAATGCTATATTTCCGGTGAAAACCACCTTGTCTTCGCACCCAAATTTTAACGGTGGATCTCAGAACTAACCCACCAGCAAAGGATTCGTACTAGTATCTTGAAAAAGTCCTAGAAATGAAAAAAAAAAAACAAATTTATAGCTAGAGACCTCGACCGCCTTATTTTATGGTCCGTAACTTGGCAGATGTGCTTTAATGTCGACAAATGTTCAGTCATGTCAGTTGAAAGTCTGAGAACCTCTCAGTCTAATTATTGTAAATGAATGGGACGAAATTGGCAGCTATTACCCAACAAGGTGACTTGAGAATAACAATAAAAAACGACGTACAACAGTGTAAGCAATTTGACAAGAGCGTGAAAATGGCAAGCAGAGTACTGGGATTCATTACCATGAATTTTAAACGCAAATCTAAGGACATAATCATTCTTCCTTTGCACAAATCACTAGTTGGCCCGCATTTACTGTAGAATATGTTGTTCAATTCTAGCCGCCAAACTACGGCAAAGATATCGATAAAACGGAAAGAATTCAACACAGAGCAACAAAGTTGGCACCTCAGTTGCGAAACAAGCACTGCGAGTGTCGTCTACGGGAAGTGGGACTCATCTCTTTTGAACAAAGACAACTCAGGGGGTGACGAATAGAAACATTCAAATACTTAAATGGCTTTAAAATCGCGACGTACCGAAAACGGGATTTCTTCACAGAGACGCTAATGTTCTCCTGCGAAGCAACGGCCAGAAATTCAAGCACAAAGCTTGAAGAACTATTCTCAGCCAACAGTTCTTCCCGTGTTTCATAGTAACCATTTGGAATGGACTCCTTCCCTCACCGAAATTGCTGGTGCGGTGTCAGTCACTGCGTTCAAAAATCGTCTTGACAAACATTGCGAGGAACATCCTCCACAGTTACGGACTCCTCCTCCAGGTGTCCGTCATAGTAATTCACTTTCTTTCATGCCCCAACTTGCTTAACGTCCCCGAGCAGCAGCATTGATTATACTTACTCAACCAACTCCTAGGCTGCATCAATTTTCTTCATTATCTTCCCCAGTTATTCCTGTGATGCTGATGTAATGGCCCTAGCTCATAGAGGGCCGGAGCATAAATCCCGGATGCTCTATGGGAATCGCATCAGTTAGTTTGTTTCTTCCGCGTTACTTCTACCAATGAGGTTCGTATGTGTTCGTTCGTTACAGTGGCCGGGTGCCAGAGGCAGTCACTCTCATGAACGCGTCACAGACACGCCGGAATGGTTGGAACGCTGGCTACGCAAACCTAAAGTTGCAGGGCTCCCTCCGCCCTATTAAGCTCCTTGCCTCTTGTAAATGAACTGTGTTTCGATCTTGCTGGTTCAACTGTAGATATCCGGAATACAGCAGGAACTAATTATTTCAGATGAATTATTTTGATTGCAGTATATTTTCTTGGTGCTACTTGGATTCGAGGAATTTCAAAACTAATTTTCGCACTTTTACTCACTGGAGGTAAATTTAACTCTCTTAAATTCATGATTGCGCAACTTTCATTTTCTTACTGGAAGATCAATTTTGCAGAAATGGGACAAAAATCATGTCTCATATCTGTAGAATTGATCTTCCATTATCTTAGCAAAGCATACGTCATCTAATCTAATACTAAGAATGACCGTCGTGTGTTTATAAATATATATATTTATATGTTCGGTGTCACGCTCTTAACGAAATAGATAGGCGGAAATTAGCCCATGTTGGAGGCTCTGGCGCTCCTCTCAAGCTCCATTGAAAATTATAGGCAGAAAAAAGGCCGGGTTGCAGAAGATGGCAAACGTATCTTAAGCAGGGACAGATGACATTCCAACAATGAAGACATCGCAGGCTTAGTCTGATTTGTACGAGTATTAGCTTCTCCATACATCGAATCTACGGCAAAGTATAGGGCGACTTTATGTCTG
>LQNS02276499.1:102370-114148 GCA_001587735.2 Parhyale hawaiensis
CACAACCTCATCGAGATCACAACTTTTCACTGCGACGAGGTGCGACAATCGCCGGGCCCTGCAGAGCGATTATCCCTTTCACAGAAAGCACTCGTTCTTTTCTTACCGATTTAATGATGCCAGACTTAAAGTTTCTCTGCCACAGGCGTGCCATTATTGAGTGTTGCTAATTAGCAGTTGCCTCAAAGGCAAAGGCGGGTAACGAGCGAGGAAAATTGTGGAAAGGAAGTCTGTAGAGTCTATAGAAGGCGGCTTTGGTCTGTAGGGAATGGAACTGCGGCGCCATAGGCCGCAGCTGCCGGGCTTTCTCTCCAAGAATTTTGCTCAAAGTGCTCTATTTTTCATTTGATTTAATGGTAGCAGGTGTTACACAGCATAAAGTGTTACGTGAGCATTCTCTGTAACAGAGAAAATAATAGCATATCCAACACCTGACAACCAATGGAAGCCACGCGTCAAAAATGGTATTCCATATTGTAGCTTTCTTTTGGACTTAATGGTGGGCTCTAGACAAGGCGTTGAACTGGATAAAGAGATATCTGCACATGCTTTGATCTATACTAAATACAGCTTTTCAAAGACTATCTGGCAATAAAAGCAAATCAGGTGGCAATTATCGTGTTCAAAGCGCTAGTTTTCTTGCAGAATTATTGGGGTAATAGAGAACAGATACTGGTCGGTATGCCGTTATTGATCAGTGAGACACTATTTGCAGGTAATACAATACAGGAACTCTGTATCGTTAATAATGACGGCAGTTTTGTATTGTGAGCAGCAGTGACAGGTGCATCCCATATTTCCTGAAGTGTCTTATCAGCTTTTCTGATAAGTTACTGGTTATGGCTTTACTGTCAATTCGGACCTTGAGGCAGTATCAGCATTTGTAGTCCCTAATACCTAGACAGAGTATATTTGATAGAAAATCCGCTTTGGAAAATTACACTGTATAATTGTGAGACGTTCTGTGAGCTAGATTGTGACTAGGAATCTCTTGTTTCGTTCGTACAATAGTCTTTTGGCGGATTCATTGCTTAACTAGCGTAACACTACGTTGATAATTTTCAAAAAAGTCGACAACTTTTTGAGATTTTATTTACTTCAAGTTTATAGACACGTATATCCAACATTTCTCAAGCGAATCTTGCTTAAAGGCAATTGACATGATGACTAAGGCTTAACCAAACGTATTATATGACAGATTTGCAGCTGTGCTTAAACAGCTGCGATGCAATGTTCGAACATTTTGAACTTCCGTGTGAACCGAAATTCATTACATTTTAGTTACTAAAGGTTGTACGTTGTATCTGATGCTTCCAAACAACTCCAAATCTAGAAATAATGTACCTGATGAATCTAAGGATAATTAGAGCAGGATTTGACTCTATTACAGCAGCATAAAATTGCACTCCTTCTCTCTGTGTGGAGGAGTCTCTACTCCCCAGATTTTTCCAATCTGCCCTCTCCCAGCTACGCACTGGAGACTGCTCGGTCTTAGCGGATTATAAGCTCCGAGTGGGACGGATCAACGATCCGTCCTGTCAACTCGGCGGACTGGGCGAACAGTCTGTCCGTCACCTTTTCTCGTATTCTAGTCAAACTACTGATCTTTCGGTGAGTAGTCTCTTGCTGGACCTGCTTGGTCCTGCGCTTTTCCTCGCTTCTCTTTTTCTCTTCGAATTTCTTCCCCCTCTGCCCAGGCCTCCTCCGGAGCCTCCTCCCGAATTTGGCACTGGTGGACCCTAACGATGGCAATGGACAACAACAATAATGAAATTGAGGCTTCCTACAGCAGCAAACACTTCACTGTTTACAAATAACGCTCTAATTGGACAGAGGGCCATACGAGAAATTACCATTAAGTTTAGCATTCGTACGCTATAAAATATATACATATATTGGGATACATTGACAATTTTGCGACCATTGGTTTTCCCGGTACTAATTATTTTATAGTGATGCAGTAAAATTAATCAACTGTTCCTTTTAAAAATATTTGCAGACGTCGTTACTTTTACAATAACCTCTGTAAATATGAACAATTATTTAAGGAAAAGTAACTAACGTTTCCCTTTAAATATTTACTGAAAAATTGTATCTCAAGTTTTTTTCTCATATTTTTTGCTACTATTATTTTCCTTTTAAAGTTTACTATTTTTTTACGGAATACTTTTTATAGAATATTTATTATAAATTACTTGTACAGACCCCCTTTTGTGGGCTATTTCACAGACTAGTTTTTGTAGATAGTTTTTTCCAGATTTTTTGTATAATGCGCTGTGAACGCCTCTGTCTCTAGAAAGATAACTGAAAAGTATGGTGCAAGATTTACACTGTAGGGGCCTGGCACTTAGAACCTTACTAGTTAGCCGCGACACTTGGGCTAGAAAGAAAACTTCGACAGCTCGAGTCGATCAATGAAATATCTTACCGGAAATTTATTGCAGTGGGAGACAAACTGAGGAGGAGGAGGAAGCTCCGAGATTGATGCACTTCTCTTCTTCCCGCTGGTGAAAATGTCGAGTAGTAGTTCCGGCTGGCCTACATTCTCTGCCACTACGATAGTGTTTAGTTAAGAATTGATACAATTCTGCAGGTCTCGCTTGTGGAAACATCGACTATTAATTTCTGGCCTACAAACTCTACCAATATGATAGTGTTTAGTCAAAAAAAGATGCAATTTTGTTTTCATATGAAGTATAGAATAGATACTACTGTCATATTAGGTAACCTACTCGAATACTGCGGGATATTTGAACGAAGCCTGCTGCAGTTTTTTTCTATCCAAAGTCAAAGTCTTATTACGAAAAGCTGAACGATTTCAACCACAAAATAATGAATAAATGTGGCATTGTGAAACAGAATGAATTGTTCCAGAAATAGTACAAACAAAACACGAAATGCGTAAATTTCTAAGCAATTCCAACTGTTGTAAACATCTTCGTTGCACAGGCATTTAATTTAACAGATATTGTCAGAGACATAAAAAAAAAATCGATAACAATGTATTACGACGGGAATATTTTCTCATTAACTGAGGCTCTACTTATCTGATAAGAAAAACATCCCCCTTCAAAAAAAAAAAAAAAAAACACTATAGCATTGTGCACGACAGCTGATTAGTTTTTATTTACTATGAGAGAATGTCAGGAAGTTCTTTTATCTCCATCGGATATCATTGTAGAGCTGCTATAGTGAAGGCTAATGGGCAGTTGCTTAGCTGGGGAGACGCGTCTAATGTTCTTAATTGGATGGAGCGGGAGCCGTTGGGTGCTGCGTTACCGACGGTAATACGAGTAACTGTTACCATGCTGAGCACTGACTTGTGGTAACGGCTGGGACGCCCAGTAATCTGAGCCTCTAGGTGATGCATTACTCACGGTAACATCCGTAACTGTGACAATCCAGAGCTCCGGCTGGTGGTATTGGTGGGAATGAAAGGTAATTGGAGTTGTTATGAACTCCACCAAGGATGTTTTGTTTTTGTCGAGTTTGTATGTTGGTCTTGCACCAAGCAACTAAAAAAATATAGACGGATTTTTACGAAATTTACAGGGAGATTTAGGTACATAAGGAGGAACAGATAATTAACTTTCGGTAAAGATCTGCCAATCTGTTTGTTTTTCTGTACATTTTTCTCTAGCACTATACATCAAAAAGGTATGGACGGATTTTTATGAAATATACATGAGTAGTTAGGTATATTACGAAGAGTAAATGGCAAATCCTTGCGATGATCTGTTTGTTTGTTTCTGTTGTTGATTTTATGCTTGCTAGCAAGATAATCAAAAAGTTATGGGCGAATCTATGAGAAATTTACAGAATTGTAAATAATGTTGAAAGACATGAATGATTTAATTTTGGCGATGATCTTTTCGACAGTTTGACTAATGTTTTTACAAAGTCTGTTAGCACCATAATTCACACAGTTATGAACGGAGCTTCAAAAAACTCTCAGAAGTTGTTATTACTGTCAAAAGGCACATATGATTAGAATTTGGCGCTGATACGAAGGAAAAAAATAGTGTACGTTCTCAGATGCTCTAGTTATTATTATTATTGTTAATATTAATATAACTTCAGGCGCAGGCCACCTTGGACAGGTAGAGCGACCGATATGAAGCATTGTAAGGCCGAAACGCAGCCAAGGAAATTCCATCAGGAATGTATTAGCAGCTGATTTGAGCGCTCGCGGCCCAACACGACCGAAAGCCGAATTCAGCGATTAATTCCAGATCGAAACGGACATGGGCAGAAAACACCTACTGAACTGACCAGTCTGGCATCTAATAGTCTCTAATGCGAAGGAGGGCGCATCAGCCGAAGTGCGTGTATTTCTTCCAAAGACCCTGACGCAGTGACAGAAGAATACAACCAATGTCTTTCATAGTTGAATGCCTTATAAAACATACAAAAACCTGCTACCCTTTACCTATAGGACGTATTCACTAAGATCACTCTCATCACCTAGCTGTAGTTAGGTGATGCACTGCGGGGGATAATGCTAGTGACGGCGAGTAACGGAAACTACAGAGCGTGAAGTGATAAGGGTAATGGGAGCAAGCCCTTGATCCTGAACTAGTACACTCTGAGAGCGCATACCTCCACCAGCGAGGCAACTTTAACGAAAGTTCCAAATTGGTCCTGAAACTAGGAATTCTTTTTTATCACCTCCAAAATTTGGTCATTTGTGCCTCTTGACAGTAATAACAGCTTCTGTAATTTTTTCGTGAAGATCCGTCCCTAACTTTCTGAGTTATGTTTTAGTAAACATTTTGACAAACAGTCAAACAAAATTATGCACATACCGATCATCAACAGCATTTTTGTGGTCATATCTAACGTTTCCTACAAATTTCATGCAGATCCGTTCCTAATGTTTTGAGTTATGTTACTGACAAGCATAAAGACAAACAAACAAAAGCAAACAAACGGATCAATAGATACACACAAAAATTTAGTCATTCGGCCCCAGGAACAACCTCACACAATTGCAAGTTTCGTAAAAATCAGTTCATAAATTTTTGAGTTATGCTACTCATAAAATGAGGTGACAAACAAACCAACGGTTGAATGCTTTTTTCATCAAAAGTTAATAATCTATTCCTCTTGACATACCTAACAATCCCTGTAAATTTCGTCAAGATCTGTCCGTAACTTTTGAGTTATTTTGGTGACAGACAAACAAACAAACAAACAAACAGACCAACTCGACAAAAACATAGCCTCTTTGGCGGAGGTAATCATGGGTGCGGTGGAACGTGAAGTCACGAAAAGAAATGGAAATAACACATTACATGCTGAGTAATAAAAACCACGGACTTTAAAGTTATAAAGGGTAATGGGAGTAACTGCAGAAATACTGGGAAATACTGAGGTTAATACTGAGGGGCATACTGCTTTTGACGGTATCAGAAGTAAAGATTCTGAAGTGAATTGAGTGTCTGACGCCATTAGCTGAGTAAACTCGGAGACACAGGAAGCCCTGACTCAACGAGTAGCTAATGAGAAAACTCCGTATTTTAAGAAATTCAAGGATTTTTTATTCATAACCCATCCAATCTCTAACAAAAGAGTTGTAACAAATCGAATTAAATTGAATTTGAGGTGAGGAAGCGCAGTATTGGCGTGGTGCAGGAAGCCCTTCATTCTTCATCAATGTTCAGCATGAAAGAACAATAATAATAAGGAAAGAATTCCAGGTAAGTGGGCGCAGCAATGTCGAAGAGCAGAAAGCTCTTCATTTTTCAACAACCCACTCTAAGGAAAATAAAATAACAATAACTAGGGAAACACTGTGAGAGGGCATACTTCTTCCAAGCAAGGCAATGTTAGTGAAAAAATTCGAATTGGTCCTGAAATTAGATTTAGTTTATTGTCAATAAAAATTTGGTCATTTGTGTCTCTTAACGTTAATAACAAGTTTTGTAACTTTTTCTGGAAGAGCCGTTCATAACTTTTTGAGTTATGTGCTGAAAAACACTTGTTCCAGGGGTATATTCTGAGCACTAAGACAAACATAAACAGTAGTCAAGCATGCACATTGGCCTACGGATCATTATCAAAACTTGATAATTTGTGTCTCTTAATATTTCTAACAGTTCCTGTAAATTTCATGAAGATTCTTTAGTAACTCTTCGGATAATGTTACTGGCAATAATAAATTGAAACACAGGGACAAACAACCAAACGGACGACAAATCATCACAAAAATTTAGTCAGTCACTCTTCGTAATAGTCCCAATAACTTTCGTAAATTTTATGAAAATCCAATCGTAAGTGTTAGAGTTATATTACCAACTAGAGCGCTCTGAGAGCGTATACCTCCGCCAAGCAAGGCAACGGCTACGAAAAATTAGAATTGGTTCTCTGACTATGATTTGCTTTGATCAACACCAAAATCTAATCGTTTGTGTCCTTCAATAGTGTTAACAGCCTCAGTAAATTTTTTGAAGATCCGTTCATAATTTTTTGTGCTATGCTGCTAACAAGCATTATTACAAACTTTAGTCAAACATATAAACGAACAAACCGATTGGCACCAAAATTTGATGATGATTTATGCCTTTTTAGCAAAATTACTAACTTTTATGAATTTCATAAAGATCCATTCATTATTTTTTTAAGTTATTGTGCTAACAAGCATGAAATTAAAAACAGCAAACGAACAATCAAAAGGATCGTTGCAAAAATTGGGTCACTTTCTCTTCATAATACTCCTAACAAATTATGTAAATTTCATAAAAATCCGTTCATAACTTTTTGAGTTAGCTATAGCATTGAGAAAAATAAGGCAGAAAAACAAACAAACTAATGGACGGATCTTCACCAAAAGATAATCATCTGTTTCTCTTATCATATCTAATAATCCCCGTAAATTTCGTCAAAATCGGTCCATACCTTTTGCAGTTATCTTGATGACAGACCGACAGAAAGACAGAGAGACACACCCGACGAAAACATAACGTCCTTGGCGGAGGTAATAAAATCAGGCAGATATACAAGCAAATGGTTGTACGGTTCTTCACTTAATATTTCCAGTATATTTCAGAAAGATTCGTCCATAGCTTTCTGAGTTACCTTGGTGACAGATAGACAGACAGATTTACAAAGAAACATACAGACAGACATGCCCCGACACACCCATAACATCGTTGGCTGAAGCAATAAAAAAACTTAAGGTGCATACGGGCTGCAATGTCGAGGAGGAAGCCCTTCATTCTTCAAACATTAAGAGGCTGACCCTGCAGGATTGTGTCATTATTGAGTGGAGGGGTGGGGAGGGGGGTGGGCTGGCCAAGTATGCTGAGCTTCTCATTAACTCTTCTGTAAGGAGAAGAACGGCTTAATTACGGCTGCAGTAATGAGAGAATGGCGCTCAGCTCTGACCTCACCGCAGCTCGTCCCGTGGCGCTCAGCTCTGACCTCACCGCAGCTCGTCCCGTGGTGCTCAGCTCTGACCTCACCGCAGTTCGTCCCGTGGCGCTCAGCTCTGACCTCACCGCAGCTCGTCCCGTGGCGCTCAGCTCTGACCTCACCGCAGCTCGTCCCGTGGTGCTCAGCTCTGACTTCACCGCAGCTCGTCCCGTGGCGCTCAGCTCTGACCTCACCGCAGCTCGTCCCGTTGCGCTCAGCTCTGACCTCACCGCAACTCGTCCCGTGGCGCTCAGCTCTGACCTCACCCCAGCTCGTCCCGTGGCTCTCAGGTCTGACCTCACCGCAGCTTCTCCTTTGGCTCGTAGGTTTGACCTCACCGCAGCTTGCCTCATAGCACCATAGCACTCATATTTGACCTCGGGACCTTGGCACCGACTGGTGAGCGTTCTCTGTGGCGTCTGGCGCACTGAGCGACAAGCTGTGTGACGTTCTGCTATTCCGCTATAGTTCCTCAGCGACCTATGGTCGGATGCAGCTGTATTAACTCGTTTGGGGCTAGTTGGCTTATTTCTGCAACACGAAGCACTGCTGGTGGGTTTCTTAGCTAAGGGTGCAGTCACAGTTGACTTTACCTTTACAATTGAACTTCATCATATTTTTTAATGAAAAAATTTGATCATTAACATTGTTAGCTTCCACTGTCATTTCATCATCATGGAAAACGTTAAAATTTTGATTTGGACGACTCTAGAACAAAATTTGCTGCAATTTAGTGCAAGTAAACTCTCAAAGTGCTTACTTTACTTACTTATTAATCCTCTCCGGTCCTCATGTGGTTCATAGGGCAGCCACAAACTGCATCCAACGGTCTCTATCCAGCGCAAACAACAGCCTTGTTTCATCCCTCAAGTTGTTTCCTTCTTACATCTCTCCATCGTTCGTCTCCAGGTATCCTTGGGTCTTCCGACTCTCCTCGTTGCCTCTCTGTTCCATATCAGTGTCTGCTGCGTCTGTCTATTATCTTTCATTCTCAATACATGGCCACAGTATCTCCACCGGTGGCATCTGACCCTCTCTACGACACTCTCCTGACCAGTTCTCCGTCTCAACTCTTCCTCACTGATGTGTTCATACCATCTTATTTTGAGGATCTTTCTTAAACAGTTACTTTCAAAATTTCCTGTAAAATAGGTAAAAAATCATTCATGAGAGCCGAGGGTGAAGATTTACTATATAAGCTTAGCAGATTTCTCACGTAAGTAAATATGGGTTTTTATCATTGTGCTCTGCTACTAGCGCCACTTTTTCATCTGTATGACATTAAGCTTGACGCTATCAACACCCGCAGCAATATACTGTATGCAAGCAGTGTGTAATAATCTATCTGATGCCATTTTAATGGTAGCGAGTCCTTGTGTTCACAGATATTTTCAATTCGGGTTGTGTGGAAAACTAAGCTAGGAAATCGCTGCCTGAAGGTCACGAATCCTTTTCTATCACGAAAATATCAGCCTTTTCTGTCTTTTATATCCATTACAATCCATTACATTTAATAGTAGTAGCTCTTGAATTAAGGTCATTATTTTTGTTCCATTAAAACGATATCTCAATTTTAAGGTTAACCATTTCTTACGATCGAAATCAGAGATCTCTGGAAATACGTAGCCACAGATTACTTCTGATGAAGTCCAAAATATTATTTCAGCCCAGTGTGGCACAAACAGAAGTGTGACTGTATTGAGAACAAATTGTGTGCCGGTGTTTCCGGATATTTGTTCGTTATTAGTTAGGAGCCACCTGGCGATGTTGTGTTCTGTACAGATGAGGGTGTATGCCATAGTGAGTGCGTGTGTTCCGACAAACTCAAGTTAAAAATAACACCACCTTTTCTTCTGTTCATATTTCTCAGCTGTACACCTGACAATTGATACACTGTTAGCCACCACCCAGCTTGCACTCGTACTTGATTAAAAATTTTCACTGAATCACTTGGACCGACAACCTCCCATCCAGGCCTGAAGCGAACCTGGAACTGAGTTTCAGCAATCCACAAATTTAATTACAGCGGCCGAGTTGTAATTTCATCAGTTTATTACAGGATTAGTTTGGGAGCGACTAACGTCGTAAATTTGCCTGTTATGGCCAAAGTTTTCTATAGAACAATGTGGAGAAATTACGGGCCCTATGGCTTTTGTTTACGTCACTTTGAATGGAAACGGAATGGTAATAATTTATGGCTCGTCAGATTATATTGCGCCTGAAATGCATGAAGTGTTTCATGGACTTTTAGTTTATAGGATGATTATAACGGGTGGTCGATTCAGCAGGTGAAATAGAAACTAAACAGAAAATTTTATTTCTCAGGAAATAGCATTGTCTAGGAAATCTAGTATGTGCTTCATGTATTTTGTGCACACGCTGATGATGAGTTGGAAAAGGAACTCTAAATAAAATGACTCTAGGGATTAACTTGCTCGGAAAGTGAGTCGCGCACTTAATGTATTACTTGACAGGGAATAAAACAGTTCATTAAATTAATTCATTAATTGTGTGGGAACTCATTTATGGTAAAATTATGAGCTTACAGGGCAAACGTGTATTGTAAATACAAGCTAAAGATTTTTCTATCAACATTTCGTTTTCGAAATTCAAAAATTCACTAAAACTATCTTTTAGGGAAGTCTTAAAAAGTCTCTCTGTACGATTGTAAAGCAGGGTCGACACTATAGATTAAAATTCAGTTGGAGTTCGTACTACGAAAACTGACGGAGGAGATGTACTATCCGTACACCCCTAAAAATCCCATTTTCTGTCTGCAAATATTGTTCATGATAGATACAGAAAATTTTGCATGATACCTTGTTTTCTTAGGCAATTTTACATTAGTTGACAAAATTTTAGAGTTCTACGACCAATAATAAAAAAGCCCCTGCCCCCTCAAACCTACCGGTCCCTAAAGTAACATATGGTTGTGAGATTTAAATAACAACGAAAATGCAAGTTGCACTTCATGCGAGGGAAGTTTAAGGCTTCCATTGAGATTTCAAACTATGCTACCCCTAAGAAACTAAGGTTTTCTTATCGCCTTTAATAAACGAAAAACGAAAAAGTGTGTCAAACGCTACCTTAGAAGAACCCACGGTGCAGCGCGTTGATATTCTTAAGGAAACCCACAATAGAGCGCAACGTCAAGTGACAATCGTATGACTGCCCCTCGGACGGTTATTTTTCGATGAGGTGGGACTCATGTTCCGATGGCTACAGTGTCTCCTATATAGCATCGCTTTCGCTTACCTATACAGTGGCTGAGGTTAACAAATATGAGCAGCTGTCGGTAGATAACGTGCAGTACATCGTTAATAGCGGTGCGATATATAGATAAAATTAGCACAGTGCATTAATAAATGCAACGCAATACATCGATAGATATAGTGCAACGTATTGTAAGCTGTATTACGACACATTGAAAGATGTAGTACAACACACTGAAAAATGCAGAGCAATAAGTACATCAATAGCTGTTGCACAGTACAATGTACTGTACAACAGAATCTTGCTGCCGATCAAGTCATTTGTCGCCTGGAGGCGAGTGGGCGGCAGCAGCAGTCAATAATGGCGGCAATTTGTTAAGTAGTTGCGCTTGTATGGGGACTGCTGTGTATGTACATGGTATATTATTGGGTACAGACTAGGTGCTCGCTGTACAGCAATCTGCTCTTGTATCTGGCACTTGTCTGGTACAGACTAGGTACTTGATGGTCAGCAGTCTGTTCTTCTACCTGGTACTTTATTAGGTTCAGGGACAGACTAGTTTCTCATGGTAACGCAGTCTGTCATTGTACCTGGAAGGCGGTTAGGTACAGACAAATTATTAACTGCATCGCAGTCTGTCATAGTACCTGGTACTTGAGATATGGAAATTTAGAGCGTCTATCTTCTGTTCCACTGCTGCAGGTACAGCAGTATACTGTAGTACGCAGTATCTACTAATCTCGAATGTAACGCACGTTCTCGAGTTGATAGATAACTCAGTTTGTGTCTGCCGATTTGACAAGCTATTATTAAATTTAAAGTTCATTAAATCAATTTAAATGTATCCACCTGCTTACCTAATATCAGGTATTTACGAGCGGTGCTCCGAAGTTAACCCTTTAGCGGGTGACCGAAAAACACTCCCGTAAAATAGCATTATTAATGTAACCATATATGATCACCTCTTCGCTAAAGGGTTATGACTTTTATGGTACTCTCAGTAACCTCTCATTAGAGAACAAATGCGGTTTTGTTCAGGGCAATAATACTTATGACTTTAGCCCTCCAATTTAATGACTAGACATGTATACAAATTTAATATATTAACTTAGCTCCCACTAAAACTTTAACAACATCAATTCTAACTCATTC
>LQNS02276499.1:123548-134616 GCA_001587735.2 Parhyale hawaiensis
CCCCCAATCCCTGAGCCCCCAATCCCTGAGCCCCCCAATCCCTGAGCCCCCCAATCCCTCTTCACTGATAGCATAGGAAAAAAAATAGAGCGCCTCGTGGCCAAAGACGTTCTGCCGCGGTGGAGGCAAATTCAAAGCGGTAGAGAAAATTCAACGCCGTCATTTTTTTGTAGCCAGTTAGGACCAGTTTTTTGGCATGGTTCCATCTAGGTCAACCCACCAATCTCCCCAGAAAAAACTATGAAGATTGCTCAACTCCTCCGACCACTTAGGGGGTGGACAGGCAAATATACGTGTATATGTATATATAGTGAAAATATAAATAAAATCTGGTCAAGCATATTGTGGTAAATGTCAAACTTAATAAAAAGTTATCAATTTCCTGGCAATAGCTCATAGAGTCCCGGGGCGTATGTTCCGGTGTCTCTTTGGGAATGGGCCTATTGGTTCGTCTACTGCCGCCTATCTAATCTAATCTAATGTTAGGCATTTACCACAATACGCCTGACCAGTGTTCATTTATATTTTCTCTGTATGTTTTCCGCGAGAAGGTAACTAATAAAAACTCTTACCATATATATATATATATATATATATATATATATATAGTAGGTGGTCCGCAGGATACGAACCTGGGACCAGTACGTATCGCTCCGCGTTGACGTTCTGGTCGTGACTCTTACGTATTTTCCGTTCGTACGTCATGCGCCTCATGACGTCGGACGGGGCGTAGAGATCAGTGAGGATTTAACTTGCAGCGCTTACTTCTTATATGGAAGCTTACAGTCTTCACGAAATAAATACTACCCAATAAATGGCAAGACTGTGAGCTGCCCTCCTGGATATTTCCAGGCGCAAGTGAGACTATTGATCTGTGATATACAAATATATATATATATACAAACATATATACTTAAATCTTCAACGAAAACATTATCACATCTCTCACTTTGTTCGCGGATAATAATAATAAAGAAAGAAAGCCACCATAATGAAGAACTAATTTTCTGACTGGAAACAACTATGAAGAGCAGAAATGGAGCAAAAGAGAGATAAGAAGGCCAGCTTAGGAAAGGGGAACTACTGAAGTTAATAAAGAAAACTAATAGGTGGGCAATTACGTAAATGTCAATAATCGTTCCTACATTGCTCTAACAGCTGCAGTTTTTATTTAACTGTTGGTAACCTCGACTGTAGAAATGACATAGCAAAATGGAGTAGATTGTGGTATTGTCTACCGATAGCTGAGCAAGCTAGAACACTCTGAGAGCGTATACCTTCGCCATGCAAGACAAGGCTGTCGAAAAAAAACTGGTCATTGAAACCAAGATTTCCCTTTTTATCATCACCAAAATTTGGTCATTTGTACCTCTCGACAGCAATAAGAGTTGCTGTAATTTTCTTGAAGATCCGTCCGTAACTTTTCAATTGTTTTCTGACAAACACTAAGCTAAATATAAGTCAAACAGACGAACCGATCATCAAAATTTGGTCGTTAGTGTCTTCACCATGTAATAGTAACCAGTTTTTCAATAGCAAGTTGACTCTTGAAAGACAAGTGATGTGTGTCTTCTGTCTGCCTGTCACACTTTCTTCGAAGATGAGCATTACATACATAGACTTGTCACTGTGGTAAAAACTCCAAAAGCGCTTTGAAAAATGCATAGATGAAGGCTTTGCGAAAATTCTGTATCATAAATGCTGACAAGTTGGGCCAACAAGAATCGATATTGCATTCGAAAAAAGCATTTAAGAGAAACTTGCTTGCAGCGCCACAAAATATCGTATGTATCCATTTCATTTTCCAAATACACGCACATATGTTTCACATAGTCACCTTAAGATCTTTTTTCTGTGTGTATCATCATTTTGCCTTGAATTTAAGGTCTAGTATGTTACTAATTTGGCTTACATTATCATTCTTAAAGGGTGACATGAATGTATTTTATTATTTACTCAGTGGTTGGAACTAACAGGGGACCATGGGAAGTTATTTCCTTATATCTGTTAGACAATTCACTATAAAAACTACTCGAAAATTCTTGACTACCAGATAGTTTAGGTCATATTCACTTAATCTATTCAACAATAACTTTTTCACCTATTAGAAAGCATTCAACAATACGTAGCTACTACATTTCACAGAGCTGCAAGTGCTTCCACTTATAGTAGTATTACTTCTGCTCTTTACACCTTCATTAACATACAACTCCTGTTCCCTACAGGGAAATCCTATAAATGTTTAATATAAGATTTTCTCTCTCGCAACGCACGCATTACTCAAAGAATCACATCGCATTATAGTATCGTTAGCTCCACCATTTACTTCCCATTGCAGTACTGATGAAGTCGTTGCCACTGCAGCCTTGCATTACAACTCCACATTATCGTTGCGTAGGCAATATTGCTCTACTTAAACTGATTAAATAGAGGCAGCTATTTTATATTTTGCTTCCTGGTCACTACATTTTCATAATCCAGTTCATTTGTAGATTTTGTTAAATTGCTTCGTAATGGTTATGAGCTCAGGAAAAGTGAAAAGTCCCACAGCAATTTAAAGTATATTTTCTACGCGACTTAGGGAGAAAAATTGCAATAGTTACTCACCGGAGTATCTCAGTGCGAATCTCTCGAGAGAAATGAATGAGTTAGAATTGATGTTGTTAAAGTTTTAGTGGGAGCTAAGTTAATATATTAAATTTGTATACATGTCTAGTCATTAAATTGGAGGGCTAAAGTCATAAGTATTATTGCCCTGAACAAAACCGCATTTGTTTCTCTATTGAGAGGTTACTGAGAGCACCATGAAAGCCATAACCCTCTACCACCAAGGAGGTGATCATATATGGTTACATTAATAATGCTATTTTACGGGAGTGTTTTTCAGTCACCCGCTAAAGGGTTAACTTCGGAGCACCGCTCGTAAATACCTGATATTAGGTAAGCAGGTGGATGGATTTAAATTAGTTTAGTGAACTTTAAATTTATTAACATACTTGTGCAACACGGCAGATACAAACAGAGTTATCTATCAACTCGAGAACGTGCGTTGCATTCGAGAATAGTAGATACTGCGTACTACAGAATATTGCTGTACCTGCAGCAGTGGAACAGAAGATAGACGCTCTAAATTTCCATATCTCAAGTACCAGGTGCTACGACAGACTACGATACAGTGCATAATTTGTCTGTACCTAACCGCCTTCCAGGTACAATGACAGACTGCGTTACCATGAGAAACTAGTCTGTACCTGAACCTCATAAAGTACCAGGTTCAAGAACAGACTGCTGACCATAAAGCACCTAGTCTGTACCAGACAAGTACCAGATACAAGGGTAGATTGCTGTACAACGAGCACCAAGACTGTACCCAAATGCACCAACAAGAGCACACTGTACGTATGTAGTCTGTACCCATTAATATAACATGTATATACGCAGCAGTCCCCATACAAGCGCGACTACTTAACAAATTGCCACCATTATTGACTGCTGCTGCCGCCCACTCGCCTCCTGGCGACAAATGACTTGATCGGCAGCAAGATTCTGTGGAACAGTACATTGTACTCGACAACAGCTATCGATGTACTTATTGAACTACATTTCTCAATCTGTTGTACTACATCTTTCAATGTGCCGTAATACAGCTTACAATACGTTGCACTATATCTATCGATGTATTGCGTTGCATTTATTAATTCACTGTGCTAATTTTATCAATGTCTACATTGCACCGCAGTAGCCCTCGGAACATGAGTCCCACCTCATCGAACAATGACCTTCCGAAGGTCACTCATACGATTGTCACTTGACGTTGTGCTCTATTGTGGGTTTCCGTAAGGTAGCAGCGTCTGACACACTTTCTCGTTTTTTTTTATCAAAGGCGATAAGAAAACTTTACTTTCTTAGGGGTAGCATAGTTCGAAACTTCAATGGAAGCCTTACACTTTACTCGCATGAAGCGCAAATTACATTTTCGTTGTTATTTAAATCTCACAATCATATGTTGCTCTAGGAGACCGGTGGTTTGAGGGGACAGGGGCTTTTTTATTATTGCTCGTAGAACTCTAAAATTTTGTCAACTTATGTAAAATCGCCTAACTAAGAAAATAGGTATCATGTAAAAAATTTCTGTATCTGTCATGAACATTATTTGCAGACAGAAAACGGGATTTTTAGGGGTCTACGGAAAATGCATCTCTTCCGTCAGTTTTCGTCGTATAAACTCCAAATAAATTTTAATCTTTAGTGTAGACCCTGCTTTATTATCATACAAACTTGTTCAGGTTTTGCTAAAACATAGTTTTGGTGAATTTTAGAATTTACAAAACGAAATGGTGATAGAAAACTCCGTAGCTTGTAATTACAATACACGTTTGCCCTGTAAATTCATAATTTTGCCATAATTGCGTTCCCTCACAATTAATGAATTAATTTAATGAACTGTTTTATTCCCTTTCAAGTAATACCTAACGTACATGATGTATTTTCCCAGCAAGTTAATTCCCAGAGTCATTCCATTTGGAGTTCCTTTTCCAACTTATCATGAACCTGCATGTGCACAAAATACATAAAGCATATACTACATTTCCCAAGCAATGCTATTTCCTGAGCCATGAAATTTTCGGTTTAGTTTCTATTTCACCGCTGAATCGACCACCCGTTATAATCATCCTATAAACTAAAAGTCCATGAAACACATCATGCATTTCAGGCGCAATATAATCTGACGAGCCATAAATTATTACCATTCCGTTTCCATTCAAAGTGACGTAAACAAAAGCCATAGGGCCCGTAATTTCTCCGCATTGTTCTATAGAAAACTTTGGCCATAACAGGCAAATTTACGACGCTAGTCGCTCCCAAACTAATCCTGTAATAAACTGATGAAATTACAACTCGGCCGCTGTAATTAAATTTGTGGATTGCTGAAACTCAGTTCCAGGTTCGCTTCAGACCTGGATGGGAGGTTGTCGGTCCAAGTGATTCGGTGAAATTTTTTAATCAAGTACGAGTGCAAGCTGAGTGGTGGCTAACAGTGTATCAATTGTCAGGTGTACAGCAGAGAATTATGAACAGAGGAAAAGGTTGTGTTATTTTTAGCTAGAGTTTGTCGGAACACACACACCCACTATATGGCATACACCCTCATCTCAACCGAACACAACATAGCTTCAAGCTTAATGCCATATAGTTGAAAGGGTAGCGCTAGTAGCAGAACACAATGATCCAAACCCATATTTACTTCCGTGAGAAATCTTCTAAGCTCATGGAGTAAATCTTTACCCTCGGCTCTCATGAATGATTCTTTTTACCTACTTTGCAGGAGATTTGAAAGTAACTGTTTAAGAAAGATCCTCAAAATAAGATGGTATGAACACATCAGTGAGAAAGAGTTGAGACTGAGAACTGGTCAGAAGAGTGTCGTGGAGAAGATCAGATGCCACCGGTGGAGATATTGTGACCATGTATTGAGAATGGAAGAAAATAGACAGACGCAGCAAACGCTGATGTGGAACAGAGAGGAAACGAGGAGAGTCGGAAAACCCAGAGATACTTAGAGACGAACGATGGAGTGAGATAAGAGGGAAAACAACTTAAGGGATGAAGACACGCTGCGGTTTGCGCTGGATAGGGACCGTTGGAGGCAGTTTGTGACTGCCCTATAGGGACCACATGAGGTTCCAAGAAGATTAAGTCAGTAAAGTTAGTACTTAGAGAGCTTACTTGCACTAAATTGCAGTAAGTTTGTTCTCGAGTCGTCCTAATCAAAATTTCAACGTTTACTACGATGAAGAAATGACAGTGGAAGGTAACTATGTTAGTGATCAAATTTTTTTATTAAATAATATCTTAAAGTTCAATAGTAAAGGTAAAGTCAACTGTGACTGCACCCTTCACTGGGAAACCCACCAACACTGCTTCGTGTTGCAGATATAATAAGCCAACTGGCTCCAGAGGAGTTAATACAGCTGCCTCCGACCATTGGTCGCTGAGAACTATGGCGGAAGAGTATAAGGTTCAACAACCCCCTTCACCGTAAGGTAAGCGCCTCCACAGCAGCTGTGCATACCGAACAGTTTGTCACTCAGCGCGTCAGACGCCACAAGCAACGCTCACCAGGCGGTGCCAAGGTCCCGAGGTCAAATATGAGTGCCATGAGGCAAGCTGCGGTGAGGTCAGACTTGAGCGCCACGGGACGAGCTGCGGTGAGGTCAGAGCTGAGCGCCACGGGACGAGCTGCGGTGAGGTCAGAGCTGAGCGCCACGGGACGAGCTGCGGTGAGGTCAGAGCTGAGCGCCACGGGACGAGCTGCGGTGAGGTCAGAGCTGAGCGCCATTCTCTCATTACTGCAGCCGTAATTAAGCCGTTCTTCTCCTTACAGAAGAGTTAATGAGAAGCNTTGGCCAGCCCACCCCCCTCCCCACCCCTCCACTCAATAATGACACAATCCTGCAGGGTCAGCCTCTTAATGTTTGAAGAATGAAGGGCTTCCTCCTCGACATTGCAGCCCCTATTCACCTTAAATTCTTTTATTGCCTCAGCCAACGATGTTATGGGTGTGTCGGAGTATGTCTGTCTGTATGTTTCTTTGTAAATCTGTCTGTCTATCTGTCACTAAGGCAACTCAGAAAGCTATGGACGAATCTTTCTGAAATATACTGGAAATGTTAAGTGAAAAACCGTACAACCATTTGCTTGTCTATCTGCCTGATTTTATTACCTCCGCCAAGGAGGTTATGTTTCCGTCGGGTTTGTCTCTCTGTCTGTCTTTCTTTCTGTCTGTCTGTCTTCAAGATAACTCCAAGAGATATGGACCGATTTTGACGAAATTTACAGAAATTGTTAGACATGATAAGAGAAACAGACGATTAACTTTTGGTGAAGATCCGTCCATCCGTTTGTTTGTTTGTGTGTCTGCCTCATTTTTCTTAATGCTATAACTTAAAAAGTTATGAACGAATTTTTGTGAAATTTACATAATTTGTTAGGAGTATTATGAAAAATAAATGACCAAATTTTTGTAGCGATCCTTTTGATTGTTCGTTTGCTTGTCAGTTTTTAATTTAAAGCTTGTTAGCACAATAACAAAAACTGAATGGATCTTTATGAAATTCATAGGAGTTAGTAATAATGTTAAAAGGCATTAATAATCAAAGTTTGATGCCGATCGGTTCGTTCGTTTATGTGTTTGACTCATGTTTGTAATAATGCTTGTTAATTCAAAAATTTATAAACGGATCTTCAAAAAAATTACTGGGCTGTTTAACACTATTGAAGGGCACAAGTGTTTAGATTTCGGTGTTGATACTAAGATAGTCTCAGAACCAATTCTAATTTTTCGTAGCCGTTGCCTTGCTTGGCTTAGGTATGCACTCTCAAAGTGCTCTAGTTGGTAATATAACTCAAACACTTACGATTGTATTTTCATTAAATTTACGAAAATTATTGGGACTGTTACGAAGAGTGACTGACTAAAATTTTTGTGATGATTTATCAGTCCGTTTGTCTATTTGTCCCTGTGTCTCAATTTATTATTGTCAGCAACATTACCCGAAATATTATTAAAGAATCTTCATGAAATTTACAGGAACTGCGAGAAATGTTAAGAGACACAAATTATCAAGTTTTGATAAATGATCCGTTGGCCAGTGTGCATGCTTCACTGCTGTTTATGTTTGTCTTAGTGTTCAGAATATACCCCTGAGGGCAAGTGTTTTTTCAGCTCATAATTCAAAAAGTTATGAACGGATCTTCCAAAAAAAGTTACAAAACTTGTTGTTTACGTTAAGAGACACAAATGACCAAATTTTGGGGTTACTAAACTAAATCTAATTTCAGAACCAATTCGAATTCTTTCACTAACATTGCCTTGCTTGGAAGAAGTATGCCCTCTCAGAGTGTTTCCCTAGTTATTGTTATTTTATATTTCTTGGAGTGGATTGTTGAAAAATGAAGAGCTTTCTGCTCTACGACATTACTGCACCCACTTACCTCAAATTTTTTCCTTGTTATTCTTGTTTATTCATGCTGAACATTGATGAAGAATGAAGGGCTTCCTGCAGCACGCCAATACTGCGCTTCCTCACCTCAAATTCAATTTAATTCTATTTGTTACAACTCTTTTGTTAGAGATTGGATGGGTTATGAATAAAAAATCCTTGATTTTTTTAAAATACCGAGTTTTCTCATTAGCTACTCGTTGAGTCAGGGCTTCCTGTATCTCAGAGTTTGATCTGCTAATGGCGTCAGATACTCAATGCACTTCAAAATCATTACTTCTGATACCGTCGAAAGCCGTATGCCCTTCAGGACAAAATACTGAGTGTCACAATCTTTGCCCCAATAACTCAGGCCCACCCAATAACTCTCATTTTTTAGTGTTCCAAACATATACTTTCATTACTGTCAGTTACTGTTCTCATTACTCACTATCACAGCAAGTACATGTATTAACCTCAGTATTTCCCAGTATTTCTGCAGTTACTCCCATTACCCTTTATAACTTTAAACTCCGCAGTTTCGATTACTCAGTACCAAATATGTTATTCCCACTACTCTTAGTGACTTCACGTTCCACCGCACCCATTATTACCTCCGCCAAGGAGGTCATGTTTTTGCCAAGTTGGTCTGTTTGTTTGTGCGTCTGTCTGTCACCAAAATAACTCAAAAAATTAACGACAGATCTTGACGAAATTGACGGGGATTGTTAGGTATGTTAGGAGGAGTAAATGATTAACTTTTTGTGAAGAACCATTCAACCGTTGGTTTGTTTGTCGACCTCTATTTATGAATAGCATAACTCAAATAGTTATGGACTGATTTATACGAAACTTGCAGTTGTGTGAGGTTGTTCCTAGGTGCAAATGACAAAATTTTTGTGTTTATCTGTTGATCCGTTCGTTTGTTTGTTTGTTTGTTTGTTTGTTTGTTTGGTTGGTTTTTGTTTGCTTGTTTATTTGTCTTTATGTTTGTCAGTAACATAACTCAAAACGTTATGAATGGATCTGCATGAAATTTGTAGGAAGCGTTAGATATGTCCACAAAAATGTTGTTGATGATCGGTATGTGCATATTTATCTTTGACTAATATCTGTCAAAAAGTTTGTTAAAAGTAACTCAGAAAGTTACGGACGGATCTTCAAGAAAAAAATACAGAATATGTTATTGCTGTCAAGAGGCACAAATGACCAAATTTTGTAGGCGATAAAAAGCAATTCCTAGTTTCAGGACCAATTTGGAATTTTCGTTAACATTGCCTCGCTTGGCGGAGGTATGCGCTCTCAGAGTGTACTAGTTCAGGATAAAAGGCTTGCTCCCATTACCCTTGTCACTTCACGCGCTGCAAATTTCATTACTCGACGTCCCTAGCATTACCCCCAGTAGTGCATCACCTAACAACAACTGGGTGATGAGAGTGATCTTAGTGAATATGTCCTATATACAAAGGGTGGCAGGTCTTTGTATGTTTTATAAGGTATTCAACGATGAAAGAAATTGGCTGTATTCTTCTGTCACTGCGTTCAAGATCGTTGGAAGAAATACACGTACTGCGGCTGATGCGCCCTCCTTCACATTAGAAACTTTTAGATGCCAGACTAGTCAGTTCAGTAGGTGTTTTCTGCCATGTCCATTTCGGTTTGGAATTAATTACTGAATTCGGCTTTCGGTCGTGTTGGCCCGCGGGTGCTCAAATCAGCTGCCAATGGATTCCTTATTAAATTTCCTTGGCAGCGTTTCGGCCTTATAATGCTTCATTTGGGTAGCTCTACCTGTCCATGGTGGCTCGCGCGTGAAGTTATAACAATATAACAATTTTAACAATAATAATAATAATAACTAGAGCACTCTCAGAGCGTACACCTCCGCCAAGCCAAGCCCGGTAACGAAACTTTCATATTGGTTCTGAAATAACTTGTTTTTTATCTTTGGATCAACACCAAACTCTAACCATATGTGCCTTTTGACAGTAATATCAACTTCTGTAAGTTGAAGAATCGTTCATAACTGTTTGAATTATGTTGCTAACAAACATTTTGACAAACATTAGTCAAACAGGCCAAAAGATCATCGCCAAATTAAAACATTCATGTCTTTCAACATTACTAGCAAGTCTGTAAATTTCACATAAATCCGCCCATAACTTTCTGAGTTACCTTGCTAGCAGGCGTAAAATTAAACACAGAAACAAACGAACAGATTATCATCAAGAGTTTGCCATTTACTCTTCGTAATATACCTAACAACTCATGTAAATTTCATAAACATCCATCCATACCTTTTTGAGTTGTAGTGCTGGAGAAAAATAGGCAAACAAACATATAGACGGATCTTTACCGTAAGTTAATGTTCCTCCTAATATACCCAACTATTATCCTGTAAATTTCGTAAAAATCGGTCAATAATTTATTGAATTATATTGGGGACAGAGCAACATACAAACTCGACAAAAACAAAACCTCCTTTTTGGCGTTCATAACAACTCCAAATACCTTTCATTGCCACCAATACCACCAGCCGGAGCTCTGGATTGTCACAGTTACGGATGTTACCGTGAGTAATGCATCACCCAGAGGCTCAGATTACTCCGCGTCCCAGCCGTTACCACAAGTCAGTGCTCAGTAAGGTAACAGTTACTCGTATTACCGTCGGTAACGCAGCACCCAACGACTCCCGCTCCATCCAATTAAGAACATTAGACGCGTCTCCCCAGCTAAGCAACTGCCCATTAGCCTTCACTATAGCAGCTCTACAATGATATCCGATGAAGATAAAAGAACTTCCTGACATTCTCTCATAGTAATAAAAACTAATCATCTGTCGCGCGCAATGCTATTGTGTGTGTTTTTTTTTTTTTTTTAAAGGGGAATGTTTTCCTTATCAGATAAGTAGAGCCTCAGTTAATGAGAAAATATTCCCGTCGTAATACATTGTTATCGATGTTTTTTTTTTTGTCTCTGACAATATCTGTTAAATTAAATGCCTGTGCAACGAAGATGTTTAGAACTGTTGGAATTGCTTAGAAATTTACGCATTTCGTGTTTTGTTTGTACTATTTCTGGAACAA
>LQNS02276499.1:137301-159271 GCA_001587735.2 Parhyale hawaiensis
AACTTTAAGTCTGGCATCATTAAATCGGTAAGAAAAGAACGAGTGCTTTCTGTGAAAGGGATAATCGCTCTGCAGGGCCCGGCGATTGTCGCACCTCGTCGCAGTGAAAAGTTGTGATCTCGATGAGGTTGTGTGGAGCTTGGCTGGTGCAGCAACGATCGGGCAGCCGTTGAGACGTAGAGAACGGCTTGTGCAGGAACGATCGAGCTAAAGATGAGATGTGGAGCACAACTGGCGCAGGAACGATCGAGCAGCCGTTAAGGTGTAGAATACAACTGGCGCAGGAACGATCGAGCAGCCGTTAAGGTGCAGAGCACGGCTGGTGCAGGAACAACCGTGCACACGATGAGATGGAAGAGTAACAGATGTAGAAACAATGGAGCTCTTCATCTGTAGGCAGGGCTGCTGTTTGGAAGATTGCCTGTCACTATAAAGGAAAAGATATGTATCCAAGATTTAGTTTATGCCGTTTACTGTTGGTCAGCATCATCCTTATGTATAGTCACGTAGATTTTTCACTGTAAGTATGATACCCAATCTCAGTACCCGTCCTCTACTAACTCAAATATTTGCTTTACATCCCTGGAGCTTTCCTGAATGAGGCAGTTATGATGTGGTAATTTTAAAAGACCTGGGCACTGCCATAGGGCGGCATTTCTTATATCAGCATTCCATGCTCTGCAGCATTTTTTTGGAGGCTTTCGGCCATTTACCACAACATGGAAGTAGTTTCATTTTTCAGCTGGGTTCAAACCCACTAGTATCCATCACGGTTTATTTTTTGCAGTAATTATAAAGCATTTTAGTTAAAAGGGGCGCGTGTCAATGGTCGAAGGGCCTTTGGCTACAAACCTTCCGAAACTGACTGTAAAATGGCCGTGCCCAGCACTGGTGCCTGGGGCTCGTTACTGCAGATGTGAAAAAATTACTGTAAAAGTTTGACATAGTGGAATAGTAAATACAGAAAAGCATAAAACTTAACCTAATCACAAAGGATGAAAAGACAGTACATTCAGGGTTCGTTCGCTTGGCAAGCAAAATTATTAGTTCGAGACCTGACTTGTCCGGAACTTCCAGCAGGAGCGCTCACTTCGATCCCCTGAATTGACTTTCAGTTGCTGACCCTCGATTGTTTGACCTTGAGGCATCCAAAAACTCAGCATTGCTCCCTTAAATGGAGTTTTCAGTTGGTTCAACATAATCAGGGCGGCTTCAACACTTATAAGACGATTCAAATGGCGAAGCCGACGCGCCTGTCTGAAGTTTCCCACAATTCAAGCCCAGAATTTTAATATCGGTGACCAATCGAAGCTTCTCCAATACTGGAGAGTTATTGTTTCGAGTCAGTATCAGTGAAAGAGTGAAAACTTCGCCTCAAAACATAGCCAGAGTTCTCGCGGAATCCCACAATCTGTAGCATAGCAACACATCCCCAACAGCAGTCTAACAAACACTCCCCCCCCCCTCTAGTATACATTTCACTCGGAATGGAGTCCCGCAAGTAGAGCCTCACGATGTTGCCCACACAGCCTGGCTTTCACTTCGTTACACGGGTCTGTGACTTATAGAAATAAGATGGAAGAAGACAGACGCCAACTAACTGCTTGGAGATCTAAGATAACATTTGGACTAGAGTATCACCGGAAGCCTATAGTCCTCAGCTAAAACCAATCTCACAAAGAAGTAGTTCAAGTACCTAGTATTTCAAAAACCTAGTAAATAAACGCCCATACATCCTCGCCTTTGGTTCGCTACAGCTAGAGGACTGTATGCACGCGCTAAGGTCAGGGCTACACCAATGCAACAACCAACGTTATGCGATTTCTGCGGGAGACATGCTGCCTGTGTTGCGTGATCTGGGTTGCGTCGATGGGGTCAGTAGCTTGCTGTACCCAACGTTACGTTTTTTCGTACAACGAATTCGTCGCGTCGCTCGTCGCTCACTGCACTCCTGAAGAAAATTACTAAGGGTGCATGCAACGCCTTTTTCATACTTCCCAGCAGATATTCACTGTTCGATATAGCCTTTATTTTCTGTTTTCAGCAGAGCATCAGTGGTAGGCATTCGTAAACGATAACCCTGACTTTGGCAACAATAAGGAGTCTACCTTTTTATTGCTATCGAGTAGCCGTAACGGAGACGTCGATAACGTAACTCGATAACGCTACCGGTAACACGTACAGTATATCAAGTCTTTGACGTCTCTCTTAATAACAAGTTTTCATGGGACTAGCTACTTTTATTTACTGTTTAGCAACGTCTTAAGCGGCATCCAGTGCGCTTTAGAGAGTTGAAAACATTATCGTCGATAATCGACATTTATTTAGAAATGCTGGAACGCCCACAACTTCAAAACCGGAGCACTTGTACCATCGCACGCTGAGCGTATGAGCAGATGTTCAGCTTTCATTCATCCCGATACACAAATGGAAACGATAGCAGAGATACGGTAGCATGAACAATGTGCGAGCTGCCCGTCCCTTCATGAAGTTAAGAGCACAGTTCTGGATGTAAGAAACTACGTACGCAGACTTTATTTTAAAAAAGTGTAGGATCGAACTACGTACGTAGACTTTATTTTAAGAAAGAGTAGGATCGAACTACGTACGTAGACTTTATTTTAAGAAAGAGTAGGATCGAACTACGTACGCGGACTTTACTTTAAAAAAGAGTAGGTTGGCACTACATACGCAGACTTCACTTTGAGAAAGAGTAAGATCGAACTACGCAAGCAGATTTTTCCGTATGAAAGCGTAAAGAGAAAATACGTCCACAGACTGTACCTTAAAGAAGAGTGAAATAAAACGACGTCATTTCCCTTGAAAATACGTAAACTGACCTTACACCTTAAAAGAGAATAAGATAGAAAGACGAGCTTGTACTTTACCTTATTACCTTGAGAACTAAGACAACACTTAAACTATTGCACCGTGGCAACATTACGAGTTTTAATACCCACAACAAACACTCGTGCTCTTTCACGAGCGGCCTGAGCTCTTGTGCGTGATCAGCATGCCGCTCTCTGACACGCGACTGAGGTGTTTGCCATGGAAATTTCTTCGTCCAAAGCTAAGTACAATGGCAATTTAGGTCAGGCTGTACGGTTCCTAATGCTGGAAAGTTCATGAATGATACATCCACCATTGGCTGCACTGTGATTAAATGACGGTAGGAAATTAGTACTTTTTCTCTCTCTGTTACTCTTCAAAGGACTTCTTAAAGAGTGATTTATATTCTGCCTACAAGCCAGGATATGTACAAAAAAGTGTATTTCCCGTATCACCTTCACATGTAGGAACAAGTTCATGTAGGAGAACTCAGGTTCATAGCAACCACTCGGAGCGACAGGTTCTTGCTTGCTCTCTCTCCTTTCGTTGGTCCTTCCCGCCTTCATGCTGTTAAGGATTTTCATAGGAGAAAATTCATCTACTGAAGAACTCCCTGAGATACCGTTAATTTCTTCCCTTGGAGTAACCCTGACAATAGTAGCCTCTGAAATATGCGCTCAGAAGTGGAAATATTGCATTTTCTGAATCTTGCTTCGCTCTCAAAACTAGCTCGGTACTTTTTGATATGACGATGATTTTTTTTCTGAGCGTGGTAAATGATACGTGGTACTTTTGATGGAGTTTTTGATCCTGTCGGGCTAAGCCTGTATCACTTATTTTTTTAGCTGAATTTCTTCGCAGCAGCTCGAGAGGCTCAGTCTTTGTTGGAGCATTCGTTCCTTTAGGGCATTTTCGGGCATAATCCATTTCGCATATGCTTTCGTCAGCTGAAGCTTTCCGTAGCAGTTGAAACTCCTCACTGAACAGATACCTTTTTGTATTCAATTTATATTGCAGACTAATTTCAACCTTACAGGTTTTACTAGGTCTGTTGGTATAAACTTACGGTAAACCTGAGCATTTCCGGTGAATTCCTTTGGCTGAACTATATTCTCTTAGTGGTACTCAACGTTTGGCTAATAGCTACAACTTACGCTTCATTAAAGGAATATCACCCCTGCCGGTATCAGACCTATTTTACAGCTATACCTATACAGGGAACCAGAAGAATAAAGAGCTTAATCGCAAACAATATTGCCGTTATTCTTTGACGGCTGGGCCCTATAGTAGTAATAATAGTAGGCCGTTCCCAGGTACGTCCGATTGCTACCTAGTTTCGTGAATACTTTAGCGTCCTTTTTTGGGCTCAAATTTCTTTCTTCCTATCAGGGTTATAACTTAGCTGTGAAGTCGTTAGATCTAGAGATTTTGGAGCTCGTTTTACCCCTGTACGTGCAAATTAATATTGAATAGGAGCAACAATGCCCTGGCTTCAAGAAAAGATAAAATTATTACGCTAGAAAATCACGTCGAATATAAAATTATGACGCATGCTTTGCTAAAATAATGGAAGATCAATTCTACAGATATGAGACATGATTTTTGTCCCATTTCTGCAGAACTGATCTTCCATTAAGAAAATGAAAGTTGCGCAATCATGAGTTTGAGAGAGTAAAATTTACCTCCAGTGAGTAAAAGTGCGAAAATTAGTTTTGAAAGGCCTCGAATTCAAGTAGCACCAAGAAAATATACTGCAATCAAAATAATTCAGCTGAAATAATTCGTTCCTGCTGTATTCTGGATACCTACAGTTGAACCAGCAAGATCGAAACACAGTTCATTTACAATAGGCAAGGAGCTTTAATAGGGAGGAGGGAGCTCTGCCCAGCCAGCCTTGTACCCATTCCGGTGTGGTTGTGACGCGTTCATGAGAGTGAGTGGCTCTGGCACCCGGCGACTGTAACAAACGAACGCACATGAATCTCATTGGTGAAAGTGACGCGGGAGAAACAAACAAACTGATGTACTAATATGCGATTAGTGGATACGGCGACTGGCAGTAGCCACACCGGAAACTTGAGCTTCACTGACGAGGCTCGTGGCTCCCTCCTTTCTACTACACCTTGACTATATGGATTTATATCAGGTCTAAGTGAACAGGCGGGCAGCAACTGTTAGCCAATCAGCGGCCGCCCTGACACTGGCGTCTCTGCGCTGCAGTAAACAATGGAAGCCACAGCTCATTTACTAAAGAAAGTTATGTCAGACCTAAGGAATTTCTGAACTAGACTCGATTCCACAACTTTGATTAAGAATACAGAGCGTGAAGTAGCAGAAGCTGACATATATTTGATATTTTATGGCATTGATTATTCATTTGTTGTGTAATGAAAAAGTGTGAAAATCTTTCGAGAAATGTTTACCAAGTATAACCGCATGGTTTAGACACTATATTATTTCGGATATTTTGCAGTAGACGGACCAATAGTCCCATTCCCATAGAGCATCCGAGATTTATGCTCCGGCCCTCTATGAGCTAGCGCCATTACATCAGAAGCATAGGAATAACTGGGGAAGATAATGAAGAAAATTGATGCAGCCTAAGAGTTGGTCAAGTAAGTAAAATCAATTGCTGCAGCTCGAGGACGTTAAGCAAGTTGGGGCATGAAAGAAAGTGAATTACTGTGACGGACACCTGGAGGAGGGGTCCGTAACTGTGGAGGATGTTCCTCGCAATGTTTGTCAAGACGATTTTTGAACTCATTGACTGACACCGCACCAGCAATTTCGGTGGGAGAGGGAGTCCATTCCAAATGATTACTATGAAGCACGGTAAGAACTGTTGGCTGAGAGTAGTTCTTCGAGCTTTGTACTTGAGTTTCTGGCCGTTGTTTCGCAGGAGAACATTAGCGTCTCTGTGAAAAAATTCCGTTTTCGGCTTGTCGCGACGTTAAAGCCATTTAAGTATTTGAATGTTTCTATCCGTCACCCCCTGAGTTGTCTTTGTTCGAAAGAGATGAGTCCCACTTCCCGTAGACGACACTCGCATTGCTTGTTTCGCAGCTGAGGTATCAACTTTGTTGCTCTGCGTTGAATTCTTTCCGTTTTATCGATATCTTTGCCGTGGTTTGGCGGCTAGAATTGAACAACATATTCTACAGTAAATGAGGGCCAACTAGTGATTTGTGCAAGGGAAGAATGATTATGTCCTTGGAATTGTGCTCAAAATTCCTGGTAATGAATCCCAGTACTCTGCTTGCCATTTTCAAGCTCTTGTCAAATTGCTTACAATGTTGTACATCGTTTTCTTTTGTTATTCTCAAGTCACCTTGTTGGGTAACATCTGCCAATTTCGTCCCGTTCATTTATAGTTGGGCTGAAGGGTTCTCAGACTACCAACGCACATGACTGAACATTTGTCGACATTAAAGCACATCTGCCAAGTTACGGACCCTAAAATAAGGCAGTCGAGGTCTCTCGCTGCAAATTTATTTCGTTGCATTTTTAGGACTTTGTCAAGATACAAGTACGAATCCTTTGCTGGTGGCTTAGTTCTGAGATCCACCGTTAAAACTTGGGTGCGAAGACGATGTGTGCTTCAGCAGACAGATTGCATTAAGTTAAGGTGGTTTCACACTATGTGTGGTCATTGGTCACGGTCACAGCACGTCACGCGTTGAATTTTTGTTGCTTTCTAGCAAGTTACAGAGAAGTGGGCAACTTTTTAATTTAGCTCTAATTCACTGCAAATTCAGAGAGATATGCAAAAATTCACTATTGAAACTTGGTAGAAGCCAGCTAGCATTTTGGCTTACATTTTAGCAAACATTTGACGGACTTACTAAGTTGTTAACAAGGAAATAACGAAGCATTCGAACACTTTGTACTGCTTATTGAGAACAGAACAAAAGACAATAGTGTGAATCCCGCTTGAGACTGAGTTTTTTCAGGAGTAAGCGACGGCGCTTGCTAAGATAGGGCTAGGTTAGAATAGTAGAGCAGGGCAAAGTCTAACTTAGGTATGTTATTATAGCATAGCTTATGATGCTAGTACTACATTTTATAGAGAGAAAACAATAATTTAACGTGAAATTTGCTCATGTCCCGCAGGGAAAGTATGTAAACAATGGATTCAAAATAAAATTTATTCCTTATAAGAGTGCAGAACTCTGCACTATGCTTGGCGGAAAATTAAATACTCGTATATCTGTTGAATGAATCTGAATTACAATGCGGGTGATGTGGCTCTAAAAGTCGTCTCGGCTTTGGAGCGGATTTACTACATAATAATCTTCAGAAATATATTGACATTTTATGATAATTTGATATTACTGTACGTAGTAATAATTCTCTAGTGAAGCTTGAATAATTTACTTGCCCTTATTGTCGTGTACTTTGATTCTTTCTGAACCTCACTCAAGTAGTGAACCTTGTATTTTCACATTAAAATAAAAATATTAAAAAGTTAACGATCTTAAGCACGTAGGATATGTCTAAGATGTTCTGGGCTTCACCTAATTTCGAAAATTTTTATCTCACGCTCAACTCAATAGCGAACGCTTAGCTCACACGTGCAACTCGAGTACCTTCCAGGAGTATCTAGATACCGACTCTCTCTGTGTAATCGGCGCGACGTGCAAGCTGCATATCTGCTCATAAGTTGACCTTGTGACCACTTAGTATGGATGGCCCTATCATTACATGTTTTTTCCTAGATATTTTTGAACACAACTATCGTTCACAAAATTTAAAATAATTAAAAAAAAAACAAAGCTCTCACTTCATTTTTCACTTACTCTTGATTATTTTTGCAAGCTCACACCTGTTTTTAAAGCTTTTTCAGTACACAAACGTTTTCTAGGACAAAAGTTTTGTGATTTTAAGCTAAACTCGAGCGTTCTAAAAGTTGACTAACACAAGGGGGGACATTAGCAAAGTTTTAATCGCCGTGTGTTGTGGGCGCGTCAGGTGAGCCGTGGGGGGGGGGGAGAGTGGGCTGTACCTCAGCCCTCCTCGAGGGGATTTAGCCCACTATGCCTTAATCGCCTGAGGGCAGCGGAGATTAGGGGCAGAGAGGGTAAAGGCCGTGGGACCGCAACAATGGATTATTTTGAAAGACTCGCTACTCCCTTGGCTGCTGAAAGCTTAAAAACACTACGCTTTCGTTGCAGCATCTTGAAATTTTGTGAACTTTTAGAATACCAAAATAGCAGCGTGGACGTTTGCTCACCTTGAAATTTGTAAAATTTCTGAAAACCACTATAGAAATACAAGCATATAATGCAGTAGTATACAGTAGTCTGTAGCGTTGCAACTAGTACTTTTTTAGCCTGTACCGTTACAGCCTGTACCATTACAGCCTGTACCGTTCAGTTTGTACCGTTCCAGCCTACACCGTTACAGCTTGTATCATTACAGGATTTACCCTTATAGCATGTACCGTTCATATTGTACCGTTCCAGCCTGCACCGTTATAGCCTATACCATTACAGCCTGTACCGTTCCAACCCGCAGCGTTACAGCCTACACCCTTACAGCCTGTACAGTTACAGCCTGTACCGTTACATCGTGCACCGTTGCAGCCTGCACCGTTATAGCCTGTACCGTAGCCCCCCGAGATGCCAGACAAATAGCGCTGTTTTGCTGCCCGTTAGCTGGGAAATTGCCGGGTAATGCGCAGCAAGGTTACTTTTATTTTCTAGTTAAAACGAAAACTTAAGAGAATTTCAAGCGTTCAGCTCAATCGTGCCTGACAAAATCCTCCAGATTTTCAAAACAACTTGATATAGAGTACAAGTTTGGTTGCGCTCCTCAATCTTATTGGAACTTATCGATAGAGCGTCACAAAATGCAATTACTAAAAGGCCAATATCATTGAAAAATAATTGTGAACGTTGTCAAAGCAAATTAATCAATTAATATTATTTAAATCATAACAATAAGGGGCTAATTCTATAAATTATCAATATCATTTATTTCATACTGTTTCATAGCCATGCAAATAGTTATGTCAAAGCAGTTAAATTATACACCCGTCAACAATTAAAACCAATAATTATGTTATAAGTCACTTTAATTCTTTAGCCAACATAAACTGAAATGAAATACTTTTGAAAACATACACATGCGTGCGCTAACAATTTCATCTTCCACGTGATATATAAACACAATTCTAAATAGAACGCCTCGTAGCGTAAGACCATCACCCGCGGTCGGAGCAAATTTCATCGCTATCATTTTAATGGCCAGGTAATCCTAGTTTTCTGGCGTGGGTCACATCAAGGACAGCCCGCCTGACTCTCTGCAAAAAATTATGAAGATAGCTCTACTCCTTCTGCCTGTTTTAGGGCGGAGAGCAAATTTCATTGCCGTCATTCTTATGGCCAGTTAGTGCTATTTTTTTTATTGCATGGGTGACATTGAAAACAACCCACCAGACTCATTGCAAAAAATCATGAACATAGCTCAACTCTTTCTACCTGTTTTTGGGTGAAGAACAAATTTCATCGCCTCATTTTTCGTGGCCAACTATTCCCAGTTCTTTTGCATGGATCACATCGAAGGCAACCCACCAAACTCCCTACAAAAAATTATGAAGATTGCTCAACTCCTTTGACCACTTATTGGGTGGACAGTCGGACAGACAAATATATATATATATACATACAAACAAATATATACTTAAATCTTCAACGAAAACATTATCACCTCTCTCACTTTGTTCGGGGGTGATAAATAGAGACTAGAAGTTGTTTTACAATCAGCCTCAAATAGTTCATTGGGGAAAAAATAGCCGTGAAAAATAGTTTATAGGGGCAAAAAAATGTTGGCAGATGAAATTCACAACAGCGAAATTCATTATGATATTTACGGTGAACTGGAAAATACGGAAAATTCCGGGAAAAACGAAAAGGGGATAAATTTAAAATATATAAAACAACCCTAAATGAGACAGCTTGAATTTTTAAGAACCGTAGAAAAACTATGATAACTTATTTCTTTAAATTACCATTGCTAGGCGATATACATAAAGCTTACATTTGGTAAATCTGATTTGTCTCGCTGTTGTCGATGAACTTCTAAAAGTATCCTGTTTTAATTTGAATCTGGTCTAGCATCCTGCATAGTACACAGTGTACTGTAAACTTATCAATGTACGCAGATTCAAATTAAAAATACGTATCACCGTTCCGACATCAGCACTTCAAACCAGATGCCTTTGTAATATAAGCCTCATCGACTTAAAAATCATATCACAAGCTACAAAGCCATTAAAAGTCCTCAGCCCGAAGTGTCCTCCATATCTACCCCTACACTCGGAGTGCGGTGCAGCCCTCTCGGTCTCCGCATTTTACCATAAGAGCGGACCGGAGCGGCGATAAGACCGCACTCTACACACGCTGTACCGCCACTTCTTGCGACCCCCTAAGTTCTTACGCCGGCAATTTGGAGCATTGTTTAGGGCGGCACGTTATCGCATCAGCTCTTGCCACATAAGAAGTCTTGCTGGCCTCGCCCTACAGCCTTTTTTTTTCTGCTTCTTCTGGGGTGCGGAAAAGAGCTGGGATATCCTTGTGTGTACCTGCGTACCTTCCTGAACTTTATGGAAATGTGCTGTCTTTACTGTGGTGTTTGGAATATATACGGAAATGACTCGGTGTACTTGCGTACAGTGGTAAAACTGTATGGAAAAGTGTATTTTTCTACTAGAGTGTTCGGAAAGTATAAACATTTTTTACTTATGACTTGGTGTACGCGCGTACAGTTGTAAAACGGTTTTAAAAGATGTATTCTTTACTGAGGTTTTAAGAAAATATTCTCAAAGTCTGTATACTTTTGTGCAGTGCTAAAACTGTTTGAAACTGTGATTCTTCGTAAGACATTTGAAATATTCATGGGAATTATTCTGTTTATTAGACGACGAGTTGGTGTACACCCACCCACCATTGGATGTCGGCTCAATATTAAAACAATATTTGGACTTTAATATTGGCCCGATGTTCATTATTGGAAAGTTTGTTCATTGTTGCACTTCCATAACAATTGAATCTTCCTACACTAATGCTAACACTAATTAGCCTGTATCCCTTACATCAATGACACAAGTAATTTTGACTCTACAGCTTAAATATATGAGGTTTATTAGATTGAATATGGTGCTCTATAAACAAGGGTGACTTATGAATTACACATGTGTTTATCCTATTATGTTGCATTGTAATTTGATATAAGATGGCTTGCTCATAATTAATTCATTGCGTCATTATTTCTGAATAGGAAATCATGAAATATTGCATTCATGCTGGAAATTACTATTGGTCTAATATTGCTGTCCAATATTTTGTACATCACTATATTTTTCCTTGTAATAAAAATCTGAAGGATTTTCTGGTACTTTTACTAGAATAATGAAAATTTTTCCGGAGAATTTAATTTATTATTATTTTTTTTCATAGCGTTCCGCAAGAATGACCCATGTTGGTTTGATATTTCGTAACAGTGCGTATAAACCAATATCTTGAGATATATTGGTAAAGTATTGGTTCGGAGTGGACCGACAAGGGTCCAATATTCACCCAACCTTCTAACACTGCCTTAACCTCCATACAAAGTTACACTGCTACGTGGGCGGCACTGAAATGATAGAAATATGTATTCTGCTTCTGTTACAGTGGCCTTTAATGACTCTCCCCACGTAACACACGAGTACACTATTAATGCAATAGAAACGTCTGGTCTTCTCATGATGTCAGGAAATAAGCATATATCGAACACAAGCTGTGTCTGAGTAGTGAAAACTATATATGTACAAACTCCGTCGTCTTCTCTACAGAATTCAGTACCCATCACTTCACGAGCATAAAATATCAACTAAATCTTTGTTCTTAATCCAGTGTCTCCAGTTTACATGTTTTGTAGTAGCCTAACTAACGCTAGTACTGTATTACACAGGCGATATAGTTATATAATATCATAGTATAATATTAATATTTTAATGATGCTGTATAGGTAATCCATCGTCTCTTTCCTTAGGTACAGAAAAGATGTTTCCATCTTCAGCGCCTGTTAGGGCTAGACCTGATTCCCGCTTCAAGCAAGGGCTACAGCGGTAAAAAGGTTCGCTAAAGGTGAATTATCATATACTGAATCTATGTAGATTATATTATATATACTGACTCTATGTAGATGATATTAAGAGGGTAACATTTGGTGGCCAATTTTTTCTTTGCCGCGTGAAAGCCAATTCAGATACTTTTTCATAACAATACTGCACTAAAGCAGAGCTTGAACACATAAGTATCATTATATTACAACAATGTATAGTAATCAACACTGTAAACAGAGACAGATACTGTAGTGCGGTAAATACTCGCTGTAAGATCACAGGTGTGGCACTGAGGCTGGTTGGTGGCGGTAGTGGCAGTAAACGAGCAAAATTACGAATCGGTGAGTCGGTCGCACTCGATTCGGGTTTACCCACCCCGCTTGCAAACCGCTTACAGTAATAGCATATTTTTCTGGCAAAAAGATATTCGGTGTCACAATTTTTGTCCGCTCACATAAAATGCACTTCGCGTTGGCAAATTCGCACATAAAGAAATTAGCACCTATTTTATTAAATATTAGAACAATTTTGGTTTATAGGAGTCAACTAGTGTCCCGTGCCGTCACTTTTTTTTTTTTTTTTTGCCAGAAGGGCAAGCAGACAAAGTTCTATTTTTCCCAATCTAATACTGGAGAAAAAGATTCCAAGATACCCAAGTTTATTTTCGCCTTTTGAAATCTGAATTTCTTCTTATCTTATTCCCATAGAGCATGACAGGAAATATATAAATATAATTATAAATAAATAAATAAATAAAAACCCGACGTGAATTATTTTATAGAACTGATTATAAGTATCGAGCTATGATTATTATGCGTTATGCTAATAGTCCCTATTAGAAAGTTCAATCCAAATTTTTAACCACTGTACCAAATATTCTTTCATTAACAAAGTGCCCCAATATTCTACAATTAATATTATTACTCGTACTGTATTGTGTTTAGATGGCACTATGAAATGCACTAAAAAATACGACGAGAAGCAGCAACAAAAATTTAATGGCCCACAAGTTTAGCAGTGCTTCATTTCTTCCGGTCAGTGGCTCAAACTTTGTTAAATTTGACTCGTAGAGATTTTTATTATTATTATCATCGGAGGGATTTTACTAACCAGTGGATAGGTTGAGCGATGTTCAGCTCTGCCCTCTAGCGCCGGGTTGCGTCCCTCAACCTAAAGCTCAGAGTACTTTACGAATGATGTGCGCCGTTCCAAGCAGAGCACTTTTCTGGAGGGTTCCTGGATGGAGATGGCTGCATTTCAGCTCTCGCTGGGCTGTCTTGCAGTTCTTTAGCATTACCCCAGAACGCCGATGACCACTAGAACGACGTATACCTTCATCATTATTACTATTAATATTGCTATATTATTAGATAATTGAGATCTCCTGCATCGACTTACGTCGATCTTCCCTTTTGTTCCTTTATGGCTTTCATTCGCACTAGTTGTTTGCAAGGACATTTATTAAACTCCCATTTAATTGACTAACTAGTATGTGAATTTTAAAAGGACAAGACCTGAATTAACTTGAGCTTTTTTAAAGATTTTTCGTAATGAATCCGTCCGCCAGGGAAAGTCATGGCTTCCCCGTGACCGTCGGTTAACAGCTAGGTTAATACTATACAGTATTTTACAAAAATGATGAAAAGTGGTTTGCTTTTTGCATGTAAGTAGCACGACAACGGGGATTTTGTGTCCTTCTCTCACCCAACATTAGTTCAAAAATTTAAATAGAAATACTTTAATTTTCCTCACCGTACAAACTTTAAATTTTCAGTCATAATGATGATCTCTATCTTGATATCTACCTCTATATTCCAGGGTCTAAATGAAAGGAATTTAATTTTAACTCGTTACACATTCTAAATTCTGTATGATCCATCAACAACGAAATAAAGATACGACGGATATTTTCTCACTTTCCTTAGGCCAACGTAAGCTCCCACGCCCAAGAAGGAAAAGAAAATTCGGTTTTTCGTTGCTCAAAGTTTCCCCATTTTGATCAATAAATAGAGAAGCTTCAGTCATAATTATTTCCTGCTATCCCTCTGCTGATGTTAGTTTCCAGTCAGTAAACATAAGAAAACTTAAATAACATCTAAGTCCCCCCCCCCCCAAAAGGGTATCTAGTGCACCTCTAAAGTCCTTCGCCGCCAGGCTGATCATGATAGATTACTGTGGCCCATAAAGTTCTTAACTAGCAACTAATTATATATAAAAAGTATCTAAATTATTTTTCCACCATGGACGAAATCTTCTGGAAGAAAGTTTCATCAAAGTGTGGAAAGAAGGCTTCAGAGGCTTGAACCATAAGCCTTCGGTGTCAGCGTCTGAAGCTCCGGAGGAGCACCGGAGCTCTACTATTCCTTTTAAGAACTCCCTTTATCTAACTCAAGAACGTCGCTCACTTTCTGACTTCTTGACCGTTTGGTTGTTTCTGTTACTACATTAGATCGTTATCTATCGGTTATCATTACTAGTGAAAATGCAAAGTAGTCGAGTCATCACATGCATGCTATGCCAATAGAAGAGTTCTTAATGTAGGTAAAATTGTAGAGTGGTAGGTTTTGGTCATAGCTTTCCTCCGCATTTAAACCCTAGAAATACACCTATGACAAGGATGAACAGTGCGACCACTTCCATCATATTCCCATTTTGGAACATGCATAGCATGACAAATAAGCAGAACGAACTGCAAGCTATAGCAGCTACTCTTGCGTTTGATGTTATTGCCCTCAATGAATCATGGTTCAAGCTCTCAGGCAAATCAAGAAGGTGAAACTGCATTGAAAGCGTACAAATGGGTCAATAGACAGTACACACCAGGATGCAATAAGTGTAACGGGAGGAATCAATGGGACTTAAATAAAGCTTAGTCGTGACGTCACAATGAGGAGTTGCAGGATTCGAAGTTGGGACCTCACGCCATCGTAGGTTGGGATGTTAATCGTAACCAAAGATATAAGCAGTGTTATGTTCTTGAGGCAAGAGCAACCATAATAACACTTATTACTGAAACTTTCTGTTCTTGATAACAAGCCTTTTACCAAGTTTTGTGCATGGGTGTAGCTCAAGTAGATGGCCATTCAAGAGTGAAAAATTCAATGAATAAACTCTGAAAAAATACTTTGGTGAGTTTAAATATGTTGTGCGAAGATCACTGTGAACTGAATATGAAGTGTAAATAGGCTTCTTTTGAAAAGAAGTTGAAGCAATGTGCCATATAGGCCCACATCTTGCCGATAGTGCTGTGAAAGTTGTGAAAGTTTCCATCAGCCTCCAATGCGATTTTTTTTATAATTGTTGATTATTCAGATATATATATTGGTTTCATTTATTTCTGTGCTTAATTAATAAAATTCGCAATTCACGATGAATCTTCTAGCGAAATTAATGAAAACACTCACAGGCTGCTCACTGTGCTCAGTCATATCGTTCGTCAATGTGACGTCATTGGTGACGTCATTTTTCGATGTTAGTTTCTCGTGAGTCCTCCCGTTGCTCCCTGGTTCGCAGTCAGTGGAAAGGGAGGAGGTTCAGTCACATACAGTATATCAAAGAGTACCTCAACATTCTGTGAAGAGGTTTTGCGGTAACTAAGGAATATGAACTTATCAGCAACCACTCTTGCCAAGCATATAAGAGCCCTCGCAACACCACCGAAACTGATTCAGCGCTTCACCCCAAAAATCGAAACACCCTGAGTACACAGAACGAAATTATTCTAAAGAGAGACTTTCACTTCCCTCAAATTGACTGGAGTACACTGTACAGCCAATTCCCCGGCAGTAAAATTGCTTAAAATTCTCAAATGCAACCACTTGACCCAGCTTTTTAATAACCCCACGAGATATAGTAACATTCTAGATCAGGTCATTTCAACACCTGGCCGTGAAATCATCAACCTCGCAATATTGGATCGGTATGGAGATCATGACATGATTGAATTTACTCTTAAACTTAGCAACGACCTGACTCCTCAATCACACACTCTTCAGATACCAGACTATGGGCGAGAGTATTTTCTAGGTATAGAAAATGAAACAAAAGCAACTTACTTCGAAATTCTTATGAGAGACTGCAGTGTTGAACAATGCTCTGATATTTCGAAGACGAGCATCCTGACTGCCGCTGAACGCCCCATTCCAAATAAAAAGTTCGACCAACAATGGCCCCCTTTGGATGAATCGGACAATCAAACACTGCATTGCTAGGAGGCAAGTGTGTTAGAGCCTGGAAGCGTAATTCAACTGAGCAGAGCAGGGGCAGTCATATAATCGCATGTAGGGAAGTGAAGAGAAAAGTCAGGACTACAAAAAGGGAAAAAGGAGTTTATGTAGCTGTTATGGCAAAACGCGAACTCTAAGGCATTCAATAAGCATGTAAATGAAAGACAACTCATTACAGAAGCCATAGTTTCATTCAAAGCATCCGATGGGAAATCACTAACCTAAGAGACAAAGCTATTACCTTGAACGAGTATTTCACCTCGGTATTTACTTTCGAAAATGCTGCGAATACTCCTCAACTAACACCAATGGCAGTCGTGCTTTTGCGGAGTATAAGGTCCTTCAAGAACTGAATCCACTAGCCCTGATATTTTTTCTCGCCGTGTTCTGCAGGAATGGCTACAGTCATCGCAGCGCCACTACTCAAGATATTCAATCGGTCTCTAAGCAAGAGAGAAGTTTCACAGGATTAGAAACTCGCTAATGGGACCCCAATACAGAAGAAGCGAGATGAGAAAAGTCCCAGCAACTATCAACCAATCAGTCTTACCTGGTTGTCAGCAAAACCATCGAACGCTTCCTGAAGAAGCGCACCACTTACTATCTGAAGATGCTCCTGCTCGTTTCTGACAATCAGCAACGCTTCCAGGATATCTCCTGGATAAGCTGCTTGACTAATTTGACTTTAGTTCAAATCAGCGACGATCCAAAAGGAATGAACCTCGCTTACCTAGACTTCTAAAAAGCGTTTGACAAAGTCTCACACCAACAGTTAATGAAAAAATTGAAAGCCCATGACATCCAGGTAAACAATTTACATCGGATCCGAGTGTGGCTCACTGGTCAGTAGCAGCGAGTGAAGCTCCAAAGAGTGACGAGCGACTGGACGCCGGTCTCGTCTGGGATTCCATAAGGTAGCGTTTTTGGCCAACTCCTATTCATAATTTACATCAATAATCTTGACCCCTAACAACCACAATAAAATAAGGAAATTTACAGATGACACTAAACTATGTCATATCGTGCCGTGTCAGACGACGATAGACTCAAGCTTCAACAAGTTCTTGACAGCCTCATGGAATGGGCTGCGACGTGGCAGATGAATTTCAATGTTTACTAATGTTCGGTAATGCACAGTGATGCAAAGAACGCTTTAACTCGACTGGAAATGAACGGATAGAATGTGTAGCCGTCACCCAACAACATGACCTAGGAATAACTAAATTTATCACCAACCAACTACAACACAGTCAGTAAGTTGATTAAAAGTGTGAAAATGGCAGGCAAAGTCCTGGGTTTCATTACAAGGAATTTTGAGTACAGATCCAAGGATATAATCATTCCTCTGTACAAAGCGCTAATGCGTCCGTATTTGCAATTTACTATTCACTTCCGGTGGTCATATCAGTTCAGCGATATAAATGAAACGAAAAGAATTCAACGCATAGCAACAAAATCGATACCTCAACTGTGAAACATGCTATACGAGTGTGTCACCTACAGGAAGTCTGACTCATATCTCTCCAGCAAAGACGAATCAGGAGAGAACTAACAGAAGCATTCAAACACTTGAATGGCTTCAACGACGTGCCTACAACAGGAGTTTATGACAGAGAGGTCGATGATGGCCTGCGAACAGCATATTTTCAGTGAACATTTGGAATGGACTTTCCTCCGACGTTGTCGGTGCAAAGACAGTCAATGCGTTTAAAGCCCGCCTTGACTAACATTGGGACAAATTCCTCCACAGCTATGAGCCCTTCCTCCAAGAGTCACAAACTCGGCCAAAGCTTCCAAGGCCAATCTAAGCCATTATATCTTGACCAAACTGAACTGACGTCGGAGTCTCTGAGTCCCAGACAGTCAGCTGCAACTACATAGTTGCGCTTACACGCATACTTCCTAAGTATGGCATAACTTTTTTTCTCTCTTTCTCTTTATCTTTAAGATCTACTTTATCTGATATAACAGCAATAGCTCTTCCGTCAGGTAGTACCACCTAATGCTCTTTGCTTTTCCTTTCTCTTTTTCCTCTTTCCGGCCAAAGCCCGTACTGGTGATGGCAGGGCCTTGGGCTCGTGGATAGCTGGCCGCTTTCGCAGCCATCATGACTGTTGCTTTGTTTTGTCTTGTAATTTTCGATGATTTCCTTTGTTTATAGTGACTGTTTATTTGTTGTTTTTTGCGTGCCTGATAGTTACTGTAGATATCCGAACGTGGAAGTGAACCCCGATCCTCGTGGTTCTGGGTCTCGCTCCTGCCGCATCTTACATACTTATGTTCGGGGTCTCCATGGTAATTTGGCGGAGCTCGCCGTAGCCTCTTCCAATTATGACCTGGTGCTATGTTCGGAGACGCTCGTCTCAAGCCATCGTCATGTTTCTGAGCTGATGATCCCGAACTTTGAAAAGGCAGTGCTGCAGTTGCGAGACTCACGCCCTGGATTTAGGGGTCTGGCTGCTTACGTTCGAAATGATGTTGTTGTGTCTAGGTGGAGTAAATATGAATGTCCATGTTTTGAGCTGATGGTGCTTCGAGTTTGTGGCTCATTCAGGAGCTTCTATTTGTTTCTGTGTATCACAGCCTGTCTGCTGATGATAGGGTCTTTGATTGTCTCTTAGATGAAATGGCTAGGATTCATTCGTCGGATAGACGTTCTGCTTTTGTCTTTATGGGCAATTTTAATTGTCACCATGTGGAATGGTTAGGCTCTGGGAGTGAAGAGTGAGTTTTTGGACGTGTATTCTGGTGTCCCATAGGGTAGTGTTCTGGACCCTTTGTTATTCATTGTATATACTGCGGACCCGTTTGATCTTGTTAATAGTTACGATGATGATGTTACTTTGCTGGCTGCTTGCGATAAGCCTAGAGATTGGTAGGAGGTTTCAGAATCCATTCAGCATGATTTGGAAGTGATTGATTCCTGGTGTTCTAGGTGAGGGATGAGGCCAAATGCTGGCGAGATTAAGGCCATCCTCGTGTCCAGGTCACTTACAGTGATACCTCCTTTTCCTGCGTTCATACTGGTTGGTGTGTCACTTCCTGAGGTTGATGACTTGGCAATCTTGGGTGTCAATTTTGATCCAAAGTTGACGTTTGACCCCCACATTCGTTCGGTTACCTCACGTGCATCTCAGAAAATTGGTCTTATGAGGCATGCTTGAAGGATGTTTAGCTCGGTAGAATTGTCTTGTCGCTGCTTTAATTGCTATATCCTCCCTCTTCTGGAATACTGCTCCATAGTCTGGGGTTCTGCTGCCGATTGTCATCTGTGTTTGCTTGACAAAGTGGTTCGTCGATGCGCGTTCATGCTGGATGGTGTTGTGCCTTGTGATCTGACGCACCGTCGCAGAGTTGGTGGGGTCTGCTTTTTGTATAAAAATTATAACTGCCCTACACTGAGAGAAAGCTTGTTCCAAAACCGAAACACGCAAGTGCATCGTGATGATGCACTCTAACTAACTTTAGTATTATGGTAATAATAATCATTCATTATCTCTCATGCATGGAATACACCTGACGTAGATTTTATTATGCCTTATTATTCTAGAATTTTGACGATATGTCATAGGTAGTGTGCAATACAGGACAGAAATCCGTTCTGCGGAGGAATGAAAAATCTCTTCCAAGCTGAGTTCGATTTTTGGATTGTCACAGCGCTGGCTTCTCCTTTCCTTCCAATATTTGAACATCGAAATTTTACAATTAAGGCAAAATGAGAGTCTTGTTAGGAGTAATTACAGTATACAAGATAATACATGAATATTACCATAATTACAGTGAAGTTAGTTAAAGTGCATCATCATGATGCACTTGCGTGTTCCAGCAGCTCTTTGGGAATGAGCCTGTTGATCCGTCTACTGCCAGCTTTCTAATCTAATCTAATCTATTCATACAATCATCAAGAGATAGAGTTATTATTAACGATAAAATTGCAAAGCAGTACTTAATGAGACGCATGCAATAACAATAGTCGGAGTTTAGCTAACATTGTAATGGAAAGTGTCAATTACGACACACATGTACGATACTTACAGTAACAGTAAATGTGTTTTTGTTAACGGCGAAAATACAATGTATTTCTAACAATTGTCAGGTGCATGCAATTGCAATGTATGGAGTTATCATCGTTTGTGATTAAGCAAAGTAGCAATAGTAACTAAAGCCCTCAGAGAGTTATTTGTGCCTTCTGACAATAATAACGGCTTCTGTAATTTTTTTGAAAATTCGTTCATAACTTTTTGAGTTAAGCTGCTGGCAAACATTTTGACAAACATTAGTCAAATACATGAACAAACCAACCGATCATCACTATAATTTAATAATATATGTCTTTTAACATTTTCAAAAATTCCCGTAACTTTCATGAAGATCCGTTAGTAAGTTCTTGAATTATTTTGCTAACATGCATAAAATTAAACACAGAGTCAAACGAGCAAACAGATCATCAGAAAAATTTGGTCATTCATTTTTCGTAATGTATCTAACAACTCATGCAAATTTCATGAAAGTCCGTCTATAACTTTCTGAGTTCTGTCTGGTACTAAGAAAAAAATAAGCGAACATCCTAACAAACGGTTCAACCGATGTTCACCAAAAGTTAATCATCTGTTGCTGTTAAAATGCCTAATAGTCAATGGAAATTTCGTAAAGATCCGTTCATAACTTTTTGAGTAATCTTGGTGACAGAAAAAAGGGACAAATTAACAGACAAACACGACAAAAACATAGCCTCGTTGGTGAGGAAATTATTAGATCCATGCAATAAAAAAAAATAGGAGTATCATCAATGGCTAGTGATGCTTCCGCTCAAGTTGATTTACTGGAAAACATCATTGCTTTGAACTAAGTGAACTTCCTGATGTTCTGAAATCCTGGTATTTATTTGCTTCTTTGATTCCCCGATGTAGGATAAAGAGAATATATAATTCACTGAAGAAAGTGGTGTCTCAAAACCAGCACGCCTTCCCGTGCCTTTAAGGAATACACACAGTTTTTGTGCTGCACGAGCACACTAAGGCCCGCTGCAGACGATAGTCTTTTGTCGTGTGTTTTCACTTCACCGCCTCCGCCTCCATGCAAACCCAACTCTGTGTCTGACAAAAGTTTCTATAAAATGTAAGCCGTTATGTCTACGGGCTCAGTCCGCCTCACCAGCACCGTTGCTTGCGTCTTTTCAAATTTTGTGTGAATGGCGATTCAAAAAGCAGTGTACTTCTTTGTTCTTTACACTCACACAGCAACGCTTTCGGACGCAGTGAAGTGAAAACACAGGACAAAAGACTATCGTCTGTAGCGGGTTTTAGGCAGGTATTTCCCGTCGATGCACAGAGAAACGTGCTGGTTATGAACCGACACTTATTATCCCGATATCAGGGTGATCTGTTCAGCAAGATTTGTAAAGAAACAAATAATAACCGAGAGTTACAGAACGTCTTCAAATTTAAATAAATATCTTGAAGAAGCTGGTAGTGTTGATACTTCTGTCACATTTCTGCGTTTTGAAATGGTGGCTTGAAGAAGCTGGTAGTGTTGATACTTCTGTCACATTTCTGCCGTTTTGAAATGGTGGCTAAGCTATCTGACTACCCATTATAATTTCTTTACCACTTAGTAACTGCAAAATCAATAATACTGTGATCTTAAGTATGCAATTTTCGGTTCCAATTTAAGACGATTTTTCTGGTGAAATTAGTTAAAATACTCCTAGGCTGCTCAGCCATAGATTCGTCGATGATGACGTCACTTTTAGGTGCTAATTTTTCGTGAGTCCTCCCGTTACGCTCTTTGCTTCCTGGCAGTACGTACT
>LQNS02276499.1:177295-201008 GCA_001587735.2 Parhyale hawaiensis
AAATTTTTAAAGAACTGCAGCGGTCAGCCAGCAATTAATGGCAGGAAATATTAAATTTTTCAAGAACTGTAGTTGTCAGCCGGCAGTTATTGGTAGGAAATCTTAAATTTTTAAAGAACTGCAGTGGACAGCCTGCAGTTATTGGTAGAAAATCTCAAGCTTTTAGAGAACTGCAGAGGCTGACTGTAATTATTGGCGGAGTAACTCAGGCTTTTTTAAATGCAACACTACAGTAGCCAGCCTGTGGTTATTGGCAGATGATCTCAGACTGTTACAGAACTCCACCTGCCTGCAGTTATGATCTGAGGATCTTGGGCATTTAGAGTACTGCAGAGCGTGTCGTTGTTGATAATGTATCTGAGGCTGTTAATTAGGCAACCGCACTAGCCAGCTAGTTATTTTCCATGGATCTAAGACTATTAGAGAAATGCAACAACCAGCTTATACCATTATACATATTGACTGAGGATTTCAGGCACTAAAAATGTCCAACTTGTAGTTATCGCAAGTGATCCCAGGCTTCTAATTATGGAACTGCAGTGGTCAACATGCACTTTTGGCCGAGGATGTGGCACCTCATGTAAAAAGTAAGATTAACTCAAGGACGACCAAGCAAGTAAGCACATTATTATATTGCCAGCAGTACCATTAATTACGGGAAGAAACACATTCATAAGGTTAATAATAATGTTAATAACAACACCTCCTAGTTGAGTAACTAATTTCTTACTTACCCTAGCCAACTTCTGCTACATTCCCCAGAAATTTAAGTACCTTGGCACATATAATGCATTGTCCATCGTCTCCCTTGAGAGCCTCTTGCGCTGTCCGTCCTTTTCTGGCAGCACAGCAACTCAATTGCAGAAAATTCCGCCAGAAAGTTTGAGGCAAACTTCGTTAGGCTGATCTTGTTCGTACGAGCTGCTGCTGCTACTGCTGCCCTGCTGAGGAGAACTAGCGACAAGCATCTCTGCAGCTCCCGTCTGCAGCTATGGTCTGTAGTAGCCACCGCGTCATCTTAACTTCCTTGCTGTACAATGTCCAGTGTACCATGGTTATTCCATTGCTGGTACATTCTGGTGTGTACATGGTCAGAGTATAATGGTTACTTCATTCCTGTACATCCTAGTCTGTACAGTGGCCAATGTATCATGTTTACTCCATTGCTGTACATTTTGCGCTGTACAACTTAGGCAGAAATCATGAAGCCTTTCAAATCTTTGGCAAAATAATAAAGTCACACGTAAAATATTTTTTAACGATAATATTACAAATAAATATAGCCAGTTGGCCATTGATCCCTGCGACTTTTCTAGATCTTTCCATTATGTTTGCACATAAGCATATAAAGTATTTAAGTTGTATTGCCTCCCACATTAACTGTTACTCCATCATGCGTTTTGAGACGAAACTAGTATTCTGCCCATAAAATTTGTTTCTGCTATAATCCAAGCAATTTTCCGCTGGATTTAGTTCTTTATATATATGTTTTTGACAGTAATTATATGTGTTTGCAGCTAAATATTCATCCAAAGTCTTGATGAAAATTTCTTTAAGCAACACCCTTGCACTCTGAAAAGCAGTAAGGCTGCCGTTCATATGGTTACGCAGGTCTGCAGCCCCAGTCTGCAGAGCAGGTACGCAGCAGGTATCGTATCATGTTTGCAGTGTTGCCATTCCAAGGGCGTTAAGCTCATAAAGTGGCCCAAAATACCCGTCCAGGGTCGAGTTACACACTTGAGGAGAACGTGTTGTGGCCTGAGTGATGGGCCGAGCCTGCCTAACTGCAGCTCTCGACGTGTTCCAGACATGTTACCGACTTCAGGTGGAGTTAGAGCTCATACCTAAGCGTATAGATTATGTACCTAATTGGGATAAAGGTAACTTCCTAGCCTAAAAATGTAACTATTGGGACAAAAGTAACTTCTTCGTGTAACTAGGTATAACTTATGTAGCTACTTAGGAAAAAAGTAAATTCTTAACCTAACTATGTAAGTTCTGTTGCTAATAGGGATAGAGTAACCCTAACCTAGCCGAGTACATAACGTTGCCAATGATAATTAGACTCAAGGTAGTACTATAACGAATTTTGGTAGATCTATCTCGCGATACCAAATGGTTTAAATAATGTTAATAACCTCAGAAAGAGTATATGCGTTTAGTTCATGATAACTAACTGTGACCGCGCCACATCAATAATTCGCCTACGAACTGTCAACCACTGGGGGCTTAGAAAGATCCTGACCCAATGAGCCGAAAATACACGAAGTACTTGGAATACTTCTTTTGCAATATCTATGAAACTTTATTGAACTTTATCGGATCAATATATGCATTACCCTCAATTCCGAAAACCTTGCATTAACCCAGCAGAAAAGATAAATAGCTATATTATTTTGAATCATTGGGCATTTTACACAGTACTGTAGTCCTACGTGTCCCATGCAACTAACAGTGATAGCAAAATTAGATACGGTAAAATGATGGACAGTGGCTGGATTTTTCTATTCCTTACCTGCAAATCTTTGGGAGAAACACACGAGCAACAGCTGCGGCTGAGGCCTTTTCCTTCCCAATGGTGGCCGTTGGAGACAAGACGGGTCACTTCAGTCGGTGTTGTATAACGTGATCTGTGTTGTCATAGAATTTTAATGACGGGATTGGTGTTCGGCCGTGTGAATCTGCATGGTTCTTCTTAGTACCGATTCGTAGGTCTTGATGTTGCCTGATGCTTCACGCGTGGTTGGGATACTCGCCCCTTGACTGCCGGACGTGCAGATTTGATAGCAATAATAAGGAAAGCAATAATACTTTTATTAACAATAATAGCAGTAATGACACTAATAATATCAGTATTACAATTTGATTGGATTATATTGTTAGTTTCACGTGACCTGTAACACTATTGCTACTACTGTATCTCTATATAGCAGGTTCATTTTCTTTATTTTCAGTGTTAGCGCTTTGTTTCAATTTTATAGAAGCGAACGATCTGTTAAGGTTATCAACCAATGAGGACCCTCCAGCAAGTACAGCAGCTACCCACACAGTCATCTACCAAAACAAAATGTCGTCGAAGACAGACGAATGCAAACTGAAACAAATTATCAAAAAGAATACCACCTGCACTACCAGGAAAGAGAAACTACGCCTAGTAGCCCTCAGGTGTGTATTCTGGTCGGCCCTTTCCCTGTCAGAATATATATGAGCCCTACGAACCCAGGGGCATACCCGAGTACCTTTTTCCGTAGGAGATGCTGCAGCTGGCTGCAGTTCCTGCTGAAGAGATTGGTTTTGTAGAGTTAGGTAGGTTCTCTATAATTCCCCTTCTGTTCCTCGAGGTGGACCGCCAAATAGTAGTAAGCGACTTATCCCATGGAACTCCTAAATGCTCCCGTGTGGGGGCCACGGAAGGAAACCTCAGCACGGGTTCTTCTTTCTTCTGTGTTTTTCTTCTCTTTTCGTTTTTCGTGTCTGTCCTTGTACCACATGGCTGAGCCAAGTAGGGTTAGTGATGCTTGCGCCTTATTTCCTCCCAGACATGGTGCACCTGCCTAAAATTGCTCCAATATAACTCATCTGAGTTCGACTCAACTTCTAAACTCTACCATACAAATTGGATCGCTGTTATATAGTCTTCGTATCTAATACGGAGGTAAGACCCTCATTATAATAATAACTACGGTTTGTAATTTACTAGAAGAACACACAAACAGTCAGCTCACTCGCCATGAAAACAGCACCATCAATCAGGCACCTTTAGAAAACACAATATCGTGTGTGCGTGAGCATTCTTGTCAAATTGGAGATAGTGAACGCTAGATATCGTAGTACCTGCCATGGTACCACCATACTCCTCCACTACTCCCATTACTAAAGTCTGCAACTCCTGTAAGCATTATCCATCATATAAAAAAACTAACGTTTAAACAATAGGATCAATCCATACAGTGAAGCTAAACGGAAGTCCAGAAAGCTGACGAAGTAGCGCCGTGATTGGCAGAACATACTGTCAAACAGCCAATCAGCGTCCGAGAAAAGCACAACGGTACGCTCAATTATCTATAAATACAGGTAGTGAACATAGCAGTGACACCGTTGTTTTATTCCATCTCAGCTCCTTCCATTTTGCTCCGCATCGTACTGATCCTTATGCTCGTTACTGCATATGGGGTGGTATTTAATGCCACATGTATACAGTAAAGGAAGGGTTGTTTCCTAAGTTTATGTATGTATATATATATATAGGTGATAAAAAGTATTCATTGTGATTGTGTGCACTAATTAAAAAACTAGTGGATATTTTAATAATAAAGATAAAATTTACTTAATGTGTGTTTTGAAAAAGAACCTAAGCAAAGTTTTAAGGCAAATCTGAAAAAAAATTATTTTCCTTCTTTAAACTATAACTTTTCCCAAGTTACTTGGTCACTGGATTTAGAAGACGATATTTAGGGACACATAAATAAAGTCAACTTTACCCCTACAGTTAGGCAATCTAGTGAGAGCACAGTTTCCTTAGGGAAATAGTTAAGCCCAAAAACATTCATGCACCTTTTCTCAAGCTGAGACAGCGACGTGGAAATCAAAACCGCCTCCCCGTTAATCACGAAAGTCCGGCCGCCCGTCGTCGTTACATTTCAGTCCAAATATCCTGGATTTTTTGCCCGACAACTTCCTGACACCCATGAATATTTTGTCGCCACGCCCAACTTTTCCAACCCGGTCGGCCGCTGTCACATTTTCACAAGGGTTTTGGAGTCGCCAAAAGATCTGACATTTTTCAACGAGGCTGCCAAATCTTGGACAACAGCGAAGCATTCCAAACAGGGCCTGTTGGTCGGTTGCAGAGCCCTTCTGTTTGCCTCATCAGCAGTTTTTGTTACGGAGTTGTGCAAGGCAAGAGTGTTTTATTGCGTCGATACAATAATACCGCCAATGCTGTGGTCGCAAGTTCTCACTGAATACATGAAACTGCGTTCAGGCGTCTACTATTTCTTCTGTACACTACGATAGGTCACCGAAGTATAAAAATATACACTACAGCCCGGTACCCACGATACAACTTTCATTGCCGCTAGCAGGCTAGAAGCAACTCAACTAATCAATATACTTAGCCACGGCACGGCTTCAGCTTGTGCAAAATTTAACTATAAGAGAAAGTTTGAGAAAATCTCAGTCGCTAGCGCAATTTTTTTACACCAGAGCAAGTGGCAATGATGAACTTTCATCTATCACTCCTAATTATGAGCAGTTTAAGTTCACAAAAATTTATATTTTAAGAATTAGCTCACGATGTTCATAGACGTCATGCTGAAGTCACGGCCACGACTAAGCAGCGGGATTAGTTGAGTTGGCTCTAGGCTGCTATCGGAAACGAGAATTGTTACGTGAGCACCGGGCTTAATGCTTAATATATATGCACATAAAATCATACGTTCACCGTTACCACCGTAGTATGCTAATTGAGTGGATAGAGTGGCAACGTGGAAAGCTGTAGCTCCCTAGTTCGAGTCACTAGCTTGACTTTTTTTGCTTATTCAATTATAAACAACAAAAAAAAAGGATGGATGAGCCCATACGTGTCTGGATAGTGCCAGGTATAGACGGGACAAAAACTGCATGGTATATGCATTAATATACGTTTCTTATTCATTTGTATGCTGACGAATTTATTTATTTATTAAACTCTTTACAATCAGCGAACTTCATTAACATATCAAATAATGTTTTTCCTACAATAAACCTTGCCTTTTAGTACGTCCTTACAAAGTTAAGTTGCATCTTAGTGAAAATATAGACACAGGAAATTGTCTGAGTTTATTACACTCGGTGAGCCAGCAAGAAGCTCATTTCATTTAAAAAAAAAAAATATATGAATTACGACAAATGCGTCAAAACTCTAATGTTACGATTATTACTTATGAGACCTCCTAAGCTCTTGATGAATTAAAGTCCTTGAGAATAATAAATTAATGTTGGAGAAATGACGCCGAGATGCTGCAATTTTGTGGGCAATACATTATGTCCTTCTCTGCAAAATGAAATTCGTCGCCATTGTCTCTCCTGCATGTTTCTTTTTTCCTGGATGTTACTCACTGCATGTTTATGTTCCCTGGACAGTTACTCTGCGCTGGATACTCGTTCGGTAATTGCAGCATGAATACCATGTCTGGATTGGCGTCATCGTTAGACCTTCGTGTCTCCAAACGAGACCCTTACACGGGCAGCCCTATCCCATCTTCACACGAGCAAGTGGTTTCTGCATAGTTTTCACACGAGCAGCTGTGCTAAACCGAGCTTTGATCTCCATTACCCAACAACGCGTTATTCCAGTAACTAATTTCGCAGAAAGAACCGCTAGTGGAGTTCAATGGGAAACTGGGAGCAGTACCGACATGTGCTTCGTTACTCGAACAACGAGAGAGTTGTGGAATGAAGCGAGGTTTTTCTGCCATAGTGACTGTATCATTCGCAGCCGCATGAGGATGTGGGAAAGAGCTGGTACAAGAAAGGCTGGAGGTCGATGAAGACATTTTTTGCTGCAAACTGTGCTAAACTGAATTCACTTGGCTACCCTCTGAACAGTGCCGTAAGACAGAAGAATCTACTGTGAATGGCTATGAATTTGATGTGACGTGGTTACCGACAGATGAGCTGGTAAACGGATGGCTGGGTGCCGCAGCGTTGTTTGATTGCGTCATGCGGGACTAAACTGAAGCTGGTGAGTTACTCATCTCAAAAAATTGGCTGAAGCTGGGATTAATTTGTTGTTGTTGTTGTTGTTGTTGTTGTAGTTGGGTCCTGTCGCTGCCTGATTACGTCATAAGAGGTTGCCTGAAAGAGGTTGAATTACTAATAGTAGGAGACCGATGAAAGCTTGGTATAATTTCTTAATGTAGTTGAGCTACGTCACTGCTTAACTGCGTTACGTTACGCTAAATAGAAACTGATGAATCGCTGTTCGAAGAAGATTAGTGACGAATGTCTGATACAGTTTCGTATCCCACTTAAGCCTCACCACTGCTCGATTGAGTCATGTCACGTTAGATAGAAGCCGATGATTTACTCTAGGCAGATGAATGATGGAACCCTTGATTAATTTGCTAATCCGTTCCAGGCCCCACGTTTTACTGAATTGTAAGTGATGATTCACTCTTGGCAGGAAGCTATTGTACGCCTGGTGTGGTTCCCGTCGTACTTGTGGCATGGACCCTCGGCGGTTCGGTCTATGTCGCAGCTGCTTGACACTTCGCTTGATTTGCGTGACTATTTGGAGACGCCAAACTGTTTCGCGTAACACTTGAATCCTTCTGACGCTTTCCAATGTATGTATTAATAAGTTTTTCAATGTTCTACGCTGATTTTATAAGTTGCCTTGTAAGTGCTGAGCTCCTTCTCCGATGGTTATGCCAATGGCGGCACATTACGCAGATAGCTATCATTAGAACTAGGAAAATGATAAGAAGCACGGCTAATATCAAACATAGCATAAAAAAAATGTGCTCATGCTCCTCCCCATCCACGTGAAGCGCAATAGCGGATGCGGTAGACTTACCTGCAACGGCCGTAACATTTTCATCAATGACCATTGCTCCGAGGGCGACATTGCTGCTGGTTGATGCTTCGACGATCTGCAGGCAAAACAGTTGTTTGCTGTAAACAAAAAACCCAGAGTCGATCTTTAGGCACCAAAGTATACTGGAATTGCGCACGTAGTGCAGCAGTGTCTGACCGTGTTGAAGGGGCATGATATTTCCTAAGGCATCGACCCAGATGACGGACCCGTCCCCTGTTGAACCTGTCATTTCCCTCCTCATGCCACGGTAGTTACACTTTAGTTTCACTTGTCTGGGGCTCTAAATCATAACAAACTTGATCATTGTTGCCCCAGAGCGAAACGTACTGGGACTAACTCTCTCGTACGACTTGGTGAGGTAGTTTTCTGGGCTCACAAGTTATCCGCCTATTTCAATATCTTTTAATAAACATATTGGATCACTGAAACTGCGTGATGAAGCCGCATTTCCGACAGCGATAACAGGAAGCTGATGCTAGTTGCTAACATTATTGAAGGCGAGACTGAGAGAATCACTTTCTCTGGTTTACAATGTGATTCTCTTCCCATTCACGTAGCGAAACACGATATTTTTCTGCGCTTCAGCTCGAACCTTCTTGTTTGTTCGAACGCATCTGGCGATGTCGCCTTCGTCAGCGAGACACAATTGTAGCTTAGATTCCTGAGCAGAAATATAAATTTAGTTTCTCTCCCCCGGTAACGTCAAAATCACTCCATCCGGCTTTGACCGGCATTGTAAAGTAGCGGAGACATTGAAGTATTGCTGCGAGCACTCGGAGCACCCAAGCAATGTCAGCGAATTGCCCTAAGCGACCGTGGAGTCCGTGCCAAACGAGCCCCCTCCAGTCACATTGCTCAGGAGGTCACGCCAGAAGACGGTGGAAGTGTCAGTGCTGTGGAAGAACTCGCCCCGAACAGCAACACCGCAAGGCTGATGGTAAACCTTTTCATTTAGTCGAAGCCAAATGCCTGCCGAGCCGATGTAAACAAGCATTTCCAGAAAAAAGACCCTTCCAATAAGCTCGGCCGATAATTTGCAGGTGTTGAAATCGACGTAAAGATAAGGGTTTTTGAAGATAATAGCATAGCTTTGATTTCCTAGGTTATTATAACCTGTCAGAATTGTACCTTATCCAATCTTGCTCCAGTGCACGTAGATAAACAACGAATCGAATGTCCCGTTTAATTGCGCAGCACACAGTAGAACTAGAATCAATTTGGAAATCATACTGCCATATCCCGCAATATTTAATCGGTCTTTTTTTCATGCGGGAGAGACTGGTTCGCTTCATGCTTGTTAGCACCTTATTCCTATCAAACTATCTTTCATGTGTGTTCTTGTATCATGTATACCGTGAGTTCGTCCCAGTTTTCACCGCCGTGTTGTACTTTTTGAAAATTGGCAGCTCGTGAGGACTGTTCATCGTTGTAGTTTCGTATTGTTCATTTTGTCTTAAGAAGAAAAAGTTTTTAAATTTTCAAGAGTGTGCTTCGTATCACAGCTCTAATACTGCAAATATGTAGTGACTCTCGCCGTTATTAAATGACGGCAGAAAAATTATTATTTAAGCCTAGCCACGGTTTCTTTCATTCTTGTTCACGTTTAAATATCTAGAATATTTTTCACTTTTTCTTCGTTAAAGTTCAATTTACCTTCTTTTTTTGCTCAAAGAATAAAAAATTATAGTGGGAAAAAATACTATCCACTACCGTATCTATGATTCCACGTAACAGTACTGGAGACGGCTTCCAATATGAGATTTCTAAAGTTTGGAAAGGCAGAGGCCCGATTGCTGTTCAGCAGATGGATCTTCTCTTATCAAATTCTTCAGATGGGGACAGAGAGAGAGACACGAACAAACTGAGTTTTATGATGTCGTATAGTGAGAATAGGTATATTTGCACTTCAACAACTGTAAGTCAGAACACGCTTAATCATATAAAGACTTACTAAAACGTCCGTTTCTCTTACGAAGAGCATTGTTTGAAGCCTCCTCTGTGAAACTCTGTAGTCCTTATAGAGCTACTAGAGTGCCGGCGCTGTCAAAAATGACAGCTAGGAATATCTGATTGCCCTTTCTCATCAACAATACTTTCGTCACTAATATGCTTCTTAAGGAAATCCTACAACAGCCAATTTAAATTGCCATAAGAGATGAGTGCTCTTTGGTTGAATCCATCCAAGAAGTACCTTCCTTCCTTCCTTCCTTCCTTCCTTCCTTCCTTTCTTCCTTCCCGTGTATGGCACGCGAAAAAAATTACATTAGCAAAAAGCGAAGCTTGTTCGAATTTACTTAAATTCCCAGCTGCGTATCCATTATACCTAGGTACAGTAGGAGTCACCATCAGTACATCGAAATTTTTTGCGCCCATACAAAACTGCGAAGTCAAAAGAGAAAAATGAGCTAATAGACAATTCTGCGCCTACTTCATCGGGAAAAATCGCCCCTACTGTGCTTCGTTGATCATCTACTGAATTTATAATTTGTACGTTGTAAACTGAGAACTAATAATATTCCTTTATTGTGTGGAGAAAATAATGCAAATTGGACTCTATAGCAGCAATAAAAGAAGCTGTAAATATCGTAATTGTATGGATTTCAACGGATAAAGTTCCCTCTCTGGCCAGGTTCTGCAACCTGGTCTGATCTTTGCTTCTCGATCTCCATGAAAACGCAACATAATTACAAATCTGAAACTTGGCGTATTTTTCGCCTATTTCGTTCAGAGTGTGACACGAAATATATATATATGCATATATAAATAAATCAACACACGTCGGTGTTAATTATTTTGTTTTAAGAGCCATTGCTCTTAATCCATATTTGAGAAACTCACAAACTCACCAAATTCATTTCTCAGCTATGGACTGGTCAAAGAAATACGCCCAGTTATTTCAAAGATGTATTCAATTGCATGAACAGTCAAATTAAGTAGCACAATGTACACATTATATGCAATATTACATAAGAAGCAATGCATTAGTCTTTTAGCGAAGTATGTAAATGCCACTCGAAATAATATATAAACTTAGGAAAATCAACTTTTACTCAAAAGAAATTCGTATGTTTCTACATGTCTGCAATTTTCACTAACATACACATACAGTAACTTTTAAAACATTTCTGTAAATTCACGTATATTACTGAAAATTTTTATTAATTATTAACATTATGAACTTTTGTGCTTAAGAATAAATTCGATTAAACTTCTGTGACTTTCATGAATATGCATATATTTTTACGGATATGCTAATATTAGGTATAAATTTTGTTACATCTATGAAACTTTTGTGCTTTCCGGTAACTTCAATTTATGTTACTTTTGAGTAAATTTTTTACATATACGAAATTTATGGGGTACATAAATTTAACATCGCTTTCACTTCAGTCCACTAACTTTTGTACTGCTTCGCAACTTTTATTACAGATACTGAAATTTATAGCAGTGTTCTTAAGTCAAGAGCACACATATCGAGTGCCTGAAATTCAAAACTCTGACCCTAAACAATAAATCTTCATTAAAAGGGTGCGGGCCTACGTCGAAGACAACAACTACACATATCCTTGTTTCTTTTCGCCCTCAGTCAAATGCGCTTGGTTGCACTTGTGAGATATTTTAATATTTACCGTATATGTAAAGCATTGCCTTTATTTGTTGTAGATTTACACTATTACTACTCTCCAGGAAATTAGATGGTATGCATTAACCATTCCTTGGGCTGCTTAAAAATGCTCTCGTATGAATAGCAGTGTGATAGTAACAGTAACCACATATGGTCACTTGCCCAGTAGAAGGTTAATGAAGAAACTCTTGAGTTATTTGAGTGTGTGTGCATCACGGGTGAGTAAAACACAATGAGTGTAACTCACCTGTGCCTGTAGGCAGCACCCACCTCACCCACTCAGCAAGTTCAACTGAAAATTAAAACATTCCCGACAATGGGAGCACTGGAGGCCAGTAAGGAGCATTGCAATTACTTTTACTGCGCCATTCTCCAGATTACTTCGCCAAGCATCCTGCCTTTTGCTACATTAAAAACTATAAGGAATTGTTCCCAGGTAAATACAGTTCTTAAGTGCTGCGTAATATTAATACTTAACAAATTAAAACATAATTAAAATTTTTGATCCTTGAAACAACTGTAATACTTTTCAAGTTAACATGGGAGCAATAAAATATTCCCAGGTAAATACTGTGCAGTTTATAGTTTCAAGATAATAATATAATTATTTAACAAATTGTAATATCATTTAAAGTACATCAACTTCGAATAAACATTAAAACTTTAATACTTTTAAAAGTTAACGCAACAGTATGGAATTTTTCCAGATAATATTGTTATGTTTGTACCAATTATATTGTCTCTAAATATTTACGTTATGTAATTTCACGATAAATTGCATCAGGTAAATCCCTATCGGAAATTCATGAGCATTTATCCAAGGCCTACGAGTGAGTGATTATCAGATACCATTGGCTAAATGCCTTAAATTTTCTGGCTTGGATACAACGCGTTTGCATATTTCTACTCTCAGATTATTTTCCGTTGGTGATTTCTTTTTTCTTTACACTACGACTCAGGATGATAAACCTGTCCCATCCCTACCAAAAATCAGGTCCGTCGCAGAAGATAAAACCGTAATTCAGCATTTTCGAGGTGCCGCTGCGACCTTAAATTTTACCATGGATGCAACCCCCCCCCCCCAATTAACATCTTCAAGGATGTCTAGTACTACATAGTTTAATATCTACAGATTCTGCCCCCTTGTTAAAATCCACCTTGCAGTTGACGCGTTAGCTCTCACTGCAGTTCTTGACGGTGCCAACAGGGCAACTGTCGTATTCTTGAATTTTTGTTTTCAAAGGCTGCCGTCCATCTGAGTACAAAATACGAAACGTTCCTTAGAACCTTTCCGATGTCACTGCGACGGGCACAACTTCAACTTTCCCACTGTTATGCCGAGGCAGCACCATACAATCGCGCGTTCAACTTCTGAGCGGCAGTTCAGCTCGCATGCCACTCGTTCAACCGTATCAATGAGACCGACTTTTACGGTGCATCGGGATGACGTACAAGATAGTCGTCCGCTCATAAGTTGAGCTCGGACGATTGCTTAGTGTGAGCTCGGCATTACACTGTCCAAAAAAACATTTGAAAACTCAGTCGCTAACGGTAAAGTTACGATGTGACATAATGCAAGAGTATCAGCCTCATGCAAATTAGCGCGCAAGATCGAGCTGTTCGGCCAGAGAGGTGAATTATTGCCGTACTTGACGTGCTGAGTCAGCATTTCCGGCATTCGGACCCTCGAGGGTGCGGGAGTACTGACCTTAACAATTAATGAAGATGATCGCGGCCCGTGGTCGCAGTTATCGCATGAGCCTTCCACCTATGATGTGATCAATATAATCAAACAGTTTGTGCTCGACTGCAACCATACATTCCTCTGGAGCCAGTGGCATCAATCTGTAGTACGAGCCAGTGCATGCCGATTTTCCAATTGGGATGAGTGGTCAAGCTGAGTTTACCTTTATCTCCTTCACAAAGACTTATGTTTAAGTGTAATGTTTACACACGTTATGATGTGGTTATAATAGCGGTATCCTTTATTCAAAAAACCTAACTTTCATATATTGTACACTCACGGTCAGAATATGTGCGATGATTCAGCAAATTAAAGCCAGGCGTTTCATTTTATATCACTGTTCCATATCTGCCTTACATTGAAAGTATTAAACCTAATTTTGCCAGGATCGATACATCAGCAAGCGCTTGGCCACAGTTGATAGCAAAAAATAGACGTGTTGGTCACAAGGGTATATTTAATTATCATCTAACAAAGAGCACTTATTGCTAGGTGGGGAGAAAATCTAGGCGATTTATCGCTACACATTGGAAATATATACTGTACAGAGTTAGCAACGCCAGCAGGAGTAGGATGATAGGCCCTCTGGTGGTAGCGGTGGGAGCGCCGCCCCCTGTCACGTGACCTGGCGAGAAATAGGAGGAAAACTCATTGATTGTTTATGATCTGGCTACTGTGCCTGTCATACATAAAAGCACAGCACAGAGAGGTTTGGCAATCTTAACGCGATGACCGCGTCACATGAAATGCTGTTATCTACTCCTGGAGTCGCAGTCAATGTATTAATGCTAAAACGGGGGGGGGGGGGAATATTAGTAGTAGCCAAGTAGAATTACAACTGCAGGCAAGTTTCGCAATAGATTCAGGCCAGACTATACAAGCAGTACAATTGCAGAGGAAAGTCATGAATTTATTTTAGCATACTGGATACGATAAAAATAAAAAATCGTTTTTTTACGAATTGAAGGAGTTTTATATTTACTGACTTCGATAGAGATGATCTAATCCAATAGTTTTGACTTGTCCGGAACTTGAGTCCTGAGCGATCGGTTCGTTACTTTGATTCGATACTTAGGTGTTAATTTTCAATCGGGTTTGCTTAAGACCGCCGAGTAATCAATCCGGTTCCATATTGAAGTTCCTGAAGAGCTAACCTGCCAAGGTTAAGCCTCCTCCAAAGCAGTCATTGCACAGAAGGTTATTGCTATGCTAAGAAAATCCTTGTCCCAAAAGCAGCACGCCTTCCCGTGTACAGAGAGAACCATGCCTGCCTTGGCGTGCTCGTACAGCTCCGCTACTGCAGGATTCCCTGCCGTTGCACGGGAAGGCATGCTGTGGCAGCACCTTTCTCAGTGTACTTGAGACCGCAGTTTTAGTTATTTTTTACAGGCCAAAGCTAATCGTATTAGATTACCGTGAGCAAAGTGGATAATCGGAAACGCTTTGTTTGTGACCTTGTCAGAGGAAAAACCTGCGTGTGTCCACCTGGACACACACAGCCCGTTAGGGCAAGCACTAGCGCCCGGACGGTGTACAGCCTCCCCACATCGTTGCCTTCTATACTAACTGATAATTCGGAGTTTTGGATTGAAGGTGCGAACACACAGATAAACTCAACAGACATAACACTCTTTCCAATACAGTTAGCTTATATTGTAGCTGGCTGTACAGATTATTGATATCTACAAAGAAGCCAAACACTCTGTATCTAGAAAAACTTTTGATTAATCATCCGAAGCACTTTGAAGATGATGACGATAATAATTAAATACTTTTATCTCATATACATACAGTGGATACACTTTACGAGATTTTTTTTTTTTTTTTTTTCGTTCTGGAATTTTGCAGATCTTGTAGTACAAAGAGCAAGAGAAGTAGCCTGTGCCGATAACAAATTTTCGAATCCCTCGTCGTACTTCCCCTCGCCTCGCGGTACCGGAGTGCTCCAAGTAGTTAGTTTGAACGTTAAATGCATTCAGCTTGATGCATCATGTTTGGGGCGAAAAACATAAGTACCTTTTCGTTACTCCAATTTTTTTTTCTTTTGGTAATTACTAACATAAGAGAGTTGTATGCGTGGTAGCTGCCAGAGGTGTTTTTTTGCGGCTTCCTACAACCTCTGGCCAATTGTACTTACATATGTGATTGTGTCCCAAGTAAGTGGCCGCAGATGGCCGCAAGTGCCCAGCGTTAGTAGCCCATAGCAGCAATTGCGATACGATACCTGAATATATTAAATCCTTTACTATTAAAAGCCAGGGGTAGGTAAACTATCTTCCATATTTCCGTAGAGTTTACTCTTGCATTTTTATATCCTACTTAATGCGTAATTGTGCCACAAAGTTCAAAATGCTAGTACGCGCAGTGGCATCATAGACGTTATTTAATCCACTAACGTCGTTATTAAAAATAAACTTTCCTCAGAGTAGCACTTTTTGGAAGGTGACCGAATTGTCTCCAGGGGCTTTAAATGATAATCCATACTTATCTGCGCAGCCTTACGTACAGGAGAAAATTCTGTTTTCGATCAAATTCAAGCGGTCTGCTCGAAAATTCGGTACAGCAGCGACACAAACTGCATTGTTTCCCAGGGAACCCACAGTTCCGCAGCATAGCACAAAATCCACACTATAATGTGAGAGGCACTGAGCCCCGAACAGACATTGCTTGCGAGATGCGGACACACGAATAGGGTCTATAAACTGCTGTCTGCATAGCACCGCTTCCGACATGTGCCGTAAGTCCCTTAAATTAGTGCAGTGAAATTTAAGAGAATACAAGTTAATAGTTCACTTAAAAATTATTATCCTAATGCAGCACACGCTTATCCATGCACTCTGAGGAAATTCCTGTCTAAGTGGACTCCTGCCACTTAATATCTGCACTGGTTCTCATCTGCGCACGGGTATACATGCTGGCTTAGGGGCAACACTTTCCTTAGTATATAGTTATTAACTTGGCTCTTTAAGAGTTAGTACATATAATGGAAAAACTCTACCAGCGAAAAACCTGCAGTAGCCGTGCTGTACCAGAACACCAAGGTAGGCAGCTCAGTGCATCGGAAGGCACACAGGTTTAGGATCAACACGTTTAGCAGCGAACATATGCAACGGTTGCTGCAGTTAGTTTAGAAGTCATTCTTTAAAAACAAAACTGCCGGAAAATATTTCATGCATCGCACAAACGACGCTCATGAATGCTGCTCACGTTCGGAAGCGTCGAATATTCTAGAGACTCTGGAGACTGGCGATACTGCAGTGGAGTCTATACACTCAAGAGAAAAATGCTGTCCTAAAGTCAGCACGCTTTCCTGTGCACCGGCGGGGAATTGCTGCATCGGTGTCTTTGTGCAGCACGAACATAACAAGTTTTGCGCAACACAGCACGAAGAGGTATAGGCTGTAACGTCAGTATACGAGCAAACGTGCTGATTTCAAGACAGAACTTATCTCAGTATGCTCAAGAGAGGACGTCAATGTTTGGAATTATTTTTAAATGGGCCAGTTTCTAGGGAATCAGTAGTTCCGTTAAAATTACAGAATGAAATAAACCAAATTATGGTGAAGTAATGGTTATGAATAAATTAAGTAATAAACGTGTGAAATATTTGTTTTATTACAGGCAACCATTTCAAAATGAACAGAAAGTATGATATCTCGCAATTGATGGTTTATATAAAAGGGTTTATATATATAAATATATCTATATATTTATGTACAAATGCTTTTACCAGCGGTATTTTATCAATGAACATTTTTATAGCTCAATGTTAGTTAAAAAATTTATTTCAGAAAAGACTGCCTTTTTTTAAAATGACTGTCAGAGCTCGTTTTTCAAATCGCTCGTTGTAAGCAATTTACTGAGCGTTTTGACTCACTTCAGTTAAATCTCCAAGTGGAAATGCAGTTCACTTTCTGTGCTATACTCGACCTGAGCGCAGCAGTTTGCGTAATGTATTGATTACGAAGGCTACAATACTCTTCTATAAGGGAATGTAACACGTTCCCGTTGCGCTAATGTATGCTAATGCAATTGACTGTATTTTATTCTTCTATGTGGAGCAGGGGCCCAACCGGGGGGTGCTGACACCCCTTTGGGTGCGGGATGAGCTTTAAGGAGGACCGAAGCCTTCGATTATCTTATGCTTTTCAAATATTAATTTCGATGTGTGACACACATTCTGTATAGTTATAATCCTTTGTCATCATATGAGCTATTAATCTTGCAAGGGGTGCGAGCATACATCAAAAGTTTTCTAGAAGTATCAGGCATAGAAAAGTTTGAGAACTGCTGTTCTAGAGCAAACAATATCATTACAAAATGCAAGCGAATAGCTCTTTTTTTTTTTCAACCGCGTACTCATTATTGGAGTGGAATGTCAGTTACAGAGGCAGGGAGGTGTTCGAATAATAAAACACCTCGTAAAGTTGCTCTAGGGAAAGCGTTGTCCCAAAATCAGCACGTTTACCCATGCACCAATTTGATTTACCTGCCTAGATGTGCTCGAACAGCACGAAACCTGTGCATTTTTTTCTTTTTCTTCTTTTTATTTTTCTTTTTTGCTGGGTGAGTTCGCCAAGGCAGGTATTTCCCGCTAATTGACGGGTAAACGTGCTGGATTGGGACACTTTTCTCAGTGAGAGTGTGAAACCTTAAGAAGTGTTCATTAATTTCAAGAGCAAACGCTCTCCAATCTTTATGATGCAAATCTTTAACGAAACGTTCTTATTGTTCCGCAGTTATGTGAGGAGCAAATATTTTAAAACTACGGCTGCACTCCGACAGCGTAGACTTCCTTCAAACAACACAATGCTTAAAGACCGAATGACAAACAGACAAACGGGCCGACGGACTGACAAATCAACTCCAAAATTTTATCATCTGTCCAAGGATATTCCAAAAACTTCCTGTAAATTTTTTGAAAATCCGTCCATTGCTTTTTTGAGTTATACTGCTAGCAGGGAAAACAGAAAACTCCGGCATTAGCACAACCTCCTTGGCGGGGGTAACAAAGCACCCACCTGGAGCGGGTCCGCTGTTCAGCAAGGTGGGCAGATGGTGGGGCTCGTCCACCTCCATGGCCGCTATAACCACCTGCACTTCTGTCGACCACTCGAACAGATGCACAGATGCGGTGCATCTGGGCCGAGGTAATGACTTTATTACTGGTAGTAAACACAGATTATACTGGTACAGCATATATGTGGGTGTATCTTCATGTATGAATGCTTAGAAATATTCAACACTCCAGAATCATTTTCAAAGGTTTATTGAGAATATCTTTTTACTTTTTCAGCTTTTTTTAAAAGCTAAAGATAAAAACGCATTCTAAACAATCAATTGAAATATATATTATATAAAATACCGGTATATGTATAATACTGTACAAACTTATCAAGGCAAGACATATTTTTACTTTTATTTTATGTAAGTGAAAAAATATAATTAATATCAATAATGGAACCTATAAATTTTATCATCGAATGTACCTATTTACATAAATTACTAATTACAAAACAAGTCAATAGTACCAAAAACTATATTATCACAAGCATCATCTTTGCTTGTAGTTCACAATTTTAAAAAATGCAAATTTTCCTTGAAATTATCGATTGTAATGTAGAGGGTTCCTTCTCCCAAACTGAATAAATATGCATTTTTCAAGGTTCTGTGTTTCTTGATTTCAAAATTTAGAATTTCTAGAAAATTTTCAGAAAAATTACCGCATCTTAATACTTCTGACCAGCTCTGTATATATATATGTATATAAATAAATTATATATAGTTGATATCCCCTGTTCAAATTCCGCCAGCACCTGTGTAACTCGAAAACCTGATTAAACTGTGACCTTCCCGCTGGAATAATTCCAGGTACGAGTGAACAAAAAACTTATATTTATACATGGTCAGTATCCTATCCTAGCATTTGGCCTTCCATATAGTCTGCAGGTGTGATCCAACCTTTTATACTCCACCCCTGAAAGGCAGAGGTCTATGAAGCCTCAACTGTTGCCAGGCTGTCAGACCCGTAGCCCAGCTTTTCGCCCCTCCAATTGCCCGCATCTCTCACAGGTCCAATTTGCAAAGGCCATCTTGCTGATCGTCGGCTTGCAGCCACAAATAACAAGATCTTTCTTATGACTGCATCCATCATGAACAGTTTCCAACCAACATCTGCTGGAGCACCGCTCCAGACAGACAGGCAGACAGACGGAAAGGCTCGCCGACAGACAGACCGATGGACGGACGACTACTTTCACAAGAAAAAGAAAATTTCCTCGCCCCAAATTTTCTGGGAAGACAATGGGAGCGTTTTATGGTCGGGATAATTTATTGGTCAATAAATGGAGAACCTCGGGAATGGATGGACTGGGAGCATGTAACCCAAAAATCTGGAAGGGAGAAAAGTGCGCCTCAGTTTTGCTGGGGGCAAATNATCCTTACAAGGTTTTATTAGATTTTTGAAAATGGAAGGATGCTTCCGAAACGTCAAACGTTTATATTAGTTCATGTCGACTTCATCTTAATTTTATAATTTACCAAAGGATAATAATTTTAAAAAAATTTATTTCATAAAAGACTGCCTTTTTTAAAATTGCTGTCAGAACTCGTTTTTCAAATTGCTCGTGTTTTGTAAGCAATATACTGAGCGTTTCGACTCCCTTCAGTTATATCTTCAAATGGAAATGCAGTTCGCTTTCTGTGCTATACTCGATCTGAGCTCAGCAGTCTGCGCAATTGTATTGATTACGAAGGCTACAACGCTCTTCTATAGGAGAATGCAACACGTTCCCGTTGAGCTAATGTATGCTAATGCAATTGATTGTATTTTATTCTTCTATGTAGAGCAGGGGCCCCAACAGGGGGTGCTGACACCCCCTAGGGTGCGGGATGAGCTTTTAGGTTAGGAGGTTTAGGAGGTATTAATTTTGCATTGGGTGTGAGCATACATCTAGTTTTCTAGGAGTGTCAGGCGTAGATAAGTTTGAGAACTACTGTTCTAGAGCAAACACTATCATTAGAAAATGCAAGAGAATAGCTCATCGCAAATCGTGCTCACTATACAAGGAGAACATCAGCTATAGAAGCAGGGAGGTTCGGATCATAAAACACTTCGTAAAGTTACTCTAGGAAAAGTGTTGTCCCACAACAAAGACGTTTAACCGTGCATCAATGGGATATATCTGAGTAAGTGTGCTAGAGCAGCACGAAAACTGCACTTGGTTGTTTTATCTTTTTTTTTTTTTTTTGCAGGATAAGAACGCAAAGGCAGGTATTTTCCGTCAATGCACGGCTAAACGTCCTGGTTTTGGGGCACTTTTCTCAGTGAAAGTGTGTAACATCAATAAGTGTACATCTATTTTGAGAGCACACGCTTTCAAATATGATCCAAATATTTAACGAAGCGTTTTTATTGCTCTGCAGTTATGCTAGGAAAAAATATTCCTAAGCTACAGCTGCACTCCGACAGCGAAGACTTCCTCCAAGCAATGAAATGCTTAAAGACTGAATGGCAGACAGACAAACGAACCGACGGACTCACAAATCATCTCCAAAATTTCATCATCTGTCCAGTGATATGCCAAAAACTTCCTGTAAATATATTGAAAATCCGCCCATTACTTTTATGAGTTTTGCTGCTAGCACGGAAAACAGAAAACTCCTGTATTAGCACAACCTCCTTGGCGGGGGTAACAGAGCACCCACCTGGAGCTGGTCCGCTGTTCAGCAAGGTGGGCAGATGGTGGGGCTCGTCCACCTCCATGGCCGCTATAACCACCTGCACTTCTGTCGACCACTCGAACAGATGCACTGATGCGGTGCATCTGGGCCGAGGTAATGACTTTATTACTGGTAGTAAACACAGATTATACTGGTACAGCATATACGTGGGTGTATCTTCATGTATGAATGATTAGAAATATTCAACGCTCCAGAATAATTCTCAAAGGTATATATATTGAGAATATCTTTTTTTACTTTTTCAGCTTTTTTAAAAGCTAAAGATAAAAACGCTTCGTGAACAATCAATTGAAATATATATTATATAAATATACTTGTATATGTATAATAATGTACAAAATTATCAAGGCAAGACATTTATTTACTTTTATTTTCTGTTAGTAAAAAAATATAATTAATATCAATTATGGGACCTGTGAATTTTATCACCGAATATACCTATTTACACAAATTACTTATTACAAAACAAGTCAATAGTACCAAGGAGTATATTATCATAAGCTTCATTTTTTCTTGTACTTCGCAATTAAAAAATTGCAAATTTTCCTTGAAAATAACGATTGCAATGTAGAGGGTTCCTTGTCCCAAACTGAATAAATATGTATTTTTCAACTCTCTGTGTTTTCTTGGTTTCAAAATTTAAAATTTCTAGGAAATTTTCAGAAAAATTACCGCAGCTTAATACTTCTGACCCGTTTTGTATATATATATATATTCACCAGCACCTGTGTAACTCGAAAACCTGATTAGACTATGACCTTCCCGCTGGAATAATTCCAGGTGTGAGTGAACAAAAAACTTATGTTTATACATGGTCAGTATCCTATCCCATCTCCTGGCCTTCCATATAATCTGCAGGTGTGATCCATCCTTGCATACTCCACTTCCACTCCTGAAAGCCAGAGGTCTATGAAGCCTCGACTGTTGCCAGGCTGTCAGCCCCGCAGCCCAGCTTTTCGCCCCTCCAATTGCCCGCATCTTTCACAGGTCCAATTTGCAAAGGCCATCTTGCTGATCGGCGGCTTGCAGCCACAAATAACAAGATCTTTCTTATTACTGCATCCATCATCAACAGCTTCCAACCAACATCTGCTGGAGCCCAGCTCGAGGCAGACAGACAGACGGAAAGACAAGCCGACAGACAGACGGATGGACGGACGACCACTTTCACAAGAAAAAGAAATTTTCCTCGGCCCGAATTTTCTGGGATCTGTTACCCTCGCAAAATACCAGCCCTATTAAATAACCAGTTATTTACCTCTTGGAGCCCTTACCTACCTGACCCTCGTACATTGGGTTTTTAGACCTTCCCTCTTTTCACGCGGAGTCAAAACCTGGGGGCAAATGGGTGCCGAGCGAAATCTGGGAATCGGAATTGGACGCACCAGACTGTCTGTAATTCTGACAGAGGCTGAGGCGTGTCCGGGAATCGGAACTGGATTCACCAGACTGTGTCTGTAATTCTGACAGACACTGAGGCGCGTCCGGGAATCAGAATTGGACTCACCAGACTGTGTCTGTTATTCTGACAGAGGCTGAGGCGAGGGAGGGATTATATAACGGCAGTCAGACGAGAATTTAATTATTTGATTTTCCACCAATGATTAATGTCACATCAGGAACTCGAAATGCCTGTCACGAGTCCCAAAAACCTTAAAGTCTAGAATTAGTTTCATAACTTCGCTCAAAATAATTTGTGTTCCTGGAATTTAACAGAAAATGTCGCTTGTACAAATTCTTTAACGCCAAATGTTTATTTCATAAATTATCTTCTCGAAAGTAGAACAAAATGTCATTACACCGAATTCTTCACGTCAAGAATTAGTTCCATACCTTAGCGCAATTTATGCTTTTAAAATTAGAAAAGAAAGCATCACGTGTCAGGCGCTGAGTGCAAGAGACTTGACAGAAAATATTTGTTATATATTGAGTCAATAGAACTTTGTTTCCTTGAGGTTTTGACACCACGCACATGTTTGTGAAGGCAAGGAAGGAGCAAATGTAATAAAGACGTAGAGAAAATCAAAATAAAATTGGCTTAACTCTGTTGTTAGGGAGAAAATGTAGTCTATGGAGCTAACAATTAATCCCTAAAAGATACATAAAATCTGAAGAGTTTTACTGAGCTATGAATAAACATTTGGAAAATTATTTGTATGCGACATGGATTAAGAGCGCCTTTCTTGTTTCTAATTAGCTACTTCCATTTCACAAGAACAAAACAAATACCTACCTTACTGCATAAAAAATAGGTACGGTACCATAAAGCTGCAGTTGCAATTACCGTCTAAGAAAGTATTTCAAAACCACACCTGACCTGCCTCCTGGCTATGGACAACCAGGTTTGGTACAATTCCTACCATGCCACAGAGCTCCTCCTGGCCAGCCTCCTGGAAGCAGGCAACCAAGTTTGGCAAATTTCTTACCTCAACGTCACAGGGCCCCTCCTGGCCAGCCTCCTGGAAGCAGGCAACCAAGTTTGGCAAATTTCTTACCTCAACGTCACAGGGTCCCTCCTGGCCAGCCTCCTGGAAGCAGGCAACCAAATTTGGCCAATTTCTTACCTCAACGTCACTCGACCCCTCCTGGCAAGCCTCCTGGAAGCAGGCAACCAAGTTTGGCAAATTTCTTACCTCAACGTCACAGGGCCCCTCCTGGCCAGCCTCCTGGAAGCAGGCAACCAAGTCTGGCAAATTTCTTACCTCAACGTCACAGGGCCCCTCCTGGCCAGCCTCCTGGAAGCAGGCAACCAAGTTTCGTAAATTTCTTACCTCAACGTCACAGGGCCCCTCCTGGTCAGCCTCCTGGAAGCAGGTAGCTGGAGGCTCAGAGAATTGGTGTAGAGCGTCTCTTGGATGCCGTCGCTGCCTCTGCTGGTATCAGTTTGTTGACCTCTGTTGTTGTCTCTGTTGTCCTGTTCACTGTTGCTGCTCACGTCACTCCAGCCCACTTCCACAACAGGGGAGTGTGTTCTCGTGTACTTGTTTTCTATCTGTCAACGGAAACAGCAAGCAATGAGTAC
>LQNS02276499.1:213651-225028 GCA_001587735.2 Parhyale hawaiensis
ACAGGGAACTAGAGCGTCCAGAAGCTAACTCCTCAAATCAGTTTCTAGAGCGGCCTAAAATCTGTTCCCTCTAGAACGGAAACATACAATCGTGAGTCGCATGGACGGCCATTGCGCCTGCCAGCGATGCGTCTCTCGCCCCTAGTGTGGCCACGGAGTACCAATTCTGCGGTCAAAAAATTCCCAAGAATTTGTCGCGAAATCTCTTCTATTTGCATATAAGCGGCGGAGGAGTAACAAGCAGAAAGTTTTCTCGTTGTGGGAAGGCAAGCCTGCGGCGGGAGTGTGTGGTGAGATGTCTTTATTGTGGTGTGAGTGTGGAGTGTAGATTGTACATAGCGCCGAGAGTGTGGTGAGTGTAGATTTCATACAGCATCCGGAGTGTGGCCAGTGTAGATTGTATACAGCTTCCGGGTTGTGGCGAGTGTAGATTGTATGCAACGTCCGATGTATGGTGAGTGCAGATTGTATGCAACGTCCGATGTATGGTGAGTGTAGATTGTATAGAGTATCGGGAGTGTGGTGAGTACGTAGATTGGGTACAGCGTCCGGAGTGTGGTGAGAGTAGCTTATTCAGTGCGTCGGGAATGTAGAGAGCAGCCATCTCTGCAAGTGTAGAATGTCTGTCTACAGTATTGTCTGTGAGTGTTGTGATCATAAAGTGCCTACAACGTCGAGAGCGTGTAGAGTGTGACGAGTGTAGTCATCTCTTCAAGACTATAGAGCGCGTTCTAACGGGAGATTGTTAACAAACGACAGTGAAGTATGGTGAGTATCCAAGTAGATTGTTTCCAGCTTCGGCAGAGTGGAAAGAGATCATTTTTCGCTTTGTCGGTGCGGAAAGCATCAAGAGCAGCTCGGTCCACTGCATTACCACGAGCATCATACTCTAGCATCAACGCCATCAATCACCGGCAAATCCAGATTTTTTACACGTTACGCTCGGCTGCAGCTTTAATTCGGACGTGCCGGGCACGCGGCTGCATCTGTAAGGGCTCGTGTGAATTTCAAAGGCGCTTAGATGACTCTTTTATCGCCAGAAAAGCGGAGTTGAAACTAGATACCCTGGGAAAAAAAATCAACGGTGCAACCAGCTTGTGGAAGTGTACTGGAATTAAGTAACTCACCAACACAGCAAAGCAGTGAAAGCGGTATCAAAATGAAATGAGAGGCAACAAAAATACGAAGAAATGAGCTGAAAATAAATCTGCATTTGTAAATTCACGAACATGAAATAAAAGTAGTTACTTGTCTATCGGCAATATTTTTCTTTATTTCAGACACATTCATTGATAATGAAAGTATATTTGAAACCAGTCTGGTCTGAATGCTCTAAATAGATGCATGTAAAAGTAGTTACTGCATCCTTTTCGCTTGTGAGTAACAATCTCCAATTACTTTAACGAACCTTACCTCCTAAAAAGTATCATTTACTAAGCTCTATAAACGTATTATGTTGTTCGGATATTACTTTCCGTTTTGAACGTACGGTTTAGAAACTCAATTTCATTAATTTATTTTCTGTTCCTTCTTAATGTCACAGTATTTTCACTTGCGCCACAATTATTAAGTACAAACTCATAAGCAAATAATTGTCAAATGAAAATGGCAAAACTCATTTTTTTTTTGCATACGTTCTAGTTGGTCTTTGGGTTCGTCGGTAATCACTTTGTCAAAGCTCAAAAGTACATTAATTAACGACTACCGCTAAAGTCTACTGGAAGTAAATCAAGGAAATGTATGTGAGTCCGCATTAGTCACATTGGGCAACGAGAGCTGAAAATATGAATTGTTCGATTCTGCTATGATGCACGGCCAATATATTGCCACCACAGCGCAGAAACCCCCTGACGAGGGGATACGACTTCACACCACATCCCCCAAACTCTGGCACCCTTTCACCCACAAACTGTCGTTTAGCAAAGAGTCGGTCAATTCTTTAAACAATGGTACTTTCCTCTCGAAAACCGAGTTTACAGCAAGTTTCAAAGATATTTTTCTTCAACTTGATTGCGTTTTTATTTGCGATTCATGAGGGATCTCTGTGATCAATAGCAGCAATGCGTGGATGTTCAGAAAACAAACTGCAGGCAATTACAACATGGAGTCTTTAAATAGCAAATGTGAAATCAGTCAGTTATTTCCAAAAAGTATAGTATTTGTCACTAAATAAAATACGCCAAAGCAACTTCCTGCGCTTCGTTCGGCAGCACGCGTATTTTCATATTATAATAATAATAATAAAAAAGCTTGTTTATCAGCAATACTATTTACTATAGGACCTTGCATAACAGTAATAATATTACTGTAATGAGCGGCCACTGACATCTACTGACGCTCATTAAGTGCATGATTATACTTAGTGGGAAATTAATTAACGGCGTCAATATCTTCTTCCGGCTGGAGAAACCTGAACGTACTTTATTGTCAACATAGAAGTTGCTCCGCGTAGACCAGGAAATGAAGAAAGTGTGCGGGAAGGTGACTTCAAGTTGTCTACTGAAGAATAACGTTGTTTAGCAGCGAGACCTATTTCAACCCATGCCGCTTCAAAGTTCTCATAATAAAAAATAGCGCGGCCATTCTTTTTCTAGAATTCTAGAACAGCATATTACGCAGTCGATTTAAAGTCAGTGCCAGTATATTATAAACGTTCCGAATTAAATTATACGTCAGCTTCGATGACTAGAATGAACCGTTTTCTATGATCTTCTCTTAGAAACTTATAGCAAGAGCAGTGTTTTCGCACCGAAAGGGTTAAAATGTTTACCGTAGCATACAACTTGACTTAGCTCTCTTCTACTCCTTCTTACTGATCGGGAAACTTGTTTATTTTATTCTCTGTGTGCATCAAGCAATGAAAAATGAACTTTATGAAGAGCAGAGCAGCTCAAAGACGAAACCAGTTCTAAGATGTTTGCCTATAGGTACAACTTGCTTATCCTTCTTCTATATCTTCCTGCTGATTTCACCTCCTGAATATTTCTATATTGTAAAGAATGAATTAATCTGTGCATACGGTCAAGTGAATAATACTCTATAAGTGACCTATAACTGAAACCTGAACATTCCTTATTCTAGCCATGAATGTTATGTTCACCCCAAGAATTACAAAATTGAAGGAAAAGTGACCTTCAGTGCTATTCAAGAGCTAGACCAGCTATAAAATGTCTGCCTAGGTACCGCTTGCATTGTCTTTGTCACAAAACCCAGCATTAGAGCACAACATCAAAACCTTTCTGCAGCTCCAAGGACCGAAGTGTTTTCAGCATATTTTTATCCTAGCCGCATGAAATATTTGGCCTTCATTGGCTTCAGACCACTTTGCTGCTGATGGCACGATAAATGCTTGGGTAGACCAGCTCATAAAGCTTCCCATAAAACCTTTGATGGCTGCAATAAAATCAATCATTCTCGAGGCTGCAGGCCAGACATTGTCTAACATGGCATGTACAGGGCATGTTGCGACGGTGCTGTAACATACGGTGTACGTGGCAGCATGTTGCGATGGTGCTGTAACATGCGGTGTACGTGGTAGCAAGTTGCGACGGTGCTGTAACATGTGGTGTACACGGCAGCATGTTGCGACGGTGCTGAAGCATGCGGTGTAGGTGGCAGCATGTTGCGCCGGTGCTGTAACATGCGGTGTACGTGGCAGCATGTTGCGACGGTGCTGTAACATGCGGTGTACGTGGCAGCATGTTGCGACGGTGCTGTAACATGCGGTGTAGGTGGCAGCATATTGCGACGGTGCTGTAACATGCGGTGTATAAGACAGCATGTTGCGATGGTGCTGTAACATGCGGTGTAGGTGGCAGCATGTTGCGATGGTGCTGTAACATGCGGTGTAGGTGGCAGCATATTGCGACGGTGCTGTAACATGCGGTGTATAAGACAGCATGTTGCGCCGGTGCTGTAACATGCGGTGTACGCGGCAGCATGTTGCGATGGTGCTGTAGCATGCGGTGTACACGGCAGCATGTAGCGAAGGTGCTGCAATATGCCAAGTGAACTGTTGCTGCCACCAACTCTGTACATTAAGCCGTGACTTCTTTCAAAAAATTATGGTTCACCTCGCACGAGAGACATCCAAATCTTCAAGTATACTAATACTATATCGTCTTACAACAAGGTTGATATTTTGTTAATTACATGTTATTATGACAAGTAGAACAAGTATTAACACATTGAACATTTCTATGTATTTTATTGAGTGCCTGCTGCCCGAATTCAACTTGATAAAATGCTTTTGGAACTATGGCTATGCCCGTCGCTGTCTCATCCATTCATTTCTTCCTAACCTGGCGCAGTGATTTCCTAATAACTTCCGGCAGCCATTACTCTGTTCCTTCCTTCAGTGATTTCGCGATAGCCTCCTTCGGTGATTTCTTCGCAACCTCCTGCAGTGATTTCGTTATACCCTCCTGCAGTCTTTTCTTTATAACCTCATGCATTGATTTCGTTATACCCTCCTTCAGTTTTTTCTTAGTAACCTCCTGCAGTGATTTCGTTATACCCTCCTTCAGTTTTTTCTTAGTAACCNTGCAGTGATTTCGTTGTACCCTCCTTCAGTTCTCTTTTTATAACCTCCTGCAGTGATTTCGTCATACCCTCCTTCAGTCTTTTCTTTATAACCTATTGCAGTGATTTCGTTATACCCTCCTTCAGTCTTTTCTTTATGACCTCTCTCCTTCAGTTCTCTTTTTATAACCTCCTGCAGTGATTTCGTCATACCCTCCTTCATTTTTTCCTTTATGACCTCTTGCAGTGATTTCGTTGTACCATCCTTCACTTCTCTCTTTATAACCTCCTGCAGTGATTTCACCATACCCTCCTTCAGTCTTTTCTTTATAACCTCTTGCAGTGATTTCGTTATACCATCCTTCAGTCTTTTCTTTATAACCTCTTCCAGTGATTTTGTTATACCCTCCTTCAGTCTTTTCTTTATAACCTCTTGCAGTGATTTCGTTATACCCTCCTGCAGTCATTTCTTTATTACCTCCTGCAGTGATTTCGTTATTCCCTCCTGCAGTCTTTTCTTTATTACCTCTTGCAGTGATTTCGTTATGCCCTCCTGCAGTCTTTTCTTTATAACCTCCGGCAGTGATTTCGTTATTGCCTTCTGCAGTCTTTTCTGTATACCCTCCTGGGGTAATTTCCATATACCGTCTTTCAATCAATTTTTATTATGCCTTTATTTGCCGTAATAGTTCTCATTTTATTTTGCGCGCCAGTCGCTTTTGTGTGTGTGTGTGTCTTCTCATGGAGTCATGTCTTCCTTTCCTTTCCCAGCCTTTCCTCGATAGCCTATCATAATAGCCTATAATAGACGCTATCGCCCTTTTCCTCCAGTCACTTCCTTTATTTTCTACGCGCGTCATTTCCATTATACGGTATGTCGCTCCGAAACTTCACATTTCCTAAGTTCAGTAATTTTTATTTACTGAACAACTCGTTCCTATACATTTTCCCGCAGTCATTAGGTATTTCTGGCATCAACTATTTTGTTATATCAACCGGCAATCATTTCTTTAGTTCTGCCCCAAGTCTTTGCATTATATTTTTCGGTAGTCATTTCTCATTGTCTTCACCATTCAGTTTACTATTTCCTCTTGATGCCATTTTTTTATTTTTGGGACCAGTAATCTGCCGGTAGTCATTTCTCTATTTGCCAGCCCTCCATTTCTATATTATGCCCATAGTCTTCTTATTTCCTCAACCATCCCATTTCTTCATTTTTCCCGGCAGTCATTTGCTCATGTGCAGGGCCAGTCATATTTTATGCACGGAAGCTAGCGGGTATTTTGGCAGGTGCACCAATAACCTATAGGCGCCTGCATCGACTTCACTTCCCTGCGATTGTTGCCAACTTCCTCAGGGATTTCCAAAGTTTGGCTTCCCCAACCGCACCTGCTCTCCCAAAGAATAACAGATGGCCGCCCAACACCGCATTCCGGGCCGGATTTATCCGCGGGCGGAACGCGAAATTTGCTTGCAAAGGATTTTGCATCTTACGATGCTTTTGTTGTACACCAGAAAAATTTTCCAGCGAAAATTCACGGTTGAAAAATCTCACAATTCTCATATGTCAATCCAGATGGATTTTGTGACTTTATTTCAAGCCAGAACTGCACAGCAGAAAACTTTTCTGCTGGAACATCACCAAGAGAAGATCTAATGCACGAAATTGGAGAAATACGAGCCTTTTCTTCTTCGCCAAGTCTGTTTCACAAATTTTAATTAAATCAGCTAGCATCCTCTATGCTCTAACAACGAGTAATTCTGATATACTTTTACAATGCACTTAAATTGTGCAATTTTTAGGTTTACACCAAATTAATTCCAGTTCTTCTGTATCAGACTTCAATTGAACATGCCAAGCAAACTTCATCTTTTTACTTTACACCAAAATAAATTATAGTCTGACCATGTTATCAAGGCAGCTCGGCCGTGCTCAAATTCCTCTGTAGATTTATCAATTCTATTGGTAGTTCTGAGATTTTGTTCGGCCCATTTCTTAGCCCCGCCCGCTACCTGTATATAGAGAACTCTCAGAAATACAAACAGAATTGGCACCGCTATAGAGGAATTTGACCACGACCTCGATAAAATGATTAGACCATAGCAAGCCAATATACACTTAATTTTCCTACTGTCTAAATCATAATCGTAGTGACCACACCCGATAAATTTCCTGGACGTACGCACTCTTGTACCAGAAATTCATAATTAACTCAGAATATATTTTCAGACTAGATTCTTTATTTTACCATACATATAATGTGCCATACGGTTTTATACGTCGTCGAAATGAACGATCCGCGTAGTATAGAAACAGTCTTATTTCCCTTCTTGTGTGCGGAGGTGGGCACCAGCAGTCTTCTGCTCCCACTTACGGCCACTTGCATCCATTTACGGCAACCTGCGGCCATTGGCTGCCACTTGCGGCTACTTGCAGCCACTTGCGTCCATTTTCGGCTACCTGCGGCCATTGGCTGCCAGTTGCGGCTGCTTGCGGCCACATCCGGCCCTTTACGGCCACCCACGGCCTAGTCACATATAGCAACAAGTTGCCGCATGCCCCCACTTAATACCGTAATAAGCACAACGTATATTTCAAGAAAATCATTATATTATATACCATAGCTAAGTCTGATGTTTTATCCGTGAAAATTATTTTTATTATGCCACTTTATTTGACCTCCGTAGCCGCTGCTCAGGCATTCCAACACAGCTACAGATCAAAAGGCCGAGACGTATACAAACTGCAATACTAGTGTATTTCAAAATGTCAAGACGCGTATAGAGAGCTGTCTTGTCTTGAATTTTAAGGAGAACCAAAGCGCATGACGCGTCCGTGACTAATGCAGCAAAAGATACCCGAGTTTGAACTGCAACAGACACCTCGCCGACTTGGTTATGAGGTGTTCCGGACTGCACAAAGAAGCACGATAATTTTATCACCCTGAGCTCTGCATGCGTCGTGAGGCAGAAATTCAAGCAGCACGTAGTTGCTGTTGCTGCTGTCAGTCATGCCTTATTCCACGAACAAGGTTGACACATTTGAATCTTTGAATAGCACAGGAAGAAAGAGTGAAGCGAAGGAAGCAGCAGCGAGCTCGAGAAGGCTTGGTACTTGTAGACCAACCTACAGTTACGATTGAAACAATTTACGCTCTGGTATTTTTTGTATTCGAATTACTTATTTAGTGTGTCCAAGTAATGCTATTCCTATATGAAGCACAATTATTCTGCTACTGTGAAATGCTGAAGAAACCTAAGAAATACGAAAGCATATCCACGTCAGTAATTAGCTGCAATACCATTATTCGCAATCACTGCATCTGGAAGTCTTTGATAGATCACTGGTTCACTCTTAGAAATATCTGCGGAAATATTGGCCCACTTTTCTTTGTCTGTTTTTTCGTAATTCTTCGAGATATCTGGGTCGCTTGCACAAACATTTTTTCTTGAAACGCTCTATGAGTTACGTTTTTGGGTGGATTCAAGTCCGGTCTTTGCTTGGGCATTAAAACACATTATTATGAGGTTAACCTCTTCTTAGCAGATTTGCCGTATGTTTTGAATCATTTAAAAGTGAAAAGATCCATTTGCCATTTAAGTCCAAAAGGGAGTCGCTGATCAGATTATCATGCTTATTTAGTTGGAATTTTGATACATTCGTCTCGTTCAATGACTGAATTTACCTTTACACAGTTTCCATTTCCACTGCTCGAGAAGCAACCCCTAAACTTGAACTCGTTAATGGCCAGCATAACTTTTATTGCAGCTCCAAATATCATTCGTATGAAAAAAACGATTACTGAGTCTTTAACCCTGTCTCTAATGAATTAATCTACTTACCGCGTAGGACCAGCACTATATGTGTAAAGTTGTACAAACATTGCACTATGAGAGAAAGGGTTAATCGATTAAGCTGACGCTACCTTACTTTACAGATGGTAAAGGTAAAGTCAACTTAGACCACACCCTCACCTGGGAAATGCACATGCACTGGTTTGTGCTGCGGGTATAGGCCCACTGGCCCCGGTACAGAGACTGCGAAATTTAAACACTTACTGGACGCATGCTTACTGAAAGTGCCAGATAAACCTGTTGTAAGCGGCTACGTAAACTGTGGGGATTCCTCACTGTTAGCCTCCCCGCTGGTCACGGACTGCAGCATCACCTCTGCGCAAGATGGGCCGCGTGCGTAACGTCGCGTGGACCTCGTCCGAAGTATCATCAGAGGTATCAAAGGTAAAGGCCCCAGAGGAGTAATTGTAGTTGCAGTCGACCTCGGGTCACCAAGAACTATGGTGCCAATTTGACGGAAGGAACAAATGCACCCGAGACCCCCCTTACCCCCTCATCTGTGAGGAAGGCAAGTTCCAAAACGGCGCAGTGCATACACACAACTGCCGAGTCAGCACACCTAGATCTGCAAAAAGCTCGCGTGCCAGGGTTGGCCTCGGACCTGCGAGTGATACAAGGTATTAGAGCTGCGAACGGAAGCATGCTGCTACCTCTTTTAAGCCAAGCAGGAGCAATATCTCTAAGGCAAAAAAAGCTTTCGCTTGGTCTTATCTGACCAAAGATCCGATGACCACATTCTTGTATCTTTATCTCAATTGTGCTTTAGCTAATGCTGAACGAGCTTCAACTGCCTAACTTCATCCAGTTGTACCGTCTTTGAACATTACATTTTAAGTCCTTCCTTCAGCGACGTTCTTTCTACTATTGAGCTAGAAATTTATGCCCAAGAGTTGCTCGGGTTCTATATAGTTATTCATACTCATTTTGTCAGCGCTTCTCGATTTGCTACTACAATGCTTTCGAACTATTTTTCTAGCTTGACTTATGATAAATTGTGCTTTTTTACATCCAACAGTGTTCTCAACTTCTAAAAGGATTCATATATCCTCAAGATACTCAGAATAGTTGACACAGGACCACAAATTTTCCGGATATTGCCTTATAACCCCACCATTCTGGCGAAAATCAATAATTCGCTATCTTTAATCAATGCTTAGCTCTTTTTTACTAAACCACGTAAACTTGACGGTGAATAAACACGAAAAGACGTGGTTAATAATTAATACACTCCACAGTTTAGTGGGAATTTACCACAATGTGTCCAAACAAACCATTCCGGAAAGAGATGAACATTCGAACAAAGCAACATCAGAAAAACGTCGCTGTCGGTAATATGTTGGTAATGTTTACCTGCGTGCTACAAAGTTATCGATTTATTAAGCCTTTGAGTTGTGTCCCAACTCGCTACAGGAAGAACTCCATGCGCAAAGGACAAAGAGCATTCATGCGAAATGGCATTAAAGCGGCCGGGCCGAACATTAGGGCAGTTTAAGGGCAGTATTAAGAGTAGCGCTGAGGACATCATCGGTACTGCTGCCGCTCGTAAAGTGAGAAGGCTTGAGTTCTTCAGGCTCTTTTCGTCCTGAAGAATTTGCAAGTCCCAAAGCCCGAATGAATGACAGACTCAAGCCTTGAAGCTCAAAATCGTGTCTCTGCAAGTGGGCGTGCCATAAGTCCTGAAGCCCCAAAGTCGTTCATGTAAATGGATGAGAGAAATGCAAGTCTTCAAGTTTCAAAGTGTTTGCATGAAAGTGGACGAGAAACGTAAGTCCTTAGTCCTATAATCCAAAGTCTCCTGTCGGCAAATGGGTCAGAGATACAGGAGCCCTAACCACTGGGCTACAGTCAGCGCACTTGAACTTCGCAGTCGTTAAGAAAAGTCTTGTCCCCAAACCAGCACCCATTCCCGTGTAACTACTAGCAAATACTTGCACTCATGTGCTTGTAAAAAAATCCATTTTTCTTGCGATAAGAGCACGCCAAGATAAGTATTTCCCGTCGTTGCACAGCAATACGTGCTGGCTTTTTCGAAAGACCACGTTTCTCAGTGTTATTGAATCGAAAAAGTCATCGTTATTATATTATACAAATGACTGATGAATACGGATTCCTGCATTAAGCACACCTTATGCGACAAGCTCAACAAGTGGTGAAAAATATCACCGCTCGGGTCAGTGGGTCACGTGACTGGCGGCCATAGAGCTCGAGGCAGCCTTTGCTTCATGGCTATCATGGCCAGCATTGAAGACAAAATTATCGACAAAATTTTTTAAACTAAAGATGTTATCTCTTAACCAACCTAAAAGTTCCTAACATATCTGAACTTCGTTGAATCTGTGATAAATCTACAGAGTCCACATCTATTTAAAGCACTTTGAAAATTACGTATGTTCGGTATCCATTCTTGGCCACCGAAGAACAGTGTAACCCAGCCGGCCTACACTGAATTAAATATGCTAGTAGTTACATGGTTCTCCTATGACAAATATAATACATAATCAAGATAACGTTGATGGTTAACATGACCATCAGCTATAGTATATAATAATTCACGTCGTGTTTTTATTTATTTATATATTTATATCTTTCCTGTCACGCTCTATGGGAAAAAGATAGGAGAAATTCAGATTTCAAAATGTAAAAAAAACGTTGGGCACCTTGCAATTTTTTTCTTCAGTATTAGATAGGGGAAAATAGAACTAATAAGATAGGAGAAAATTCAGATTTCAAAAGGCGAAAAAAAAAAGTTGGGTACCTTGAAATCTTTTTCTTCAGTATTAGATAGGGGAAAAATGAGGAAGTCCAAAAGACGGCGGGGGGTTTGGTGAAGTGTTAATTTTTTGCCGTCATTTATAACGATGGCACGGGCCACTTAATTATAACCCTAATGATTTTATTAATACTGTACATAATTGCACCTTAACACTGGCGCAAATCTTACCGAGAACTGTCAAATATTTGTTTAAAAGCAACAAAAATGATCGTTCGATAGAAGCAAGTA
>LQNS02276499.1:235485-251409 GCA_001587735.2 Parhyale hawaiensis
CAACCAAGACTGAGCTTCTTGAACTGCTAAGAAGGAATTCAGCAAAAGAATATGCGACATATCTTGGCTATGCCCGACAGGATCAAAAACTCTTTCGAAGATACCGCTTTTCATCTACCACGCTCAGAAGAAGAATCAATATCGTCGTATCAAAAAGTACCGAGCTAGTTTCGAAAGTGAAGCGAGATTCAGAAAATGCAATATTTTTACTTTAGACCATAACATTTCAGAAGCTATATTTGTCACCCTTACTCCAAGCGCTGAAATTGTATGGTATCTCAACTTGTTTTTCACTACATGAATTTTCTCCTATTAAACTCTTAACTGCGTGACGGAGAGACGGACCAACATTGGAGCAAGGGAGGGAGCAAGCGACCAACAACTGTGTTTTATTATCTAGTGGATACCCGTCTACATGTGTTCATTTGTCTGCGGCTTCATCCAGTTTGAATTGCCACTATAGTTATCGAGGCTCAATGTATGTTCAGTCGGTTTTTTCCGACTAGGCTATGTATACACAACACTTGTACCATAGAGCATACAGTATGATTTAAGCAAGCAATTAACTGTGACATCATCGTTGATGCCAATTTTCTCGTAAAGATTGCGTAGAGATGCGAGTCTCTGTTCATTTGTCTATGGAATAACTGCCCTGTAACTTTCAAATGTAGAATTGGCTGATGCCGAAGATACATTTAAATCTGTATCGCTGATATTGGGTGGAAACAAATTCTTCCGGGATATTTTTCGTTGCCTTAGGGATGTTCATTTGTTTGTGGGTATGGCCAGATTTATAAGGGAAGAATGAGGCAATTGCTTCGGTTCCCACCCCCCCTTCCTCCTGCCAAGGAGGCCCCCTCCTCTGGAAGAAAGGGGGCATAAAAATGTGGTATACAGAACAATACGATGTTGTAGAAATTTAATTACCCACGGCGCGTTTCGTAAGTAAGTAAATATCTACATGTGCTTCTCATCGTATTCTTCAGCGCATAAGATGCAACCAGCTCAAGATAAAAATGCGGTACATGCGTATATCATTACTCAGCTATAGCTATTCCCTGATGGTTACATGGCTCCTAGTTTTACTTGCTCCCTTTCCTAGGCGTAAATTGGGTCCAGTTTGCGGGTGATAGGTACGGTTTGATAGGTTTGTTACACACAAACACATTTGATACTTCACAAATATTTGGTAAAGCAGTACTATACACTGTAGAATAATGCATATATCTGCGTAGCCACTGAAAGTTAAACAAACTGTTTGGTCAACACAAAGCAAAAGCTAATACGGTGCTAAAAGAATGCGTTGAGGGACTGTGGGTCAGAGCGGCAAAGCGAGAGGCTTCCTTTACGGGACAATGGCGCAAAAGAGCTTCGTAAATCTTGAAGGTGGAGTTTCCGTACGAATATGACGGTCCTCTTGTGTGACTCAATGTCATAGCGACGGCACTCTTCCAACAGGACGCAAAGCTGAAATTAGTTTCTGCTGATACTAGTAGTGACTCAACATAGTACTCTATAAGTACCAACGGTGGGCGCTTGCGGCCATTTGCAACCTATTCATAATCTCTTGCCTGTTCCAACTAAAGGTAAAGGGATCTTTACCGGCGAATTACCGCACCCCAGTTGGAAAACCCACACGCACTGGTTTGTGCTGCAAATATGGGTCAACTGGCCCCATAGGAGAATATGGTTGCAGTCGATCACAATCCTCAAAAGGTATGACGCCAGCGGCGGAAGGCTCCATGCGATAGATCTGTGGCCCCCGAATTTTCCATTTCTGGCGATGGTCAGCAAACCAACAGCAGTACACAAACTGGACGTTGACTGATCACGTGAAGCGCCGCGAGGAACTTGCCTACTTGGCTGGGAAGTTTGAAACTGCGGCCTCGAGAATCAATGTCAGAACCTTTATTCTGCTGCTACTGCGGGTTTACTCTTATGGCTAGAACGTAAAAGGCCGCAGCTGCCCACACTCCAAGAATCAGGTAAGGTATCGGTAAATTTCCCCCTCATCAAGCACGACAATTTTAAATGCTTTAACTCACCTGTACAAGTAGCCAGTCAGCTGCCTCTGTACCGCCTCAGCCATGAGACATGTTTATGGCTCTAAATAAAGACACTAGTTTCTGTGACAACATGTTATTCACCTTCTGAAAATAGTAGCACACTTATAACAGCACTGTTTAACGTACCAGTAGTAGTTCTTGTTATGAGGCGTGCTCGTTGTATGCAGTCCTTAAGTTCGGTTCAGAATATTTAACCCCAAGTATTCGATTTAATTAAGTACCAATTTTACATATAGAATATAGTGCACACACTCACGCAAAACTAATGCTTAACTTTTTGCATGTAAAGTACGTACATACTAGGTATGTATTGCAGTAAAAGTTAGAAGTATTACGCTTAGCAAGATTGGTTTCTTTCAGAGTTTAGTTACAGCTGAAAATTTTCAGCCTAACACGCCCAAAGTCTCTTTGGTCGTATATCTCCCAGAAATAACGGTTACTTACGGGGCCGTAATCTCAAGAAATGAAAGTGGCGGGTTAAGAGCATCGCCCAGCTTTTTATTCGGATATTCCTATATTAATACTTTTCTTGAATTACTCTTGCTTTTAAAGTACGACGAACAGACCCTGCATGATTCACCCAATGTGTTGATATAAACTTCCAACCCGAGAGACTGTCACACGGACTGTACTGTTTTCATTATGAAAGGTACCTTAATTGATAATCATCTCCCAACAAATTCTGTACTCCCTCAGGTGCAAACTCCATGAAGAATATTTAAACTCACAAGAGAATGGTATTGTTGACTTACTGAATCAAACAGAAGGGCAACACTAGAAAACAGTGCAGAAGAATGGTCCTGTTGACTTTCTGAATTGATCAGAAGGGAAGTACAAAATACGTCACAAGAGAATAATCTTGGTGCCTTCTTAAATTAAGTGGAAAAGAACAACAAAGCGGACCGAGGAAGTCTTATCTCTCCCCACTGCTTCGTAAAGTAAATGTTCCTTAATCACAGCAGTTCCTGGTAGGAGTTTTATTGATTGCAAGAGTGATAGTTGACGTAGCTACCTTATCATGCAATAATGTGCAGAGCGCAAACAGCTCTGGAGTTGGTTCAATTTCACTTCTGTATCCTTTACCTATGGTGGCCATGCATTGAAACACTTGGGTGCATAAGTCATGAGCATCTAAGTGCATAATCAGATGAGGATTTTTCTATGGCAGCTACGGGGGCCCGACATTGAAACACTTCAGTGCATAAGTCATGAACCTTTAAGTGCATAATCAGATGAGGATTTTTCAATGGCACCTATGGTGGCACTGCGTTAAGAAAGAATTTTAGGTGGATAATTTATGAACCTGTAAGTGCATAGTCAGATGAGCATTTTTCTATAGCAGCTATGATGACACTGCATTCAGAAAGTAACTTTGTTTCATAAGTCGTAAATAGAAAATGTTGAGTATAAGGACGAGAATTTCTGCAATGATTACAATGATACTAGACTACATGAAGCGTTGTATCAGCTGTTACCATTACATTGAGAAATGCATTGATAGCAGATGTACATGTTTCAGTCTTATTAGAAGAGACATTACTGAGTAAAACTGATACTTTTGAGAATACGTCAATAAACTCCGGAAATTAAATTTGATGCAAGTGAAAAATCTATGAAAGACTGAAAGAAATAGAAACCCTGTACAATATAAATCATGTTCCTGGTATCCGTAGATTTTTGAGAGGTATTACTTTCAGGCCTAGAAATGCAATAATAGTATGTAATAATGGTGTGTCTATGTCTCACAGCATAGTTCCACAATGCATAATGCTTTTAAGAACGTCTTTGTGCCACAGTTTGTCTTTGTTTATCTCTGTGCTACAGTTTGTGCCACAGTTTGTGCCAAAGTTTGTGCCAAAGTTTGTGCCAAAGTTTGTGCCACAGTTTGTGCCACAGTTTGTGCCAAAGTTTGTGCCACAGTTTAATGCAAAAAAAACACTAATCGCTGCCTCTAATTCAAACTAGCGTTGCAACTAAGCTTCGCCTACAGCAAAAGCAGCTTCACACTTATTCACTTGTCAGGAATAAGAATATACATCATTGTTATTAATAATAATGCATACATACACCAGCAGAAATGTATTCATATCATTAAATAATGGCTGGAACACCAGTCTTAATCTATGATCAATTGATAATAGAAGTAATGCCGCGTCAGCTGATAGTTACCTCCGCCAAGGAGATTTGTCTCTTTGCCTGTCTGTCTTTCTGTCTGTCACAAAGATAACTCAACAAGTTATGGACGGATTTTGACGAAATTTACAGGGATTGTTAGGTATGTTAGGAGGAACCGATGATTAACTTTTAGTAAAGATCCGCCCATGCGTTTGTTTGTCTGCCTCATTTTTCTCAGTGCCATGGCTCAAAATGTGATAGACGGATTTTTATGAAATTTACATAAATTGTTAGGTATATCACAAAGAGTAAATAACCAAGATTTTGTAATGATCTGTTTGTTTGTTCGTATGTTTATGCTTGTTAGCGCAATAACTCATGAAGATTTGAATGAATCTTTATGAAACTTAATAATGTTAAGAGACAAAAAGGGTAAAATTTTGGCACAGATCGGTTGATTCGTTTCTATGTTTGAGTTGTGTTTGTCATAATGTTTGTTATGCAATAACTCAAAAAAGTTTTGAATGAATCTATATGAGATTTGCAGGATTGTTAGTAATGTTAAAAGACATAAATGATTGAATTTTCGTACATATCGGCCCCTTCGTTTGCATGTTTGACTTATATTTGTCATAATGTTTGTTTAGCAGCATAACTCAAAAGTTTCGAATGGATCTTTATGAAATTTATAAATGTTGTTAGTAATGTTGAAGTATATAAATGATTAAATTTTGGTGCAGATCGGTCGGTTTGTTTGTATGTTCAACTTATATTGGACTCATGTTTGTTAGCAGTATAAGTCAAAAAGTTATGAAAGCATCTTCAAGAAAAATTGCTTTCAAAAGTCACAAATTATTAGATTTTGAAGTTGATACAAAAATCATGGTTTCAGAGCCAATTTGAATTTTTTGTTACCGTTGCCTTATTTGGAGGAGGTATGCGCTCTCAGAGTGCTCTAGTTCACTGTGTATTTGTATGCCTGCTTAAGGGCTTGACTGTCTGTTGGTTAGACGTAGCTTGTGCACCGCAAACACGGGAGTGAAACCTTGGACTGAAAACGAAATTAAGAGGTAGATTAGTTTCAGCATCGAAATAGAGGATACCTCAACCTTATCGAGTGTACTCAACGATGAAACTCAATGTGCCGTCGAGTTGAAGTTTTGTACGGTAATCCAGTTTGATATTATCCCAGGGAGTTTGACTTCCCTGAATCGTAATCCTGTTTGAGATTATCCTCGAGTATAACCGATTTGACTGATTATGATAGGATTGAGCAGTAATATCTGAATTCGGATTAACTTTACGGAAATTATTGGCTGCTTGGATTTGCCAAAACAAACTATTCGTGAATGTGTTTTGCGCTGTTGCCAGGCGCTCTTTATTTACAAATTATTAAACTTGTTCAGATGCTCTAAAGTTGAAATACAATAAAAGAAATTATGATGCATCATCTAATGTGTACCGATCGCCCAAGGTGACAATCTTAAACTGGAGTGGAATTCAATGTAGCAGAGTGAAGCACCTTTAAAGTAATACATATTCCAAGATATGAAGATATCTACAATATATGAAAAGCATGCAAGAGGCTGCTTAATGCACGACAAGTTCGCAACAGACTTGGGACGGCGCTATGACATCACTTTCTTACTTCTAACTATCCCCGCCATGCATTCTTTTTCTAAGTTTTGCGGGCACAAGCCCTTAAATTCAGGCGTATTCATCCTAAAATTTTCAGCCATGACTTGCGCCCCTTTAAGCTAAAGAGGGCCTTTCAATGCTGTAATAATAGTAGTTAGAAATCTCGGCCCCTCTTAGAGGCTAAATTTTTTGTCATAACTAAAAAAGGACGCAGGGCCGCTGATCCTGAAGCCTGCAACTATTGGGTTAGGACCACCGGCCGTGAAATTGTCAGAAGCGCTCCGCTAAGAAGGATGACTGCAAATGAGACGCTGCTGCCATACGGCTGAGCCAGCTCCGAATAAAAAACCTTAACCCTATCTTACGCAAGAAATGCAGCCTCTCAACAAGGGCTCAATTTCTCTGGAGAATATAACAGGAGCGAGAACCCTTATAGCTTAAATAGCTGGCAGTAGACGGACCACCAGCCCCATTCCCAGAGAGGAGCCGGGACTCACACTCCAACCCTCTATGAGCTCTTGCCATTATGGCAGAATTATTTTTTAAACATCTGAGGAAGAAAAGAAGAGAATAAACTCAGCCAAAGAAAAGCGCTGGAATGATTGCCTGAAATAGCTATAGGGTCAGTGGGTATGATTGCTGATTTGCTTATAATCAGGAGATGAGACGTTCGATCACCAAGACAAGAAGGTAGAGTCTTGAAACTAGGGAATTGTAGTGCCAGCATTTCTTTCATTCAGAGTCGTTGGGAGGTACTGCTCGTAGGGTCGAGGGCGCAGTTGTCCATCGAGCCTTTCGTATATATGACATCATAGCTCTCACAGTCTGCCATCGGCTGCAGCCGTGCACTTCTCTGAACCCGAAGGACATTTGTCAGCAGCACGAACCAGTGCATGGAGGTTTAACTGTTGCGGTGTGCGGCTTAGGAAACTTTACTACTGCCCTATCCTACTGTAGCTGCGCTACATGAGTTTCTTCTCCTATAGGAATGCAATAGGAGGTATAAGCCTGGTAGCGAAAGGGTTCAGCATAATTGAATTAGCATTAAAACAAATGCAACTCACTGCAAATTTCGAAAGTTTCCTCTCAAAAATATATGATCCCAGTGACTGAATTTCAAAATACTTCTTGCACTCTCNAATAGGAGATATAAGCCTGGTAGCGAAAGGGTTCAGCATAATTGAATTAGCATTAAAACAAATGCAACTCACTGCAAATTTCGAAAGTTTCCTCTCAAAAATATATGATCCCAGTGACTGAATTTCAAAATACTTCTTACACTGTCTAACGTAGGACATCCGACAAACGCACCGTCAACGGTGGTGAAAAAAAAAATATTTCACAAAAAGAATAAGAACCAATGGATAAGACTATACGAGCAATAGAAGCGAGAAAAAAGTTTAGATTAGAGAGTAAAGGTGGGCACTTGTGGTCAGTTGCGGCCACTTGCGTCAAGGCCACAAAGGGCCGCATGCGCCCACCTGTGTTCGATAAGCGAGGCCTTGCTTTAGTGAGAAGGACCCGCGTCCTTCAGCTACACTGTTGTACGTATTGTTTTACCTACGAGACGCTGATGACTAACTTTGTCCCTAAAGAATTCAACAATATTCACTCAGTTATTGTACAGCGATATTGGTACCCAAAGCTAATCCCTGCGAGTAGCAATTATCTAAAAAAAAATTCTGTATTACGCCTGGTCAGCTAAAATGACGCTGTAGCAAAGCGTTTTCGCATTCTCCACAGGTACATTTTTTAGCTAGGTTTGGTAAATTAGGTCCTAATTAACTTCAGCTAATACAACTACAGTCCACACGGACACCCGACAGTCCGCAGCACAGCACAAAGTCAGACAACCTGTCACGTACTGAGGACTCCGCCCCGACAATGTCCCATACGCAGAGTGTCGCCGGGATAGCACTGCTTTCGCCTCTACTGGTTGATGCATAAAATAGCTATGACGAAAGATTTGGTGCAGTTAGGGATATTCCGTCAGAGTTATTCGAGAATGAAACAAATTACTATTTCTGTGAAATAAAGTTGTGCCAAGAAATTCCGGGATTAGGGAAAGCTAAGAGAGAACAGTATTTGAGCTATACTTATTGATATACTTAACTTTACATTATCACTTACGATAGCAATTCATGATAACAGTAATTGTTACCACAAATAATACATGAAACATGTATAGCAAATTAGTTGCAGTGTCAGGCGTACCGAATTAGACAGTACAGTATAAAACTAGAAAGTCAGTATGACAATTATGATACTACATTATTGCAAATAAGATCAGTATTAATAAAGGAATAGGATTTTCATAGCAAAGAGAAACACAGATCCGTCGATATAAAATTGTCAGAAGCATCCATTATAAAATTTAGATGCAACGTTTTATTTTTGTGAGCGTTCTCGCATTACGCCGTGTAAGGTCGGCCGGCACGAGGCCTGAGCTACGCACACACGCAACACCCTCACTCGACCCCAGCACGAGCGCAACTGACTGCAGGCAGCACTGCGCCCGAATTAAAATAAATGAAAATTTTCCATTAAAATATTTTCCCCAACTAATGTACAAGACGACGCAGAAATTCGGTGACTTCTGCAAAAACAACAACGGTGACTTGAACAAAACTAGAACGAAAAAAAATATATATCGTAAAACGGTAAAGTGATTCACTGGATGATAACTACTACAGCTATTTTTGCTGATCCTACAAAGGCCAATCCTGTCAGTCATTTTTTCTTCGTCTTTCTACTACAATAATAAGAGCATTGTTAAGGACTGAGGCATTATTGCAAAAATTTCTCATATTTACAGAAAGTTGAATAATTCCCAAAAGTCTACGGACTTTACTCCGAAGTGTTAAATATCTCCCGAGCATAAAATACTGATTCGCCTCTGCGATGAACAAGTTTTCACGTAAATTCCACAGAGTTTTCACTAGACCAGAACGTTTAAATGTTGCTATGTTGAGCAAAACTGCGTCATCATAGGAAGCTCAACCTGAGGTAAAATTATACTGATTTTATTATACTGTGAGACATACCTATATTCGTTGCGAACTGGTAGGTATGTACATACCTACCTATTGTTAACTTAGGTGACCTAAACTGAAACAATGGATCGAACATAATTCTATATAGAAAATGGTATATACCTAAAAAAATAGTTTTAACATTTTAAGTTGAAGCTAATTATCTTCGTGAAGGCGATAACGCTCAAATAACGTTGAATTAATGCCGTTAACATCGGTCATTTACTCTTTCTACTATGATAACATCCCTTGTAACCTTAGCTTGTAATACCATTTTGCAGTCTCTCTCTTTGTCACACTATTTTGTAACCGCACTTCTGGCATTACTTCATAGTATGACTTATAGCAACAACAATGATAGCATTACTTCTCAACATCTCTTTGTAGCAACAACGGAAACATAAGATTAGATTAGATAGGCGACGGTAGGCGGACCAACAGGTCCATTCCCACAGAGATATCGGGACTTACGCCTTGACCCTCTATGAGCTATTGCCATTATGTTAGCAGAATATAGATGACAGAGTAAAGAAGAAGAAAAAGAAAAAAGGAAAATTACAGCCAAGAGTTATCACAAATGCACGCAAGTGCAATTCATATTCGCTGATCTGCGGAGCTCAAGAGTTATTACTTGAGGTGGAGGACGTATTCTTAGCTGTGGAGGATGTCTCTCCCAATGTACGTCAAGACGATTTTTAAACGCGTTGACTGACTCTGCACCAACAACGTTTGAAGGGAGTTTATTCCAAATGCTGACTATAAAATGCGGAAAGAACTAATGGCTTCAGGTTGTTCTTCGAGCTTCATGCTTCAGTGTTTGACCGTTGTTTTGCAAGCGATCATTGAGGTCTCTTTCAAAGAGTCCCGTTGTAGGTACGTCGTTGAAGCCATTCAAATACTTGAATGTTTCTATTAGTTGCCCCTGAGTCGTCTTTGCTCGAGAGAGATCAGATCCAGTTCATTTAGGTAACATTCATACGGCCTGTTTCGCAGCTGAGGTATCAATTTCGTTGCTGTGCGTTAGACTCTTTCCAAGTTATCGGTATCTTTACGCAGATGTGGCGACCAGAATTGAACAAAAAATTCTAAGTGTGGCAGCACGAATGCCTTGTACAGGGGAATGATGATGTCCTTGGATTTGTATTAAAAAACTTTTGATGGAACCCTGTAATCTGCTAGCCATTTTCACACGCTCATTAACTTGTTGACTGCGTTGTTATTTGTTTTTAATAGTTAATCTTAAGTCACGTTTTTGGGTGACAGCCGCTAATTCTGTCTCGTTCATTTTCAATTGGGTTGGGGGAGGTTCTCCGGCCCTACGTGCATTACTGAGCATTTGTTTGCATTAAGATTCAACTGTCACTTGTGCTCCATTCCACCAGATGGTCCAGATCTTGCTGGAGCTCAGCTCTTTTCCTGGCAGGATGGTATAGTTTAGTGTCATCCGCAAATTTACGGATTTTACTACGGATATTATGATCGAGATCATTAATGTAAATTATAAACAGAAGTGGGCCAACAACGCCACCTTCTGGAACCCCAGATGATACTTGCGTCCAGTCGCTTGTCTCACCTTCTAGCTTCACTCGTTGTTGCCGGCCCGTAAGCCATGCTCAGATCCAGCGTAAATAGTCTCCCTGAATGTCATGGGCTTCCAATTTTTTCATCAAGTACTGATGGGGACTTTGCCAATAGCTTTTTAGAACTAGATACACGAGGTCCACACCCTTCTCCTCATCTCTAATTTCCGTCACTTTCGAGAAAAAATCCAGTAGGTTTGTCAGGCAGCTTCTTCTATTTCGGAAGCCTTGCTGAGTGACGGAAATGAGCTGGTGCATCCTCGGGTGATCAGTGATGCGGTTCTTCAAGAGGCGCTTGGTGGTTTTGCTGACAACGGATGTAAGGCTGATTGGTTAATAGTTGCTGGGGTTTTTCTTGTCCCCATTTTATGTATCGGAATTACATTAGCTAGTTTCCAATCCTGTGGAACTTCACCATAACTGTTAACATTACTCGCAGCATCATTTGTAACAAATGTTGTATCATAACCTTGTAGCAGCAGCTTACTACACAACTCATAGCGTACCTTTGTAACGTAATTATCACCATCACTTGTTGCACTTCTTTGCAACATAACTTGCAGCATCACTTTACATCATAACTTATAACATTAATTTGCAAAATAAATTGCATCATCGGTATACAATATAACATGTAGAGTCAGCTTGCAATATAAATTGTAGCGCCAGTCTTCACCATGAGTTACTTGATGCATCACTTTGAAATATCGCAATGAAACAAGTAAACAAATTAACTAGAGAAACACTTTCAAAGCGCATAACTCCGTCAAGCACAACATTATTAATGAAAAATTCAAATTGGCTCTGAAACCATGATTTCCTTGCCATCATCGCCATCATTTGGTCATATATGACTCTTGACATTAATAACAGTTCCAATAATTTTCTTGAAGATCCGTCCGAATCTTTTTCAGCTATGTTCTGACAAACACTACGACATACATATAATCCAACACACAAACAGACGACTGAGAGATCGTCACAAAAATTTGATGAGTTGCCTTTACGTAACATTCTCAACAATTCCTGCAAATTTCATAAAGATCCGTTCGTGACTTTTTGAGATATGTTATTAAGAATAAAAGGTCGACAAAAAAACGAATTGTCAAACGGATTTTATTACAAAGTTAATCATCTATTCTTCCTAACATACTTAACAATCCCCGTAAAGTTCATAACGAGCCTTCTACAACTTTTTGAGTTATACATAAAATCCACTAATATAAAATTTAACGCTTCGGGATGAAAAATCCCATCTTCAGAAAAAACCTAAGCTACAACCTATGGATAACAATTTCTCTATTTTCTAATTTATAAGGGAGTGTGGATGTTGTCGGGGGAAGTCTAAAACGCAAATTAATGGAGCTGCGTGCAGGGGCTGGATGTCAGCTCCTGTACAGTCCACAGAATTCAGGCTAAGTATGGACGGTATGGAGCGGTACAGCCGAGGTCATAATGTTGAGGCTAGGTTTGATCCTATGAATGTGGAGGGACTCTAATGTTGTGAACTCGATGGGATTGGAAGCGTCTATGATGGAAAAGTCATTCATGCTGATGGAATGGTTCCTTTGCTCAGTATGTAGGCGAGAGGCTGAATGTAAGGGTTTCGCAAGTGGTAAACCGGAACGACTGGATACACCTAAATGTTAGTCAATACGGGCTCTGAAGTGTTGTCCAGTGCAACCCACGTATGAGGCGCTGCAGGTCTGGCATCGGTAAAGGTAGATAGGTTGATAAAACTGGACAGAAATGGTGGGGGGTTGTCTTTAAATTTGAAGTAGAACCCTATGGAAAATGTGTTTTTGTATGAAAATTTGAAGTTGATTTGTGGGTAGGCTTCAGAGAGGAACGTTTACAAAGTGTTTACTGTGCTAACAGATGCTTTGTTGTAGTACGGAAGCGATTGAAAGAAGTCCAATTTACTCACCCAAGGTTTGCTAGACAGTTTGTCTAGGAACAATTTACAGTAGTGGACCAGAAAATGCTGCGGATAGCCGTTATTTTTAAAGAATGTTCGGAGAAAGTCAACTTCGTTTGAAAATGTAAGGTAGGAGGAAGACAGTTGGTATGCTCGAAATAGTAAAGTTTTTATTGCATTGATTTTGAATTGATCGTAGCAGTGACTGAAAAAAACTTGTCCCGAGGCCTGAGAATGTGGGTTTTCTGTAAATTCCACTGGCCAGTGTTGAGTTTTGCTTAGTTATTAAAACATCGAGAAAAATAAAGAATTATTTAATTGATTTTCGGCAGTGAATTTGATATTTGGATGTTTACTTTCAAATATTGCTGGCAAATATCTTTCTATGCCATCATGAAACCCTTTGGCTTAACGACTGCCCACGTGACTTGAAACCGATCCACTATAATCGTTATATAGATGACACTTTTCTCATATCCAACAATCAAACAGATTCTGATCTCTTTCTGAAATATTTGAATAGCAAACATCCACATATAAAATTCACTGCTGAAAATCAATCAAATAATTCTTTAGCTTTTCTCGATGTTTTAATAACTAAGCAAAACTCAACATGACCACTGGAATTTACAGAAAACCCACATTCTCAGGCCTCGGGAAAAGTTTTTTCTGTCACTGCTATGATCAATTAAAAATCAATGCAATAAAAACTTTACTATTTCGAGCATACCATCTGTCGTCCTCCTATCTTATATTTTCAAATGAAGTTGACTTTCTCCGAACATTCTTTAAAAATAACGGCTATCGGCACCATTTTCTGCACCACTACTGTAAATTGTTACTAGACAAACTGTTTGATCCCGGCATTAGCAAACCCTGGGTCAGTAAATTGAACTTCTTTCACTCGCTTCCGTACTACAACAAAGCATCTGTTAGCACAGTAAACACTTTGAAAACGTTCCTCTCTGAAGCCTACCCACAAATCAACTTCAAATTTTCACACAAAAACCCATTTACCATAGGGTCCTACTTCAAATTTAAAGACAAACCCCTCCACACCACTTTTGTCCAGTGTTATCTACCTTTACCGATGCCAGGCCTGCAGCGCCTCATACGTGGGTAGCACTAGACAACATTTCAAAGCCCGTATTGACCAACATTTAAGTGTATCCATTCGTACCAGTTTACCACTTGTGAAACCCTCACATTCAGCCCCTCGCCTGCATGCTGAGCAAAACAACCATCCCACCAGCAAGAATGATTTTTCCATCTTAGACGCTTCCAATCCCATCGAGCTCACAACATTAGAGTCCCTCCACATACATAGAATCAAACCTAGCCTCAATTTATGACCTTGGCTGTACTGCTCCATACTTAGCCTGAATTCTGCCGACTGTACAGGAGCTGACATCCAGCCCCTGCACACAGCTCCAATCATTTGCGTTTTAGACTTCCCCCGACAACATCCACGCTCCCTTTATCAATTAGAAAATAGAGAAATTTTTATCCGTAGGTTGTAGCTTAGGTTTTTTCTTTTTTCTGACGATGGGATTTTTCATCCTGAAACGTTAAATTTTGATATTAGTCGGCTTCTATGTATTGCTTTATTTTGCCTTAGTATAGTTTTTGAGTTATGTTGATAACAGACAAAAGGATAGACAAACCTCGACAAAAACATAACTCTGGTGGAGGTGATAAAACTCATTTAGTTTCTCATCTAACTGATGCGCCCGACTTATTAAAGGCACAGTATCCTGAGGTACGATGCAGTAGCACATTGACCTGCTGAACTTTGTCGTCTGTTGTTGCCTGCAGTACAAAGCTACCGAAGGCGTCTTGCTTCCATCAGTTCATCCTCCCCTGCAGAGCTCCAACGCCACTTGTAAGAAGATAAAACCTTGAGAGCTTTCCTTAATCTGAGGCAGTTCAGCTCAAGCGATTTGTTCGTTGCGACTTTATTGAGTTCTAACGTTCGAAACTTCGGGTCGGTAGCCAGAACTGGTTCTAGCAGCACCTATTGCAGAGTAGAGCTCTTATCTTCGTAGCAAATTAAGTACTCGGCAATACACTTTAATGCCGCCCTTGCCTTTCATGGCTCGTCGTAAAGGCGAGAAAATAAAAATTTTACGCCTGTTTGTTTCTCGTTCGTGTTTGACAATAAAAGGCAAGCGTGGCTCTACTCAACCGATCGGCTCCACCAGGAATTCCGAGGACACCACGGCAATAGTTTCTTTGCTTGCGCATATTTTTTTGGTAAAATGAGCCTTTAGTCAGTTTGCATGATATTGAATATGCTTCTACTGATGTAGCTTATTCATAGCTTAAAGTTAAACAATTTTTGATCGCTCCAACTTCATTTATTGCGTCATATCAACTAGGAACATTCCAAGTCACCAGCTTTTCCAAACGTTATCTGTTTAATGAGATCCGTCATCCGAATTTCTAATAATGACTGCCATAATTTTGTAAGGATTACATGCCCTAGTCCCTGTGTAATACTCATAACAACAGTAACATCACCATATTCTTCAATACGTTAGGTAAGCAGGAGCGTGCGAGCGAAGACTTGAGTAGATATGCAAGATCATAAAGTTTACTAGGCAAAGTTCGATCACATATTGAAGTGGAATTGCAAGATCACAACGCGTGCTGGCCAAAGACGACCGCAGACTAACGCATGATCACAAAGTTTGCAGGGCAAACTTCGATCACATATTGAAGTGGAATTGCAAGATCACAACTGGTGGCGGCTAAAAGTACGATCACAGACTTGAGTACGTACGGATGATTACAAAGCTCGTGACAGTCCCTCTCATTGGCTGTCCACGACCGTCCAATAAACAAGCAAGATTTGCACAGCAAGCGATGCTAATAAATACGGGCAGAGCCAGCAGTTTGCATCTCTTGCAGGCGTAAAGTTTCAATAATGAAGTGTTGTAAGGCAATAAGCGTCACGATCCGTCAATGTTAAAGTAGAGAGTACACCGCCATTGTGCTGTATTTACCTCATGCTACAGAGGAGGCTCATAGCCAACATGAAAGGAGGGTTAAAGCTTTCCACTCTCAAAATAAAACTAAGTAAAACGTCGTTCATGGTAAAAAACATAATTTGAAGTAAATAATTTTTAAGTTACAGCATCCTATAAGCCTGAGCTATAATGAGTGAAGCCTATATTTCTTTCAGTAACTGAAGTTTAAGTAATTTATAATAACCCGAATTTGAAATTTAAAGTAATTGAAGCCTAATTTATAGCACATGACGCCTAAGTGGCAACTAAAACTTGATTTATAACGTAAAGTGAGGCTGCATTTGTGAAAAAATTGAGCTTACTTATTCTTAAATAAGGTCTAGCTTATAAAACTTGAATCCCAATTTATAAACAGTGATGTTTAATTTACAACAGCTGAATCCTAATTATAATAGCTGAAGTTTATTTTTAATCACTGGAGCTCAATCGGAAATATCCTCTACTCTGGCAAACTTGCACTAATATTCAACTGCCCGTCTCCATTGACTATCTAATCTTCTAATCTAATTCTAAGAATGACAGTCGTGTGTTTATAAATATATATAT
>LQNS02276499.1:260187-276531 GCA_001587735.2 Parhyale hawaiensis
CGTGCATCATTTTAGACGGCAGGGTGCACACGCCTCATAAATAAAACGCACTGCTCAATAAACACAAATTTTACTACAAAATAAATAACTCAACAACAACTGAAGCGACAGAGAAGAAGAAGAAGGTAGAGCAGGACTAGTGAGCATCAAACTCCCAGGACGTATCGTGAATGGCAGCGTGGGCCAGCTGATCACTCAGGTCGTTGGCAGCAGCCGCGGCAGCAGCAGTTGGGTCTTCTGTAAGGGACGAGGAGCGTCAAGTCTTGGTGCTCACAGCTGGAGGGCTAAAGGCCTAGTACAATAACGCCTTAGATTAAACCTACGGCGTTACGGCACCAGTAATATTAGCTATCATTATTTGAGGGTTTTTGTAACCGTGCGACAGTCGGCACAGCTGGGAGCGACCCTCATTATAGCTTCTGACGCTCTTTTTCAGGATATCCTTCGGCCATCTTCAGACCAAAAGATTTTAAGCAGCGACCAGCATCACTTTCAACTACGGTTGATGCTTCGGAAGGACAAAGTCCCACTACGACGCTCAACCAGTTTCCGACTCCCTATACTCCAAAAATTGTCCGTCTCAATTATCTTAACTACATAGGCACATTTTCACTAAGTGCGGCTACTGATTCAAACGAGTTTCCGACGCCAAATAGTTGGACCTCAAAACTCCCTACTACGATCGACTTTTGCAACACCAGGGTTGCGACCGCAACGCGCCTCAAAACTCCATTACAGTCAAAACGATGAAATAAGAACTGGAAGCGTTTTATATTTCGATTAAATAAAAGCAACTACTTCAAGCTCACTACTTCAACAGATAAATCATATTATAACCCTTTAGTGCCTACAGTACACACATGATGACATTACATCTAGTGTTATTCCTACGAAAAGTGATGTTCAATTGAGGCGCTAAAGGGTTAAGAGATAAACCATATAGTCTGACTGGTACACGAAGGCGGCTGAGGCGGGTCATGATAGATTGCGCATGTGTCATATTTCATACTTAGATAAAATTGATCTTTTATATTCTACTTTTCCAATAAATATCGAATTATCTTGGACTGTTTTGGAAGTTACAACAGTAATTAGGCATTGAATAATGGCAACAAATTTCTTAAAAATGATAAATATCCGAAATATTGTTAAATTTTATCATTTTTTAAAAATTTGTGGCCACTATTCAATGCTTCATTACAATTGTAACTTCTAAAACAGTCCAAGATAATTCTATATTTATTGGACAAATAGAATATAAAAGATCAATTTTATCTAAGTACGAAACATGACACATGCGCAATCTCTCATGACCCGCCTCAGCCGCCGTCGTGGGCTGGTCAGACCATAACACTGTCATAAGGGACTCAGCTATGAAGTATATTTGCTATCGAAGTAGCGACTTGCTATCGCAGTTTGAGGTTTGCAAAATAACTTCAAAACTCAGTGTATCTGTCTCCTTAACTGTCGTGGGGTTATTATAGTTTTCACCAAAAATAGAATAAGCTTCCTCGTTACTACGTTACCAGTATATCATGAAAGAGGAACAGGAAGGAACACGAGCTAGAGCACTCTGAGAGCGCATACCACTGCCAAGGAAGACAACGGTAACAAAAAATTCAAATTGGCTCTGAAACCATGATTTCTTTTGTATCAACTCCAAAATTTAAACATTTGTGCCTTTTAATAGTATTAACAGTTTCAGCAATTTTTTTTAAGAACCTTTCATAACGGTTTGAGTAATACTGCAACAAACATTATGACAAACATAAGTCAAACATATAAACTAATCAACCGATCTGCACCAAAATTTAATCATTCATGTCTTTTAATATCACTAACAATTCCCGTAAGTTTCATAAAGATTCACTCATGAGTACTTTTCGAGTTATTGCGCTAACAAACATACAATCAAACACAGCAACAAACATACGAACGAACAAACAGATCACAAAATTTTGGTCATTTACTCTTTGTGATATACCTAACAACTCATGGAAATTTTATAAAAATCCGTCCATAACTTTTTGAGTTATGGCATTGAGAAACATGAGGCAGACAAACAGACAAACGGATGGACGCATCTTCACCAAAAGTTAATCATCTGTTCCTCCTAACATACCTAACAGTCCCTGTAAATTTCGTCAAAATCAGTCCATAACTTTTTGAGTTATCTTGATGACAGACAGAATAATGGAATGACAAAGATACAAACCCGACGAAAACATAACCTCCTTGGCGGAGATAACCAGAATGCATTAGGGACGGAGGCCTTCTTTAAAACAAAAACATATTTTTCATCAAATCTGGAGTAAGTGTATTGTTAAACAGAGTTACATTTGGAAAGTCGAAACAACAAGAGTACACTTTTTAAAAACAGCGAAGACGAACGTACAACAAAAAATAACTAAGCTAAAAATAACATCAAGATGCGCTCACCATTGGATAAATCTGGAACGCCATTGAGCTGGAGGCAGTCCAGTACCGACGGGTTGGAAGCTTTGCGCGCCTGTTTGATGAAGACGTCGGAAGCGAGCAGCTGCTGTACACTGGAGCGCCTGTAGGGCGCCAGCGCCAACGTTTTCTTGATAAACTCATGAGCTGAGGCGCTAAAGTGGCGCTGCTGCATCACCGTCATCCTGCTGTGGGCGGAGTCACCTCCACCTGTGTTCATGGTGAGCCCTCCCGTGCTGCCGTCGCTGTTGCAGCTCCCCGTGTCGCTGCCGTTTTCTGCCCCAGGGAAGGAAAATGCGACAAATGTCGGGAATTTGCAGGTATGTATCGTAATAACTAGGGTGTGCATCAGGTAAAGGCGATATAGAATTCACTGCCCTCAACATCTATACATAGCTAATAAAACGATCCGTGTATTTATTTCGTGTCCGCTTTGAAGGAAATAGACGAAAAATAAGCCGGGCTGCAGATTTTCTCAATCGATGCCCAGGTTGCAGAAGATGGCGACGGCTGATCCTTATCCCTTTATATGAAGACACTTCTTGCTTGAAACACTTCTTGAAATAGGAACACTATATACCTATGTAGCTTCCGGAGTCCGATTTTATAACTTTTTCTCTCAGGTCACGACGTATAAATTCGGCAGATAGTCAACGAAGCGCTCTGGAGGAGGTGATTTTTCACGGGCAGTAGACAACTATTTCTTCTAGCTTACTGTCTTTCACTTCTTCTTTTACAGCACTATTATTCCCATTCAAAGGGAGGTCGCTGAAGCAGATCTTGCTATTCCATGTATTTCTGTCCATTACCAGGTGTTCCTTCAGCTCCATACCACGCACATCATCCCTCACTATGTCATTCTTTGAAGGTGCGAATTTTGTTTCATAGCCACAAATTTCAAAATTTCAGTGAAGCAGATATTTAAGTTCGCAAGACCGTATCTTGGCTACGGAGCGCTGACATGCATACAAGCTGGCTGGAGTTACATTCAAGTTTATTGCAGTGTTTTACTCAAGATTTTTTCTGCTTCTCGCTATTGAAAACGCACGCCTAATCAAGAAGGAGGATGGGCAACGTATAAGTAGTTCAAGACTACAACAGTCTCAAGATCGAAGACGTTCTACGAATGCATGGAGAGAGATAAATCGTCTATGCGGTACAGTCAAGAAAGATTTGAAGCAGAAAGGTTACAGAAGTGAAGAGAGCTGCTGATAAGTGTGAGCGGGAAAATGAGAAAACGACAAGTCAGAGAAAAAACCCTAAGGTTAACAGCTGGACAAAGAATCAATGAATATAATGAAGCAAGTCGGAGAAGAAAAGATTCCGCAACGGCCTATATTAATTAAAAAATATCGATTATCGCGTGAATTTTTTCCCGCAAGACTCAGCAATGATATGAAGTTTAGTTGCTTGCGAGTAGCAACGGATAGCGACAGGACATTGACGTGTGGGGGACACTGGTGCAGCACGCATAACTTCAGGGGTTGTGATGGCTACAAGCTCCAGTTTTTACAAGGGTCTAGGACACGCACGAATGGCTGCGACTGCTTGGCTGAGTCTCGCAGCAGGGATAAAGTTCAACAATAAATCATCAAAAATATCTAATCCCTTTTAGTTTTTCTGATGCTCAAAACTTTGCATACACCCTTCATTGCAATTATATTAGCAGTATAGATAAGTCATGATGAAAAGCACACACAGAAAACCTCACTTGCATTTTGTATATTAGCATTACCGACCAGATATGACAATCCTAAAAATACACAGAGAAAAATCTCACCTTCATTCTGTACATTAGAAGCATCAATCAAGTATGGCACATATCCTTTCAATTTGTCAACGAGCATGAGCGTGGGCTCCATACACTCGTACGGCTGCACCCCATTGGCCAGCTCGCACACCGTCAGTCCGAGGGAATAAACGTCACTCGAGTAACTATAGCCTCGTAGGTCCTGTATCATAAAAACAAATGCATAAGCAATACCGCACAGTAATTTATTTTGGACAAAACTCATACGGTACCATGTTAATCTTAAAGTCACATTAGGTACGTACGTTAATGCAGTAACTAATCTTACACTCCATCCCCTCAGGAGGCATAGGATTAGATTACAATCTGACCATATTATCAAGGCAGTTCGGGGTGATCAGATCCCTTGCGTTGCCAATTCTATGGATATTTCTGAAATTTTGTTCGGCCCATATCTTAGCCCCGCCCACTACCTGCATATAAAGAAATCTCAGAAACACCCATAGAATTTTCACCGCTATAGAGGAATTTGGCCACGACCGAACTGCTTTGATACAATGGTGAGACTATAGTTAGGTTCCCCCAACCTGTGTTATAGGGAGCAGCGACCGCAGGTTATCGGTACCGTGAGACATTACCTGGGCCTGCGGGACGCCGATCTTTCGTGCCCACTTTGCTTCCTTCAGCTTTCCTACCCCTACCGATATTACTTTTCTCTTCTTTCCCGACTTGCTGTTCTCATGGGCGGGAACACTCGTGCATGGGTTCCACGTTGCTACTGACATAGGTACTAGCTGTCTCTTCATTTTTCCTCTGCAAGATAGCCTTTGTTGTAAAAATGGAGGCCCAAACTACTTAATATAATAATAATCTTACTCTACTGGAAAGTTCCCGACCTTTTCTAAGGTAGGCTCCCCTAGAAAACTTTTAATATGTTCTCACACCTTCAACAAAATTAATAACTTGCATAATGATGAGGAAAAGAATAGATAGTAGTAGGTAGTAGTAGTAGTAGCAGCTATGAGATAGTTTAAGCCTCCCTAAATAGCTACCGAACTACTAAGCTCTTCTAAGACAGGAAAAAAAAGAATAAAATTATGAGAACTTGGTACAACTTAAAGTCAATTTTTGAATGACACGGAAATAAGCCAAAAATTTCGCACCCCCTAGATCATCTCGCACCCCCACGGGGTGAGGAATGGCCATGTTGGGAACCCCAGCTCTACAGTCAACACCAAATCTCCATAGTCACGAAAAAGTTTAATCTAAAAATAGATAGATACATAAATGATGTAGCCTGAGTAAAAAAGTAAAAATGCTTACNGCTTATCCCGCGCATCCTTACCATGACAAAATTTTAGGCCCCCTCAGAATCAGTTAGCTACACGATTTTAGCTTTTGAGGCGGCCATGAATTCTGTTAATGAACTGTATTGTGCCGCAGCAATAGTAGTTCCATGGATCGTCAACACTACAGACGCCGCGACTACAAGGCACTGCATAGCACCCCACATGAACGCTAGTTGCACAGTGCAACAATGAAATGACTCATGGCAGGAATGGTACGTACTAGTGCTACATGTACACAGCATGACGACAGTACAACATGAGCACAAGACGGCTACAGTGTTCCACACACAACATGGCTACAATGACAAAGCTATAGGTAGAATTTGCCCCGTAGAAAGACTAACCTGATGGAGCATCTCCGGACTGGCCCAGTTGAGGAGGGGCACGGGATAGCGAGGATATTCATGCAAGGTGTCTCCCTCACTGCTCCCAACTCTGTGTTTTATGCTGTGTCTCAGTCCACTGAGCACACAGCGACCACTTCTTGATATTAGGATGTGACGAGCTTGAATGGCACTACAAAGAACACACCGTGTATTAGGACAAAGGAAGTGGTGAGGAATGGCACATGATAGATAAACAAATTAGTCAAAAGGCTCCAAGTTAAACGTGCCTTAAAATAGAGGAAATTAGCACGTACTAGACGGCCCATGACCCGTTGGGTCACATCATCATGTTCATTTTTGTAAAAAAAAAAACCACTTGTTATTCAGCTGGTCATAAACCTCACGTTATTTGACAGTTCACGCAGGCGGCAATTGCCCGTACCCGCCACCATCACCAGCTTCTTTGCTTCTCAATGAATATTCAATACTCTGTTAGCACAGTGAAATATATATATATATTACATAGTGCAGTTGCATCGCCCGTATCACCTTGACATTTGACGTGCACGTTTAAGCAGCTGAGCTCAGTTTCATTTCCGTATTACAGATAACTACAATCAAATTAGCTTGATCTTCAACGCTCGTACTTTTTCCCATCTTAAAGTGAAAAAGCTGTGCGCATTTCTTCAATTGTCTTACCTACTGAAACTGGACACGCAAATAAAATTTCAATTCTCTCATGCACTTGACTTATGAAGTGGTCAGTGTACAGGCTAAGAGCTCCATAAATATCAGTCTTGATCTGACTTCAGAACGATGACAAAGATTGCATGGCGGACTCTAAAACTTCCTGCAATGGGTAACCTACCTCCACCATTGACGCTTGAATTTCTTTCCATCTTACAGCAAAGAAACTGTGAGCAAACAAGACACAGGCAAGCAAGGGTCACAGACTTTTAGTATAATATACAATCTGTGCCACGATAGAAGCTTAAAATCATTTTCAAACGTTTGTTTGTTTGTCTGCCTCATTTTTCTCAATGCCATAACTCAAAAAGTTATGGATGGATTTTTATGAAATTAACATGAGTTGTTAGGTATATAACAAAGAGTAAATGACAAAATTTTGGCAGTGATCAGTTCGCTTGTTCGTTCGTTTGTCACTGTTTTTAATTTTATGCTTGTTAGCACAATAACTCAAAAAATGGATCTTTATGAAAATCATAGGGGTTATTTGTAATGTTAAAAGTCATAAATGATTAAATTTTGATGCAGATCGGTTTGTTCATTTGCATGTTTGACTCAAGTTTGTCTTAACGTTTGTTAGCAGTAGCTATAACTCAAAAGTTATGAATGGATCTTAAAGAAAATTGCACAAGATGTTATTACTATCAAAAGGCACAAATGATTAGATTTTGGAGTTTATAGAAAGAAAATTATGGTTGCAGAGCCAATTTGAATTTTTTGCTACCGTTGCCTCACTTGGTAGAGGCATGCGCTCTCAGAGTGCTCTAGTTTGTTTTGAAACTATTTTACTTACAATGTTTTTAAATGAAATTGATCCACAAATGCACCCGTCAAAATTGAAAACCAGAAATCTAAGAAATAAGCACTCTCAAATAAGTGGCACCCTATTACTCCATTCACTTTACACAGTTTTTTCACTTTTGACTCTTGCCGAAACTTACCATTCGGCCGATTATTCGGTTTCGGCGATCACTACTGTATTCGGTCGAATATTCAGTTTTGGCAAAATTCGCTATTCGGCACATCCCTACTCCAGATTCAGATAAGAGTTCAGCCACACACTGCAGTCTGCAACTTGCCATTTCCTCAAAGATTTCAACTTGCATGAATGTCAATCCAGTACATACCTACTTTCAAGTCTAATTGGTGGATATTACTAAAGCATCAGCACTATAGCTCATTTAAGATGCCCAAATGGAAAAACTACCTAGGCTACCATTGTTAGGTAGAGTAACAAATCAGTTTTGATAAAGGAAATAAGTGCTCAAGTGATACAGACATTCAGAAAGTACCTACTATACTTCTGATATGCTTTTGACTTTACTGGCTACAGTAGGGTAAGAGGCCCAAAGGAGAGGCACTGGCTTACTGGAGACGCACCTGCGTCTACATTGGGCTGTGTAGCGGCTGGATGTTGTGAGAAATGTCCAATCATACATCATTATTGGCGGGTGTTCAGTGTCCGGTCGCCGCGCCATAGCCTTCCCACTGCAAGTGCGTCTCTATTGGGCCATGTGCGTCTCCTTGAGGCCACTTACCCTAGTTCTATACCTAGCACCTGGTTAACTCACCTGGTTGGTTCCCCAAGTCAACAGTTAGGCACGGGGTAGAGAAGGAGGGGCAGAAAGAGGGAAACCCGAACCCACTGGTACGCCAGCTCAGCATTCAAAGTGCAACTACTGCTACCAACACAGCTAAAAAGAATTAGAACTAGAATTGTTTACCATAAGTAGGATTAGTATTTAATTCCATCAAGACAACAGTCAACTGCCAGGACAAGTGGGTGAACTGCAGCTGTGAGCACCAGTAAGTTAGTCAACTCGTGCTGCAGTAGGCTAACACCCAAGCAACACAACACAAGAACGACACTTACCGGTGAATAATGTAATGGGAATGGAGGTACTGCAGAGCAAGCAGAACATCTCTGGCAATGAGAGACATTGCCAGCTCTGGTAAGCCTGAGGTGAAGTATGAATGGATGAGGGTTGCAGCTGAACATTGGTGATGCGGCAGAATAAGCCACGCTTCCTGGCCAAAGCTCAAACTTCCTCCAATGGTACAAATATGTGGATGGCGCAGTTCCCGTAGGGTGCAGGCTTCATACTGAAAAGACAAATACTATAGTTAGATAAACAACATGCTATCATCGAAAGTGTTTCAGCAATTGGGCTCAACTGTACGGTGTGCTAAATACAGTAGCTACCTGAGGGCAGAGTATGGGAGACTGCTCCCATGTTGCTCCCAGCACAAGCATAAAAACATTGAGCAAGCAAAATTAATTAGTTAGCCCTTGAAGAGTGAGGTTTCATACATTTAATGCAATATGGTACATTTATGTATATCTTTCTAGCAATTAACTTAAATACTGTACCAATAGTGTGATCTGAGATCAAGAAACAGTTTCTATATGATTTAAACAACAGCTAAGAATACACCTATAAAAGTGCTAAACTCACAAGTGACTTCAAGTACCATTTGTGGCAGCTTCATTTATATTAAAGCTTCTGAACTGAGTTCCGCAGATGAAACATTTACTATAATGTTGCTTTTTACTTTAATGTGGCTTTTTACAAAATGGTAGGGTAGAGGCGTTAGTCTCCGATCAATTTTTGCAAGAAAAAAATTTCTGTGCCTTATAGTTCCCATAAAAATGACGATAGCTCAGTATTGTTATATGTATATCAAAAGAAAGAGCATGAGTTGAACTTTCATTTGAGAGCAAGTACATTATTCTACGAGTGACAGTTCTTTCGTTATAAGTGTTATAGTGGACTGATCGGACACTTTGGGCGGGCCAGTAACTCCGATCAATTTTGACCGCTAATGATTGGTTGAAAGGAAGAATAGAAAACATTGAGATTAATAAACAAAGCTATGGGAACTACTAGATAAACTTGTTTTCTAACATCTGAGTGATTTTTATATGGATCTGACTCCAAACCATGGAGTTATGGCTTGTCCCGTAACACTAACAAAACCCCCCAAAAATAGCACAAAAGTCAACTTTTGGCATACCATATTTATGGTTTGAAAAATGAATGTCTGTGTATTGCACCTTCCTTGGGCAACAAAATAAAAATTTTAGAAACATATTTCGAGCTCCAGTTCAACTTTGTTTTTGAGATATTTACAAGACCATTTTTTCCAATCACATAAATTTTATGAAAATATGTGTTTGAGCAAGAACCATGCACTTAAAAGTCAAATCCGTGACTTGTTCATGCATGAAAACATATTAACATAGCTTAGGATGTTAGCTATATTTTTGCTGGGGTTTGATTGTGTGTTAGCCACATAACTCAATAAGGGTAGCACCCCAATGGGGACGTACGTTTCGCATGTATTTTTTTTTTCTATGGTGTTACGAATCGTGACACTCACAGGCAGCTGATACCTCATGTGCCATGCATACTGACGCAATATACTATACGTGATACGTACAGGCAGCTAATATCTTATGCGCCGTGCATACTGACGCAATATACTTTACGTGATACGTACAGGCAGCTGATACCTTATGCCCCGTGCATACTGACGTGACATACGATACACAAAATGCAGACAGCTGGTACCTCATGGGCCGTGCATCCTGACACAATATACGATAAGCAACATGCATAGACAGACCAAATGCTATGGGATCGTGGTCAGGTGGTGCGCTTTAGCAGGTCAGGGGCAGGTAGAGTGCACTATGCAAAAAAAAACAATACAGCTGCCAATGCTGCACCGCATGCTACGGCCACCACACAAGGCACCCTTTACTTCCAACCGATTCTGGTCTCACCTAACCTCATCCTGTACTGACCCTCTCTTCAACTTCAACACCTAATCTCTAACTTGCCAGCCTCGCACTACTTTACCTTTGACTCGATGGGTCTCCGGTCACTTCTGTGGCCTAGCCCAGTTGATCGCCGACCTGTTCACAGCAACATTAGGCGGCAAACACCGTGGCGAAGGATCTCCCCCAATAACTACAGTGGCACTTGTGCCCTTGTGAGAGGGATTGACTTCTTTATGAAGCCCACTGAGTCCTGTTTCCGCTCTACCTTCTGGGAGCCTTGTGGGGTCGCACTGCCGCAGCAGGTTAGGCTAAGGGAGGGATTACGAAGCGCGCCGTGCCTAGGTATTGACACAATATACGATACACAACATGCATAGAATAGAGACCTGGTATCTTGAGCGCCGTGCAATAGCGTGCATATTGATGCAATATATGGTACACAACACGCACATGTAGCTGATATCTTATACTCCTTCCAGTCTATCATTGCGGTTATCTGGTTGACCACTGTGGTCGATCAATACACCTAAATGTCCGACCAGTTAATCATTGCGGTAAACTGGTCGACCAATATACCGCAATGTCCGACCAGTCGATCATTGCGGTTATCTGGTCGATCAATAGGCTATATGTACCGCAATGTCCGACCAGTCGACGATCATTTCGGTTATCTGGTCAACCACTGTGGTCGATCAATATACTGTAATGATCGACTGGTCGGACATTGCAGTAGGGTAAGATGGGGTGATTTCGCCGAGGGGTGAAGTGTGAAGTGTGAAGTGGTAGAGGAGTTACTAAGGATCAAATTAATCTATTTAAGATGCATTTCATTGCTATAGGGAGGGGGAGGGACAGTAAATAATAAGAGTGACGATTTTTAATTTTTTAGGTGTACTTACTTTTTCATGTAACTATAGGTAATGTCTCATTATTCCCACAGATTATTAACCCAAGTAGTTTTTTCGTTAGGCTAGAGGTAGTTGATTGCATCATCTAGATATCTAGATGGGTCAAACTCACCGCTTGGATAAAAAATTTACACCCCCCCCCTCCCACAAACAATTCAAAGACAGCCTACACATTTGTCTACAAATTCTATTAATTAAGGAACAATGCAGAGCCTATTATTTACATAAAAAATTTGCCCTCACACGAACAGTTTAAAGACTATTGACTATGTGTAATCTGATTAGTACAGACAGATGTCCGAAGTCACCCTACAAAAAACAAGACACAAAAATAATTTTTTCAAGCAAGTAGTTCTTGTTTTTTAGCAGCAGGAGTTATTCCTAACCATTATCTTCTCAACAGATGTCATTTTATAACAAAAAATGGGGGTGGCAAATGTGATTTCGCTGCCATTATCTTCACCGTATTTTTGTGACAATAAAAAAACCTGCTTTTGCGGCGAAATCACCCCGTTCTACCCTACATTCAGGGTTTTGGCCATAGGTGGGCACTATTGATTTTTTCTAAAAATTTTGTTTTGACCTGTAATAAGGACTTGAAAAAAAAGAGGTACGCGCGGCGAAAACACCCCGCCATCGGGGTGTTTTCGCCACCCCCATTTTTTGTTATAAAATGACATCTGTTGAGAAGATAATGGCTAGGAATAACTCCTACTGCTAAAAAACAAGAACTACTTGCTCGAAAAAATTATTTTTGTATCTTGTTTATTGTAGGGTGACTTCGGACATCTGTCTGTACTAATCAGATTACACGTAGTCAACAGTCTTTAAACTGTTCGTGTGAGGGCAAAATTTTTATGTAAATAATAGGCTCTGCATTGTTCCTTAATTAATAGAATTTGTAGACAAATGTGATTGGCTGTCTTTAAACTGTTTGTGGGGGGGGGTTATTTTTTATCCAAGTGGTGAGTTTGTCCCATCTAGATGATGCAATCAACTACCTCTAGCTTAACCAAAAAACTACTTGAGTTAATAATCTGTGGGAATAATGAGACATTACCTAAACATGAAAAAGTAGGAACACCTAAAAAATTAAAAATTGTCACTCTTATGAAATGCATCTTAAATAGACTAATTTGATCCTTAGTAACTCCTCTTCTACTGGACACTTCCAGATTTCCTGTATGTCAGTTTCATTTGGAGATGTATGCTCTATAATAAAAAAAGAACCCTGGCGAATTCACCCCGTGGCGAAATCACCCCGTCTTATCTTATATAAACTGCACTAACATTTGCCATTATCTTCACTGTATTTTTGTAACATTAAAAAAAACCTGCTTTTGCGGCGAAATCACCCCGTTCTACCCGATATTGATCGACCACAGTGGCCGTTACGGTGATCGGAGACTAACGCCATCCTGAAACAAAAAAAGTACAAATGTTAGAATATGAAACCCAGTGCTAAAAGGTGCGCCAGCTAACTACAATAAACTTTAGATAATTGCGGTTCAAAAAAATAATTTTGAATTTTGATCGGAGACTAACGACCTGCATGTTTTTCACCTGCAATGTCCGATCACCCTCCCCCAGTAGGGGATGCTAAGTGAACTGATGAAAAACTTACCAGATGCTAGTCCGATATGTGTACTACGATGTCAAACACTGTTATTGCAACTTTAATGCAAGCAAACCCCTAAAAACAAAATTATTTCCCGAGAGTGGTAGTTTTCACAATACCAAAAAATAGGCAAATTTTCATGCAATTTTCCCATTTAAAAAATTCTTAAACTTTGAGTTTGTGGAATTAAAATTTACGACTTGCGGGTCCAATGCGGGACATATTAAGCATTTCTTTGGCTACAATTTGAGCCCTAGCTGATGTTTCTAGTATCAATGGTTTGTCTTGCAGCAGTCTTTAAACGGATAGGTGTAAAAGTGATCGGAGACTAAGCCGGTGATTGGAGACTAACGCCTCTACCCTAGGTACCAAAAGTAGCCTAATTTTGGGCAAACCATCACCAGTAATACTAAGAAAAGATAGAAAAAAATGCAAAATCCATCACCAAGTTCTTCAGGTCACAGAAATAAGGCAAATCCATTGCCAAAGATCTTTAATTCTTTGCCATATTCTGCAGTGTGGTTACTGTGGTACTGTAGCTAGTTATATCTTCTCCTATGATCCCTGCCCCTAGAAACCTTGTAGCCTATTTGCAGTCATGAGTCTTACCTGAATAAGATCTAAATCTTCAGGACACTTTTCCAGATCAAATATCTTGAGTACAAGAGTTGTGTTACTTGGAACATGCCGCGCTGATATTATATTGCCTCTGCCTTCCCATATGCTGCAGAGAAATTTTTCTTTACGATAATCTGCATAATTCCCCGATGATGCATTCATCAGACTCTTAGCAGCATTCATTTTTATCATTGGATTATACAGTCAACAATTGTTTGGCAAATTTTTGCACAGGCAAGACACCTCCCAAAATTTCCTTGGGAGAGATTAACTTGGAGGCCGAGTTAGAGCCTGGAGGTCGATACCAATCAAGGTAATGACAAGGCGTCTTTAATGATATACTACCATAAATTACAATGATCCAAAGACTCTCTCAAAGAAGGGTAAATCACACTTCCTATGGTCCATAACGTAGGGGCCAGGGGCGACCCACTGCTGCCTGGCCTAACGAGTTAATTGATCCTTCCGTTTGTTGTTATTTTTTTCGCAGGTCTTTCTGGTACGCGATGGTTTTGGGAAGACGATGATAGCACACCACGGAACTTGATGGAAAACAGGTCCATCTGTGTTATACGATGGTTCAATGGCTATCGATCAACTTTTTCTTTTTTGTTGACGTTTCACCAATAAATATGATGCCATTATTATATAAAGTGAGCCTCTCTTTCTTTGTTCTTTAGTTCCCACTTGTATATGAAAAAAATTGTGAGAGGAAATAGCACAGGATTATAAGGACACTGAGCTTCTTGGGAACCGATAAACTCAACATACGATCGTGTACCGATAAAGTATATAGGGAGCCTGCCCAAGATTCAAGCATAATATAGGTATGTGCCTATAAGATAGTTTTGAAACTAATTCACATTGTATAAAGAGGTACGGCAGATTGATCTATGTTTAATGATGGTCGCTGTTTAGCGATGTAAAGGGATTCTAAAACCCTAACATTCGCATCTGGAGCAGCAGTTAAAAATAGAAAATTGATCAAGAGAGAGAAGGTGGTGCGTGCTGTCACTATGCTGTCTAGGGGAAGAATGAGATCTCGGATTTGTTCGTTTTTGAATTTGGATCGTATTGATTTCTATTGATGACGACGACTCCCCTACCCTTGTCCGGCCTGCAAACTACAACTGAATTTTCCTTGCTAAAATTTGATAAAAGAGACAAATCGTTCTTCGAAAATATAGGAGAAAACGGATTGCTGTGCGAGGTGCACAAGTTACTGCAAGTTTCTCTTAAATTGTTTTGTACATCGGCAAAAGAAAATTTAGGACAAAGGGGTTTTGATTTCAGTCTATTCTATCTGATGTTACAAAGTTCACTCTCTACGATATGTGGTGAAAGTTGAACGTAAAACATAAGATAAACAACGTTTAGGCGACTCATGCTTACCTTCAAGTCTTGGAAGATGGCTCTTACATTAGAAGAGCGCGTATTTAATTCGAAAATGATTCTCTTTTAATGCACTTTCACTTTTTAAAAACACATTTCGAACCGCACCGGACGGAGGCACAACGAAGAAGGAGGACTTCACCACATTTTACGCGCCTCGTCGTTTCCGGAATTTTCAGTGTTGCCGTCAGGCAGGCATGAGAATTGGCCATTTGAAATAGTTACATTGAATTTTATAATTAAAATTACTTTACTTCATATAAGCTCTCAGATTCTAACCTTTTTGCGACAGATAAACATACCGAGCCTCTCAAACTTACTCTCAAATTCATTGACAAAATCTATAGGTTCCTGAAGAAGTTGCAAAATTAAGACATCATAACTGAATCGACTTATTGCTCCCTCTATAACTCTGGTGCGTCACCCGGAATCGTGAACGGTCTCCCTAAAATACATAAAACCAATGTCCCTTTGCGAAAAATTTTAGCTGCATACAATACCCATCTTACCCAATTGCTAAATTCCTCCTCCAATTGCTTGAACCTCTGACAACTAATCAATACACGTTGCGCAACTCTTATGAATTTAAAGATGGAATCATAAACCTTCAACTGCCACCAAATGCTTACCTATCTAGCTTTGACATTACTTCCCTATTCACAAATATACCCGTTGACGAAACCATAGATATTATATGCAATAGAATTTTTGATAACTCTGACTCGTTCCACAACATGGACCAACCTACATTTAGAAATTTTATTAGTCTAGCCATCAAAGATTTTTTTTTATTTTCAATAATCCACGCAACATGCCACCAGCGATGGACATGAAATTGAGACAAAGATAGTTTTAAGAGACCTCGGAGTGAGAATGCAAGATGATGCTACGTTCGAAGAACATGTTACTAGAGTTATCGCTGTGGAAAAAAGATGGAGTGGATAAGTTTTACGAACTTTCTCGTCACGCGAAATAGATATATTGCTCACACTATGGAAGAAATTAATCCTTCCAAGAATAGAATACTGTTCCCCACTTTGGATGCCGAGTACAAGAAAAAATCTTGAACAACTTGGAGGTATCCAAAGATCGTTCACGGCAGGAGTACGATTACCACAAACGACTCAGCTGTCTCCACTTGTATTCAATACATCGCAGATTCGAACGATTTACAATCATATATGTTAAAATTCAGGAGCGGCGGAACGTCAAAAATATTGGGGGGGCCCAGCCGCTCAGCATGGTTGCCCCCCCTCCACCCCTCCCAGGGCCGCCGACTTCTTCCGATGTGTGTGTTTACATAGCCTAGTGTCACATCGCATCAGTACATTTACCACAACCTTCCATTCCATAATTTAAAATCCCACATCACATTATTTCTTAACTTTTGTCAGCTTTTAA
>LQNS02276499.1:296705-308034 GCA_001587735.2 Parhyale hawaiensis
TAGCTCTTTATCGCAAGAGGTCTTTTTTTTAAATTTGTGTCTGAAAATTTAGATTTGAAAGATATTTGTTTATAAATGGCCTCCCGGAGTCGGAGTCGGACTAAAAATTCCAACTCCGACTCCTAGAGCCAGTGAGATTCTGACTCAGACTCCCCCTCAAATCCTCCGACTCCGCAACCCTGGAAATGTCGTATGAATGTCGCCTAAAAGAACTTGGTCTGATCTCTCTCAAGCAAAGACATCTCAGGGGGCAACTAATAGTAACATTCAAGTATTTGAACGGCTTCAACGATTACCTACAACGGGGCTTTTTGAAAGAGATCTCAATGATCGCTTACAAAATAACTGTCAAAAACTCAAGCATAAAGCTCGAAGAACGACTTTAAGTCAGCAGTTCTTTTCGTATTTCATAGTCAGCATTTGGAATAGACTCCCCTCTAAAGTTGTTAGTGCGGAGTCAGTCAACGCGTTTGAAAATCGTCTTGACGTATATTGGGAGAGACATTCTCCACAACTAAGAATTCCTCCTCCGGGAGTTGTAAACACTTAATGGCCAAAGCTTCCAAAGCAACCTTAATCCATCTCATTCTCTCTCCCACTCCAACTACACAGTTTGATATCTCTTAAGCTCCGCATGTCAGCGGCTCTTGAACTTGCTTGCGTGCATTCAAGATCAATTCTTGGGCAGGGACTCTTCACCCCCCCTTTTTTTTCTCTTTTCTCCTGTCCTATATATCCTACTAACATAATGGCAATAGCTCATAGAGTGCCGGGGCGTATGTTCCAGTGTCTCTTTGGGAATGGGCTTATTGGTTTGTCTACTGCCGCCTATCTAATCTCTAACTGTATAGCTACCTTCCATATGACAGACTTTACAGATCTAGAAANATAATATGAGGAAGAGAATGCCCCGTAATACTTAGAAAATCTTCAAAATTAAATTCCATTGCACAAATGAGTGAAATGACGAAGGCACGCCTAGATGTAGTTTGTAAATGCAGGATATAGTAAACGTATCACAGTATATGAAAGACGGCACTTATTAAATCCAATTAAATATTGTTCCACAGGAACAAATAGCTAATGCCGAAACTTTGCCTAAAATTAATGTTCAATTTTCATTAATTAGCTATAAGAAAGTAAAATACAAAGCAAAAAGAGGCCAAGTAGAGCCCTCAGAGTGCATACCTCCACCAAGCAAGGCAAAGGTAATGAAAAATTCAAATTGGTTCTGAAACCATGATTTTCTTTGTATCAACATTAAAATTTACTCATTTGTGTATTGTAACAGTGTTAACAGCCTCAGTAATTCTTCGGAAGATCCATTCTCAAAATTTTGTGTTATGCTGCTAACAAACATCATGACAAATGTCAAACAAACAAACTGATCTATACCAAAAATTATTCAATAATATCTTTTAGCATTAATAAACACTCCTATAAATTTCATTAAGATCCAACCATAACTTTTTGAGTTATTGTGCTAACAAACAAAATCAAACACAGCAGCAAATTAATGAACAGATCATAAAAAAATTTGATCATTTACTCTTAGTCATATAGCTACCTAAACAATTGTGTAAAATTTATATATCTATAAAATCAATCACTTTTTAGGTTACAGTACTAACAAAAAAAAAAGACACTCAAACTGATTGACAGATCTTCACCAGGTTTCATCTGTTCCTCCTAACATACCTAACAATCCATGTAAGTTTTGCCAAAACCCATCCATTATTTTATGAGTTATTATGGGTATGTTGACGATCCATTCTTAACCTGTGCAACAGCACGTCAAATATTTTCTTCACTACATATCCTCTAAATGTATGTTTAAGCTATCAATCACTTGAAATAAACATAGAGCATTGTATAAATTAATGTAAAACACATGATTGCCATATATATAAAATGTTTTAGGAAAATGAAGCTCAAGTTCAATAGATCAATTCAGTTCATTGAAATAATTAAAAATTGAACAGCCTTGTTTGAGGCCCAAATTCATAATTTATAAGGGATTTTGATTCAAACACCTTCTTCGTTCGATATTCAATACTGACATAAAGTGGGTATTGAATATCGAACTTTAAATCATTAAGCAGGTTTTAGTGAGAGAGATGAAAACACTGTCTCAGAACATCGTATGGCAACATTACTCTCCAAAAAATGCTGGAGGCTGACTGTGGCATGTAAACAGTGGTGCAATTGCTGTTTTCCCGAGGTCAGTAACATTTTTCGTAAGATAAAATGTGACGAATTTGTGACCGTCGTATAGAAAATGCGTTTATAACAGCTGGTAGCAGTTTGCAGCTCATAGAAATGAGTTTTTACTGGTAAAATAAGAGTTTTAGATGTAGGAGCACTGGCATTTAGGATGTTTGGATGCTAACTAAATTTACTATGCGCGTATTTTCACAGTTGTTAGATATTCAGTTCAGTTCGATATTTGATGCATTACCCCAATGTTTTGCCCTTCTTCACAATATTGTAAATATTTTGAAAATAACCAGCCACACATCTGCAATTTGCCACTAGGCAAAAGTTAGGCTGTTTTGAAACACATCCTACTGACCAAGCTACTAGTTAGTGGCTATGCTTGGTATGTTGCTGTAATGAAACTCTCTTGACTAGGCTTATCTTTTCCAGAGATGACAAGAGTATGTCTCGAAATAGTAATTACAACAAAGCTTCCAATGTGGGGAGGCCGCTAACCAACAGCTCCACTGGCAGTGTTCAGCGCAAAGACAAAGCTGCAACAGAAGACAAAGTTGAAGGGATTTATGAAAATCATCGGCTCATGAATTCCTTGGCTTTGCAGTATGGCTGCTCAACACGAGTGAGTTAACTAGATTGGTATTATATGTTTAGTTAGTTGCTACTTTCAAAGTTGATTCAAGTCAATGATAGTTAGTGCAAGCACAGTTGCTAGCTACTGGGAAGTGTCCATATTCAAGTGTATGGTAGACCTATGCATTGACTTATAACTTAGAGCAGCAGGGTAGGGCAAACTTGTTGATTTGGAAGACGTGTGGATTTTTAAAAGTTGACAGATGGGCCAGGCCAACACCTCATGCATTAATATTGAACATAGTGAAAAAAAAAAAGGCAGTAACTCAGCTCTGCAGCCCCAAAGCCCAGGCTGGCCCAGAGCTGGACAGCCAGACTAGGGAGGCAAGCACGGCCCACGCGCCAGCACCAGCAAGAGAACACACACGGGTGCACCGTCAGTGTGCCGGAGAAGTACGCAGTTGGCCATCCGGAAGCCACCAACGAACAATACACACTAACATTGATTGCCACCCAGGAACTGCAACAACAGTAAGGGCATGCAGCACAGGGCAAACACCATCATGGCAGAGCGTCAAGTATTATTATAATCCTCAAGCATAGAGGCACCCTGACACTACAGAAGCCTCAAAAACCCCTCCATAATAAACAAGAACACCCATTTTCATGCAATGTGCAGCACTAATTCAGCACCACCACAGCTGAGGGTCATGCATAAATTAGTACCATAGCCTAATGCTGGGGTAGTTCCCATAGTGGAGCCCTACTAAAATAACTCCTTTTTTGGTAAACACAAACAACAGCAGGGGTGGCAACACCCACCAAAATGAATTAGACCCCACACTTATACTACCAGTCAAACTACAGCCAGAGTCCACAACCCAGCTATGTAATCAACTCCAAAGGTGTGCACAACGAACAAGCCAAATAATCTGCAGCAGGTCAAGTTGGAGCCAACACACACAGACATCATATAAAGTCAAACAGCACCTCCCTCAAGTGACAAGCTAGACGTCCTTGAAAATATCCAAGGACTGGGACAACACAGCCTCCTCTGGCAAGGAGTTTGAGACTAATACATCTAGATGGAAATGCCCTCCCCCTGCCTCAGTACAAATGTCCAGGCAAATCGGCTTCAAAGGATGGCCCCGATCTCCACTATGGTTAGCCAGAGAACACAAACTACGGTATGCATCTCAGCTCAACCCCAAATGCTCCTTCCAGCGTCTAATTAAATCAGCCCACAGCAGCCTTCCTTCCACTGATAACAGGTTGAGCTGCTTCAACCTTTCACCATACTCAGGATCCTCAAGTCCGGCAACATTCCACGTTGGTCAACTCCAAGAGCTGGAGGTTGCCCACACAGCTAGCCAGTGTTCCACACAACTGAACAGTACTTGAGGAGAGGGCTACAAAAAGGGAAACCATAAACTCTGGCAGTGTAAATACTGCGGAACGCAAGAGGCTTCCAGCCAGTCCAGCTGCTTTATTGACCAATGGCCTTATTTGAGCATGGAACTTCAATTCACAGTCCAACAACACCCCCTAAATCACAATGAGAGTCAACAAGGTTAAGGACAGTATCTTCTACAGTATATGGGTGCAAATAATAATCCTCCTTGTAACAAGCACGACAAAACCTCATAACCACACTCTTTTATCACCGTTCAACACCAAATTCCATGACTTTGCAACACGAGTCAAAATATCAAGGTCACCCTGGAGCACAGCCTGGTCCTCCTGGGAGAAAGACACCAAATATGACTAGTACAACGTGGAAGTCATATGCAAAAACCTTCACTGAACAGGACAAATGAGAAATTAACTTTGATACTTTTAGCAGGAACAGTGATGTTGATCACCCTTTTTTGTCAGTGCTTCGAAGTCTGTGTGGCAAGTTGGAGAGTAGAACCCAGGGGTTCATCACTCAACTGGGATCTGTGGGGAACTTGTTTGGCGTTTGTAACACTAAAAGTAGTGATGTTCACTCACGTAGGGTAGAACCACAATGGGGATGCGTCTAGCTAAAAAACACTCCCGAGAGCAAAATTGTGCATGCCAATGCTGCCAACAAATGGTGAAAATTAAAGTTTGAACACATACGCAAAATTTATGCTATGTGAACGCAACATTGGCCTGCACAGTTTGGCCCAGGGAGTGTTTTTTAGTGAGTGCATCCCCATTCGGGGATGAGGGTTCCACCCTAAGTAGGGGCAAGCTACGCCACCATCCTCTGTGTTATCTTCTGGAAGATTGGAAATGTTGCTATGCTTATGGACAGTTGGCTGGTTTAAGCCTAATAAAAAACTGTTTGAACTAAGGGAAAAAGTGAACATATTTTCTTTGTTTTTGGTGTTTATTCATAAACATTGCAAAATACAGTTTTACATCTAGAGTGCATCAAATTTTAGTCGCAGAAGTGAAAGGATGCGTTAATGTGTTTCTTTTTAGGAATCTGTGTGGCTGTTTCGACAGTTAGGGTCAACTATTGTTTATCAAAACCTTTAACTTATTGAATTTTATGCTATTTCATATCAGAGATGCATGTCTAATTGTATTCTGCTTCGCTAGAAGCTATTGAAAATTAGTACAGTAAAAATTGCTCTCATCTGCGCCTCAATAATCCGAACATCTGATTATAGTTCTAAGTGCAATCCTAACATATAAGCATTTTTTGGATTAATAAAGTACGGAGCTTGTGTGAATATCGTACCTCTGTAATCCGTACAAACCGCTTCTCATTTATTGGATTAAGGGGGTGATGAGCGAAAAATTTGCATGAGGTGCTGCGCAGAAGGTACGAACAATCTCTCGATAATCCGTATTAGTACAGAATAGTTTTTTTTTATTTGTAAGTAGCCCGCTAATCTGTCACCTCCTTCCTCTGTGCTGTGCAAATTAGAGTGGTGGGGTTTTACTGTACAGCAAAACCCCTCTAATCCGCACAGCACGGGGGGTAGGAGGTGACCGATTAGCGACGATTTCGGTTACCATGGGCCACCCAATTTGGATTGGCCAAAAGGAGATACATTTGGTTTTTCGTTATGTAGCCTAGCTACCTACTGTAAAAGTAAGCTTCAGTTTTGGCTGTAAACCTGAGATAACCTTGTACAGATATCCACAAGACCCCTGAAATTGAANGCCACCCAATTTGGATTGGCCAAAAGGAGATACATTTGGTTTTTCGTTATGTAGCCTAGCTACCTACTGTAAAAGTAAGCTTCAGTTTTGGCTGTAAACCTGAGATAACCTTGTACAGATATCCACAAGACCCCTGAAATTGAAAAAATAGATTGTTAGTATGTATGTGCATTTTATACACATGAAATTGTAGAACAGTCATTTCTTTGCTTTTTCTAAGAAAATAGCAAGAAAAAACTTTTCACTGTTTTTGGTGTCATCACATCAACGTTTTAAATGCTACATTCCTCGTTTTTGGTGTATGTTTAGGAGACCTATTAAGCTTTCTTTTGTACTTAGTGGACATTTTTTACAGTGTCTAGTTACTGCACCACATATTTTTTTTTACCAAAAATGTGTCTCCTTTGGGCCCCTTACTGCAGGCTAACTTAGTTTTGAAGGCTCTGATATTTTCTACATAGCCATGGTATCATGTGAAAACTGGTCTTTCCTTGAAACTTTGCATTCAGCTCATTCATGGAGGCTGTTTCATGTAGAAATTTGGTCCGAGTCTGACATTCTTAGGGTCCAATGAGTTTGCATCAGTCAACCATTGGCTGGACTCTGGAGGTGGAGTCAGGCTTTGTCCATCTGTTCTGCTACACTGCTGCTCATCTCAAAAGTCAGATGTAGAATTTGAGTTCATAGACAATTGGTGGGTTTTCTTTGTTGATGATATAACTTTGCTCAATGGTTTTTTGGGAGCTGGAAGCCAAGTTCTAGCAGTGAGTGTAACACCCACTAATATCAGAAGATAGAGTTGGTCCATCTACAGTTTGACTCTAAAAAATAAGAAACCATAAGCTTTCAATGCCTGCTCTACTTTTTTGGGCTTGTTAAAAATTGTGCTATGCTGTGGAAAACTTGAGTTAAATTTTGGTGTTAACGTGGATTTCTAAAACCATTTTTCTTGTAAGAACGATGGTTGTGAAGTTGCCAGGTAGAACATCTGATTCAAATGAACTGGAGTTATCAGGCCCCTTTCCCTGCCACAATGTGTTTGGGCATCGCGCACCCAAGGGTCCCGAGTGCCTTCTCCGTAGGGGATGTAGTGTCTGGCCGCAGTTCCTGCTGAGAAGGTAAGTTTTGTAGAGTTAGGTGGGTTCTCTATATTTCCTCTGTCCCGCGAGGTGGGCCGCCGATCTAGGTGACCAACTTTTTATGCGGGTTCTCTTACCTTCGCCCGTGTGGAGGGCCACAGAAGGGACCATCTGCACTGGTGTTTCTTTCTTCTGTCTTCTCTTTTCGCCCTTCATCTCTTGCCACCTGAGCACAACGTTGTGGTTCCGGCTGTGAGCCAAGTAAATCATCTTAGATCGCTATCGACTGTCTAATTTTCAGAAATAGCGGGGCAATACCAATATAAGTTATCAGATAACATTTTGAATCTTTGTTCCCTAAGAACCTGGACTTAACTATATATATGTATGACAGAATTTGCTGTCAACAAAGGCAAAACCACTGACCTTTTACTGACTCTAAAGTCCTGGAGCCATAGTTGCTCTGACTCTATTTAGCTAGCTATATGTCGGCAGCACAAACAAGTGCATGTAGGTTTCTTAGTGAGTGTGCGATCATAGTGAATTCACCTTTACCTGAAATCTGTTATTAGCTACAATTAGAGCTGCTGGTTTTTTTTTTTTTTTTTTAGTCTCAAGTCGGGCATCTCCTTGTAGCTAAATCCCTTCTTGTTCCCCTTTTGAAATATGTCGTAAGTTAATGCAAAAGTTAAGGACGTCAATGATAAAAATGAAATAGACTACCGGTAGAATGTCATAGCAGTACCCAAAAATATAGCACTTAAGTAGCTTAGCCTGATACTTCCAGAAACTTTCAGCAACTCAATTTCATATCGATTGTAGTGCCTAGAAAATCTTGGGCCAATGTGTACGCTGATGGAAAGTGTCTAATAGAGTGCTACCTATTGCAGATTTATACAAAGAGTGGCCAAGTGTTTGAAGGAATTTTCAACACAGCAGATGTAGTGGGCAAGATCGTTCTGTCAATGGCTCATGAGATTCAAAAGCGGGACATCAAACTCGACGAGGCAGACCCTGCATTTGCTCAGGGTGGAGTAAAAATGACTGAAAACATCCTCTTCCCTGCTGACCACATTGTGGACTTCTGCACAATTAATGTGGATCTCCAGGTTACTAAAGGTTAGTGTTGGGAATACTTGTGATGTATCATATTCTCTTCCCACCATACTCAATTTCTGGACTAGTGTAGGTACAATTAATAGCTTTAGTTGCATCTGCTGATTACAGAAAAATTAGCCTTTTGACAGTGTCTTCAGTAGCTGTCTTGTCTTCCCACCTACCTACCACTACAATGGACCTCTCCACAATTTGTGTGGATCTTCAGGTTAGTGAAGCTAAAGGTGAGTTTCACCTGCGTCAAGGACAGAGGAGTAGGCGGCTCCTGGCTTGTGATTTATATTACAAGTCTCACATCCCAAGGGCTGCAGCAAACGTTTCTTGTCACTTTGCTAGAGAAGTTGCACAGTATGATAGTATCTACCCATTTTACTGCATTAATTACCAGCACTGAGGTGCAACTAGTTTTCTCTCAAATACTGCAAGGAGTGGCGCAGTGCAACCCGTGGCACTTACCCAAACTTTCCTCTATTTGATTCCTCCCTTCAGGATTTGAGTTTAGACTGAAGTACAGCCCCACTTAGTAGTGACGTAGACCGGGGCTTGCATAATCGAAATACCTCTATCTAGTTTCTCCATACGGTCAAAGAGGGTGGTACTCAAGCTTCACCCTCTAGGAGGCCACCCAACAGCATAAAGCATTGGGGTATATAGCAGGTTTGCAAAGTTGAAGGACTTACGGAGAAGTTGGAAAGCCACTTGCTCCATGAGTTGGAGTCATTTTCGAAAGCCAAACTTCAGCTCTGTTGAACCACTTTGCAGAATATGAATCTCAATTATTTGAAAAGTTATTCAGTGTTTTTGGTCTTGAGGTGTAAAAATAATGAAATTACTAATGTGGACAAATATTTTTGGCTTAAGCCATGTAGATAGCTATGTGTTATCAACTGTGAATTACTTAGATCCTCTAAGCGGAGTCTGGCCTAGCCTAATGCGAACGAACCATTTATGTTTTATGAATCAACTTAATGATTTCAGTCCCAATTGGTGCAAATGATGAAGAATGTAATTGCAAATTCCAACAAACTGTTTGCTTTAGCTTGAGCTGGTGTATATTTTTTAGCATTCAATACTGGGCCTGTTTGAACTGTTTTTCTGTATGATAGGTTTTTAACTGAATTAAAAAGGTAGGTATCAAAATTTAATGTCCCACATGGTACTATTAACATAGGCCTATTGTAAATGTGGCAAAAATACTAACACTTTTCCTTAGTGCCATTCATTTGTATGAAGTTTGTTAAAAATTAGTTGGACTACGTTAAATGCCACATTAAATGCTAATTGTATTTAGAAGTTGGAAAAACTTGATCAGAAATTGAAGTTGGAAAAACTTGATCAGAAATTGAAGTTTGAAAAACTGGAGGGCCAGGAGTCAGAGTCAGACTTAAAACTTCCAACTCCACCACCCTGGTAGATAGGTTCACTCATTTTATGCTTGTCGTACCTCCAGGGGAACCCCATTTGTGGCTTGAGTGTTACTGCCTGTTTCATTAGCATCCTAGCTATTTGCTACTTGTTTCCCTAATGTCCTACCTACTAGCTATTTTCTAGCATCCAAGTTGACCATTTCCATAGGATCACATTTACCAGCTGTTTTTCTTGCATACTGATATCTAGCCTCTCCCTCCCCTCCTTCAGGGGGCATAGGGTGGGCCATAACCCAAAAGGGCTATATTTGGTTAGGTTCATCCATCCCATGTTGCGGGGAGTAGTGACCCCAAGGGAGCCTGTAGAGGTTACCGGTAGGTTCCTTCGCCATTAGCTAGGCCTTGGGTACGTCTGTCTGTCGTGCCCACTGTTCTTCCATGTGATTTTATACTCTTCCTGATCTTGCTTTCCTCTGGTCTTCCTTTTCTTTTCTGATTTGCTGTTTCCCTGCTTGTTGATCCTATGTGAAAATACCCTCAAAATGGGTTCCATGTTTCTATCAACATACTAGCCATATGTCCCTCAACTCTTCCTCTGATTGATCGCTGTAATTATGGAAGCAAACCGTAAACTATTCAATATATTATGTATAGGCTACATACCCGCAACATGCAGGCAATAATTGAGGTAGAGCTAGAGAGCGATGGGCTTTAACTCATCCTGGAGAATAGACCTTGGGTTTCGTCATTGCCGGCTATCAAATCTAAACAAATGTAATCACGCAGGTGACCATGGAGCTTCCTTCAGCACAGACAGCCAGATCACCGGACGAAGCGGTGCCAACGGCGTTGCGGCCGAGCGGGAGCTGCAAGCCTGGGAGGGTGATAGCAATGATAAGGACATTGGTGGCTTATGTGAGATGTTGGAGGATGGTCAGGTGAGTTCTGGAATAGTGGAGACCATCCAAAGGCTTGTGACTGAAAATACATGAGTGTGTTCCTCAGTTTCCTACCGTAATTACTGTCCTGGTTGGCTTGTAATTGTACACTACGAGGTTTGCAATATCGTCACAAATTGGACGATAGTTACACTATGCTTATGGATTATAGTTGTGTGAATATTGACTAGGATTGAAAGTGTTGCATCAAGATGGGTTCACTGTTTCACACCACAGTTGTTTGTTCATCATACAAAGTACTGTGTTAGGATATCTGGTTACGTTTTTACAAACACGACTAAGACAACGTGCGTTCTAAAAGATTTGCTTCAATGTCAGTTGATGTAGAAACTAATCGCAGTATTTATGCCGGGTCTCTTTAAATTTGGAATAAATTAGAAGAGACTGTGCACATATTTGTTGTATAGATTACAGCAGCTAATCTTACGTGCTGTTTCGGCATCAGAAGTAAGGATTTGTTCGAGGCTACAAAAAAAGCGGCCCCTACCGTACTGATACGTTACCATTGTACTGTTGTAGAGTATTTTGTCCCCAAAAATATCATTCGAGGAGTTGATTCCTCAGTATTTAGTGTAGATAATGAGGATGAGAGTGAAATTTAATTAACGATCGATGTAAAATAAGTCTAAATGGTAAGTATACAGTTGTAGGTAGTCCTAAGTACGGTAGTACTAGGAAAGTGGGCTGGGGTCTGATGAGCATTTTTTGCGGGTGTACAAGTCATGCAAAGAAATGGTGAAATATTTTAAACACTTTATGTAGCTGTACAGTGACCGAGAAACGTTCTATAAGGATACCCTCGGTGATAGGTCAGAGCAGGGTTCAAAAACAGTAGGAACTGGATAAAAAAGTGTAGAATTTTCACTATCTCGGAGGTCTC
>LQNS02276499.1:334312-349951 GCA_001587735.2 Parhyale hawaiensis
TTCTCAATATTTGCTTGAAAATTCAAGATTGAATGTTGATCATAAAAAATGCGGTCATTACAAATACAGCAAATAGACTACTTGTCCTACTTTCATTCACTGATCTCAGGGGGCCTAGAATGTGCCCAGCCCATAGGGTTAGGCTCGCCGATCCTATGTCATAGGGAGCAACCCAAAGGTCCCGAGTGCCTTCTCCGCAGGGGATGTTGCATCTGGCCACAGTTCCTGCTGACGAGGTAACTAGCTGTCGATTATGGACGTCGTTAATTGAATCGTATGACACCAAAATGACCTGAAATTGGCTAAAATAAATTTGGCAGATTACCATTGGCTAGGGCTCATGTAGCTAGGTATATGTGCTTCACTTCAATGGATGCATTCCTTGCATTTCAAAGAAGTTTTGTGTTCCAGTTCGCTATATTGATTGGAAGAGGTTTTATTGAGGTGTCAACTATTCCATCAGCCCCACTTGTGAGGAGTGGACAGGCAAGTAGGCTATCGTGTATAGCCTTTGTGTCGACAAATGGGGACGGTGAGCGTTAGTTTAGAAAATATGACTTCGAACTCAAGGTTTTTCAATTGCTGTTCTATTTTGCCTGTAGGAAATATTCTGCAGTGGTGCGACCTCCTGCAGAAATGCAGGGCGGTGCTGGCAGCAGCATCAACGGTGGAGAGCAGCTCTATGTTCATCCTAACCGGCGTATGACCAAACCCAATACTGGTGCTGGTGGTCGTGGTGGGGGTGGGCAGCGTCACATGTCGTCCCAGCCTCCTCGCTTCATGCAGCAGCAGCAACAACAACAGCAGCAGCAGCAACAACAACAACAACAACAGCAGCAGCAGCAACAGCATCACCACCAGCAACAGTATAGTAACCAGCATCACCAACAGCAGTCAATGATGCCTCATCAGCATCAGCACTCACAGCAGCAGCACCAGCACTCTCATGGCATGGGACGTGACCGCGGTCCTGCGTCTGGGCCTCCCGTGCCTACTAATAAACAAGATCATAGAAAAGATAAATTGGCTGCTAATGGAGACTCTCGAGGTATGTTAGTTTTTGTTCTCTTGTCCACATTATTTCATGGAATTCGGTGGGGAATATGTTTTGCAACGAATAATGTTTAAATTTGTCACACTAACGAAAATAATTCAAGAATCTTCTGAGGCATATAGCTAATTCTAAGATGATTTTTTTCCGATGTTAGGCCTACTTGACGTGACCATCTTTAACCTTAACTACTGCCACTGCAGCGCTAGTAACCCAACCTACTAAAATAATAATAATTAATTACTGCCTGAATATGCTTAAAAAAGAAAATGAGTAATCAAGGCACGCACAGTATTCTATCGAGTTTAGCTCATACACGAAGAAAAGCTCATTTCAGACCCCCAGGTTGTGTGTTGTTGCTGCACAAGCCTATGCCTCAAGGATGACCATAGTAAATAGTCCTTTGGGTTAAGGTCCGGCGAAGATGCGCAATACAATACTTCATCAGTAAGGAGAGCAAGTCGCTCATGCGCCGCCTTTGGGTCTTTTGTAATGTGCACGAAGCTCCACTATGTTAGAAGGTCTGCTTGTGGTTGTTGAAGTGGTGTGGGCTTGTACAAGCATTGAAGCCATTACTGTGAAGTAGCTCGATCCATGTTTACCTTAATTCTTTGTTGTAGGCAACCAATTCCCAGCTACGTGCCTCGGTTACTCCATTTTTGAAGAGTCTTCAGGCAGTAGTTATGGCTAATCGTAGTCACGTCGAGTAGGGCATCGGCAAATTGAAGAGAAATCATTCTTGAATTGAATTAGTGTGACAAATTACAATTATTGCCATTGCAAAACATATTCCCCACCCGATACATGAAGTAGTGACTGACTTGGGTGAAGATGTACATCCTGCACTCCCCTCAAGGGGGCATAGGATGGGCCATAGGGTTAGCTTAGTTCAGGTTCGCCCATCCTATGTTATGGGAAGCAGCGCCCCCAGGGGGACCCTGTAGGTTACCGTAGCCATTACCTATCCTATGCCCCGTAGCATGGGCCATAGGGTTAGGTTAGTTATGCTCGCCCATTCTATGTTATGGTGCGCGGCGACTCAAGGGGACTCGTGTAGGTTACCTTAGCCATTAGCTAATCCTTTGGAATATCGGTCTTTTGTGCCTACTTTGCTTCCTTCCATTTTCATACTCCTACTTGCTCATACTTTATTCTGATCTTCCCCTTCTTTCCCGACTTGCTGTTCCAATGCGCGTTGATCCTGTGTGGGAACACCTTAGTGCATGGGTTCCCCATTTCTACCGTTATACTGTATGTCCCTTGCTGCTCCCTCTGTTAGATCACCATTGTTTTCGAAACTGAGACCCAAACTATTCAATACCTATAATCATAATGTCGTTCGATTGTATTTTTTTTTTTTTTTTTTTTGGTGGTGAGGCTGACCTCTTCATCTGAGATGACGGCGGTTGCTGTCATCAGTCATTATTATTATTATTTTTTTTAGTGGACAAGATTTTCAGAGGCGGCACGTCAAACTAGTAGCTATTACTGTAATGAAAAGTGGTCATTTCTGTTCAGTCGCCATTTGGTTGTTTTAAAAATGTACAGGAAACTGATTTTTTTTTTAGCACAAGGCAGGCGTGATGCGCAAAGTGGCAAGAAGCCATTTCCTCTCCTGCTATGATTAGGCACTATCACTGGTAGCAGTATTGATATGATGGATTATTTCTTCTGTCACAGGTCATCTAGGCGGCCAGGGCGATGGTACACAGCACCAAAGCTTCCCACATGATTCCCGTGCCAGGGATTCTAAGGACAAACGTGCCGATGTATCTCCCAGCCACTCACAGCCCGCTTCACAGCACCAACAATCTCCTCCTGTACAGCATAAGCAACATAGATACCATGAAGCTCAGCAGCATGACCACCAGCAGCAGCCGCAGCCGCCCTACAATCGATCCGCTGATCATAGAAATAGAAAAGATGATAGCAATCGACGATATTACAATTCTAAAGATCAAGCTAAAGATAGCTCTAACGGCGGCGTTAGCAATGTAAATAATAGTTCCATTAGTTCTAATGTAAATAGTGTCAATAGTAATATGGATGATGCTTCATCATCTGCGCCTCACATGGCAGTGAGTAGTTCTACGAGATATAATGAGGAGGGGAGTCAGCATGGTGATGCATCGTCCGTGTCTCGTCACCATCACATACAGTCACCCCCCTCTCACCATCATCACCATCACCACCACCAACACCACCCCCACTCCCATCATCATCAGCAACAGCCTCCTATGTCTATATCTTCCCATCATCACCAGCAGATGCAGCAGCAGCAGCAGCCACCTCCCCAAATGACACAGCCGCCCCAACATCAGGGGCACCACCATTCCCAACAGCACAAAGGCTCACGCGAGCGAAGTGAGGACCGTCCGAGGCAGGAGGGCAGAAATACGAGAGGACAAAGGCACCACCAGGCTAAAGAAAATCCTGTTACTGCTGATTTTAAGAAGTTTGGTAGTGAATTTAGACTGTCGGAGTCTGATGCTCCTGATGGGGCATCTCAGCGGCAGCAGGTCCACATGACGGGTCCTCCGCCTCCTCAGGGTGCTGGTCGTCATCACCAGCAGCAGCAGCCGCCACCGCAACAGCAGCATCCTTCTTCCCTCCCGCCGTCTCAGATGAAGCAACATTCACACCAGCAGCAGCAACAACAACAACCTCCACCGTCGCAACAACAGCAACAATATTCCAAGAGGCAAGGACCTCCCCACGGCCAGCACGCGCCTGCGCAGGACAATTCTCATCACCTGCAGCAGTCTCGCCTTCCCACTGGCCATAGTAGTGGTGAAGCTCCGTCCGCCCATCAGCAGCAGCAACAACAACAACCACAGCAACAACAAACATCCCCTAGGCCTCATGGTAAGCAAAGTCATGATCAATCGTCACCTGTAACTTCTGTTACCCAACAGCCAACCGTGCATGAAGAGCAGCTACCACAACAACAGCAGCAAAGACCCCAACAAAGTGTAACTAGCCCTGTTGGGCAAGTGAAAGCTCCACCTCCTAAGAGCACAGCCTCGTCATTACCGACAACAACCATAAGCAGCACGAGTGTTGCGTCCTCTTCAGCCCAGGTTGTCTCGACGCCCTCGGTGGTTACAAGTGCTTCCTCCACTTCCGCCTTGCCCTCATCCACAACTGCTGCTGCTGCAGCGTCTTCTGAGGATGGTGCTGAGAAGCAAGCGGCTCCGAGCAGTTTCAAGACCGCTCCCAGCACAAAGGAGTTGAACCCAAATGCCAAGCCTTTTGTGCCGGTGAGTTACTATAAAATTTGGGGATTTGTTTGTAGTTAGTGCTTCACTCCCCTCGGAGGGCATAAGATGGGCCATAGGGTTAGGTTAGCCCATCCTAAGTTATGGGAGCAGCACCCCCTGGGAGACCCTGTATGTTACCTTAGCCGTTAGCTAGGCCTTTGAGACGTCTGCCTTTCGTGCACTCTTTGCTTCTTTCAGATTTCGTACTCCTTCTGATATTACTTTCGTCTGTTCTTCCTCTCTCTCAATTTCTGTTTCAATGTGCGTTGATCCTGTTTGGGAACACCTTCGTGCATGAGTTGACATAACTATCGGACATAGTATATGTCCCTTTCTTTTCCTCTCTTAGAAAAGCTTAGCACTTATTATAGAGGCTTAAACTATCTTATAGTACTACTACTAATTCTTGTCCTTTCCCGACTAGCTGTTCCCATAGGTACACGTAGATTCTGTGCGGGGACATCCTCATACATTGGTTCCATTTTGTCAGCCTACATGGCGAATCGGGACTTCCTTCGCTTCGCTACTACAGACCACTCAAATGCTTCAGTTACTATGTACGATTACTTGTAAATGTAGGTAGGTGACTAATCGTGAACATGACATAGTGGTAAAGAGACAAATTTATACTATGTGTAACCAAAATATGACATCACGAAGTTTTCTCAATAGAGCATCTCAAATCCGAATGCAAGTGGATGTAGCAGACGAAGACATCCTCCCGGAACCCATAGGCTAACCCCTCTTCTCCCTGGAAAGTAACGGCCATAAAAATCTGCAGCGATCACATGAATTTGGAAAAGCAACATCAAGACACCATTGTTTGAAATGCCAATATTTAAACCATCTCAGAACTCATCAACTTCTAGCTTGTATATATACAGACGGCTCAAAAGCCCAGAACTGCGTTTCATATTCATATGTACATGTTGCACATTGTTGCAAAAAAAAAAAAAAAATGAATATGTAGAAGAAATTGCTTCCTCGTACACAGCTGAATTAGCTATCTACAATGTATGATGCTCTGAGTTATGCAGAATCCCTACCACATTTAACTAAAAGAATCGTCACAGATTCTAAAAGTACTATAGCTACAAGCAATTTCGCAATACAACCCTTCACACCTCTTATAACTCTAATCCAAAATCGTATCACAAGAAGCAGCAAATCCTTTCTTTAGCTGGGTCCCAGGTAATGAACGTGCGGACCGAGCTGCGAGGGAAGCCCTCACAGGGACCTCAAATCCAGTACCTCCTTTTCCCCCGCTCTCATTATAAATGGCACTACAAAAAGCTAATAAGAGACTCTTGGCAGACGAGCTGGGGATCTGCAGTGAACAACAAGCTACGTGAAATCGAACCACTGACGTAACCTTTCCCTGACTGCTCAAATCGCCGTAGATTGTGGGAAGTGTGCTTAGCGAGATACGTGCTGGACACACCCCTCTCACTCACACACGGGATGACGCCCCTTTATACGACTTGTAATAAAACATTTCAAGGCCCTTTACACCTTTGTTACCGACATAAATTTTATATGTTATAAAGGTATTTAAAAGTGAAAACCCTCGTGAAGAGTATTGTACTGCCAAAACAATAGGCCTACCTAACTACTAAGCGAACAACACCTTACTGTCCCGTATTACGAATCCTTAAAGAGAATGAGACACTTAACAGCTAAGTTAACTTTATATCTGTAAGAAGTTCTTGTTTCTGAAGAGGGATCGCACCCATCGACTACGGCGGGAAAACCCTCAATATAATAATAATGGCTTCCACGTGCCTATCGTCATACTATTTGACTGTTTGTCCTTTACTTCTTCCTCTGTTAGATCACTTTAGTTGTGCAGACGAGGCTCGACTATTCAGTAATTTGATCTCCCCTCGGAGAATATGTTTGCGGACCCTATCCCTGCCAGAATAACTTGGGCTTCACACCTCTAAGGGATCCTGCGGGACTTTTCTGCTGAATAGGGTTTGTTTGTCAGATTAAGTAGATTCTTGATACTTCCCCTTCTGTTTTGCAAGGTGGCTGATTTATTCTGTGGGATGGTCTGTCCGCACACGCGTCTCTTGCATCATCCCATTTCCTGTGTTGTGTCTTGGAGATGCTTTGCGCCTTGTTTCCCGTGCAGCTGCAGCGCAGGACGACAATTTGAGACCGTGAACTCGCATGAGTTTGCTGTCACTCCAGACCTTCAAGCAGATGTGCTGAGACAAAATATTTTACCTTCAGTGCGATGCAGCTTAGAATTTCGGTGCTGGCAAACTTATTTTACTATTACAGTAGTACTGCTATCATATACTGCACTACTAACTTACTAAGCTCCCTTGTTGAATCGCAGCATTCCATCTGTAGTGGTTGAATTACTATTACTGTATTTGCTTGATTTGTAGCGCCCTCGCGGGTATATTCTGGCGAGCCCTTTCCCTATCATAATTAATATGGGCCTTACGAAACCCGGGGGCAAACCTGAGTACTTTTTCCGCAGATGTTACAGTTGGTCGCTGTTCCTGTTGGCAAAGTTAGTTTTGTAAAGTTACGTATGCTCTCTATATTTCGCCTTCTGTTCTGCGAGGTGTGCATTCAATAAAAATGCCAGACTTATTCCGTGGGACTTCTACCTTATCCCGTGCGAAGGGCCATCCGCACGGGCATTTCTTTCTTCTGTCTTCTCTTTTCGTTTTTTCCTTGCACCGCATAGGTAGCGGAGCACAAATTCGTTCGGCCGAGCCGTGTAGGGTAGAGATGCGCTCGCCTTATTTCCTGTCATGGGGCGCACCTGTCAAAATTTGAGACACGGAACACACGTGAGTTCGCCGTCACTTACGACCTTCCGGCAGAAATGCTGAGGCAAAATATTTGACCTTCTGCGCGATGCGGCTTAGAATCGCTGCGCTAGCAAACCTTACTGATCTTGATCTTGCTTCGTAGCGTAATTGTGAGTCAATGTGCAAACTCTTCCACATAGATTATGCATATTCACGTCGCCCTGGGAAGCGTGGGTATGGAGGCCTTTAACTTGAGGAAAAACTCCTTTAGGAGCCCTGTTATTAATAAAAGAAGAGCTGAGACTAAAGGTTCATTTGATATTGTTCTAGTGATAACGTCCAAGCTTGTGACTTACGTCACCTTTAGGAAATAGGAATGCCATTAAATTTGCGATTAGCCGTATCAGATTCAGCAGAAGAAATCGTGTTAAATTTTTGCCGTCGTGCTTGTTAACCCTGAACCCTCTAATCAGAATTGGTTTCTATCAAGTTTGCGTGGAGCAGCAACCCACTGAAACTCCTTATGTTACCTTAGCCTTGGGGACGTCTTTCCCTCATGCCTACTTTCCTTTCTTCCTTCCATTTTCATCCTCATATTTTTCACTTTTTGTTCTGTTGTTCTTCTTACCTAACTTACTGTTCCCATGCGCATTGATCCTGTGCCGGCCCACCCTTGTGCTTGGTTCCTATTTTTTATCGACATACTGTGTGTCCCTCATTTTCTCCCTCTGTTAAATAGCTGGCATAGTGGAAACATAGGCTTAAACTATTTGATCTGATGATAATTCCCTGGTGAAGTTGCCAATAGTTAACACAGGTTTAACTGGTTCTTAACAAAGGTACGGTCTCTCATTACTACAATTTCTATTTTCTTACGATGTACGCTAGTTTCTTCTTGGCCTCACCACATAGGTCCGTTGTTGTAGAAGGATACAAGCTCTTCACGGCCAATGCTTCTGAAGTCACCGTAGATCTTGCATACCCCCACCAATTTAATGTCTCTGAGCTGCGCGTATCCGCAGCGATTAATCCTGCTTGCACAATCAACTCCTTGGCTGAGTTCATGCTCTTTTCTTCTTCCACAGTTGTCTGCCAAAAATTAATTTATAAAAATGATTGACGTACATTTAATTTACTGCAGAGAAACAGCACCATACCCGCCACACCCCAGTCTCCACCAACGTCGCAACCTCAACAACAGCAGCCGCAACAACAGCCACAGCAGCAGCAACAACAGCAACAACCTGTGCCGCAACAACCGCAAATTGCCCACCTGCCTACCCAAGTTCCCCACATCACCCTGACGACTGCCAACGTCATGAGCCACAGCTCGCTGACGCCCGCCCCCACGGCGGGGTTCCAGCAGCATGCGTATCTCTTCCAGCACATGCCTGCCGTGCCGCAAAATCGGCATCTCAAGAGAGGTCAGTCGGTTCTATCACAGACATTCTGTGTGTCGTCTCATACCTGGGTTGGAAACCCCCTTCTGCATGGCTTCTTCTTAGCCTAGGGTAGCTACTATATACATGTCTAGTCCTTCTCCTATCTTTGAACAGCTTATTTGTGCTCCTAAGGGAAATTTGAACTAACCTTTAGCTATAGGGTAAGTGGCCCCCGAAGAGACGCACTTGCAGCTAGAAGGCTGTGGCGCGGCGACCGGACGATGCACGAAATGGCCTATACCTGCAAAAAAAACTTCATATGTCTCCTAAACAGCCACCAAAAATGATGTATTATTGGACATTCCTCACAACGTCCAGCCGCCGAACAGCCCCCTCACTGCAGGTGCATCTCCAATGGACCAGTGCGTCTCCTTTGGGCCTCTTACCCTAATAGTAACAATAATATTGTCATTTTCTCGATGTCATACCAGGTTGTCGAGTGTGGTTGATGACTTAGTTAGATCCAGGGCAAAATCTACGGCCGGGACAACAGGTTGCTGCGCTCTGTAGTCCCCTGGGTTTAGAGTGTGACTGAAGACCAAGGAGATTCTAATGGAGGGGAGCGCACCCTCTCTATTTACCCGACGGGAGCATTGCGAGTAAGCATTCCTCTACAACTGGCTGAGTAGCGTGTCCAATCAGAGACCGGCTATGTAGGTGCTGCGACATTGCCTGCGTGGCTGTCAGACGTGGTGGTTGTGCGAAATCGCTCCTGCTGAGACATCAACGTATTGCCACAGTTTACTGTGGTATTACTGCCTAGTCTGAAAGTGCTACCCACGGCAAATTGATTATTCATAAGCCTATGAGTCAAAATTACAGTTCGATATACAGTATTCAAAATGCGGGGCAGTTTTGGTTTAACTTGGTTAAACAACGCCCAGTCTGCTTAAAGCAATAAGAACGATACCAAGTTACCAACCACACTACAGAGTATGTCCGCATGAGCCATACAGCCTCCTCGTACCACGGCCGTCGGCCAACTGTGAGCCTAGCGAGAGGCTCTCAGCATTGTCAGCCAGTTGAGCTCCAAACGCCAGCTCCAAGCCACGTGACAAAGCCATGTGTTGACTCGCCAGAGAAGGCTTGCGCCTACTCCTCCCATTAGAAGCTCTTTGCTGAAGACCCGGTTAGATCTTGAGCTTTTGAGAACCCCCCAGGGGGCATAGGATGGGCCATCGGGTTAGGTTTGCCCATCCTATGTCATGGAGAGCAGAGCCCCCAGGGGGTTTCTATAGTCTACTTTAGCCTGTAGCTAGGCCTTCGGGAAGTCTGTCTTAAGTGCCCACTTTGCTTCCTTCCCGATTTCATACTCCTACTTGCTCATGCTTTATTCTGTTCTAAGTGTTCTTCCTCTTCTTTCCTGACTTGCTGTTCCCATGCGCGTTGATCCATCTTCGTGCATGGGTCCTTCATTTCTGTCGACATAATATAGGCTATGTTCCTTCCTTTCTCTCTCTTGAATCTCCAGAGTCGTGTGTCTAGAAAAGCTTAAACAACTAACTTAATGATAGAGAAACCCCTGTCTGACCAGTGAGCCATAGTGCATTTGTGTGCGCTGAAAGATTTTTCCCCCTCTGTCGGCGACCGAACTTATTTGTGCAATTGTTTAGTTTCTTAATTTCAAGCCCGAACTTGAATAAAATAGTGTGCTGGGTACTCCCTCTTTTTTTATCTACAGGTCGTGAACTTTTCGTTTCTTTGTCATTGAAGGCTTCGGTGTTTTGCTATTGTCTGACCATTTTATCAAGGCAGTTCGGTGGTGGTCTCATTCCTCGATAGCGTTGCTAATTCTATGGGTATTTCTGAGATTTTTCCGCTCATAGCTTACACACAGAAAAATGGTTGTTTGCCGTTAAGCAAAATTAGTTCACTGTAAACTACCTTGTCGTTTGAATAGGCGTCAATGCACATTGTCGTTTGTGATGCACAACAGACGAACAAGAGCGTTGTGATGAACAACAGTGTCTTTTACGGTTAATTATTATTGCTTTGTAGCTAAAATATTACTTTGTTAGTGATACGAAACCAGGTGTTTCTTTTATCGTACAGAACATACTTTTCTGCGTGTAGCCCTGCCCACTACTTGTAGCTATGTAGAGAAATCTCTGAAATACCCACAGAATTTGCACCGCTATAGAGGAATTTGAAAACGTTCGAATTGCCTTGATAAAATGGTCAGACTATAGTGACAGGATCATAGCTAGAAGGAAACAAAGAGGGGCATTGGTTAACACGCAAAGTGGATAGAAGCATCCGGTTTTAACTTAAAGTTGAACCCGTTCTTCTGTCTCAATCATTCTGTTGAACGCACACAACGTCCCAAATTATGGTATTTTAATATTTTTGCAAGAAAGGCCATGTTAATTATGGAATTGTGCCATTTGATTTGAAGATACTTTCATATTCATGGAAATAGCATTGTTAATATTGTAAACAGGTATCAAATTGTGAGAATTTATCCATCGTATGCCTAAAATACTTCCATTTCTTGTGGGAATAGCACTGTTGTTAATAATACGCTCGCATCGAACGTGGAACAGTGTAAAGAGCTACGTTAATTTCCAAAGGGACAAATACTGACAAAGCATTACGAACATAATATTTTTCAACTTGACGTGATGCCCAAAATGCAGGCAAGAATAGCACTGTTTGAGCCGTGTAGCTAAGCTATAACGCTGTTCCTTCCAGGATTAAGTTCATGTTTGATTGTGTGCCGAAATTAAGCCTTTGAAGTGTGACTTGTTTGAAACTTCTGACAGAAGCTATTGCTCTGTCGTTTCAAATCGCATTGCCAGGGCTAGAAACAGCCCTATGATGTTAACTCGGCGAAATACCTACTCTATTGTACTGAGCTAGACTGAGGTTTTGGAAGCCTCCTGTTTAGCTCAAGTACCAACGCCTGAACATCAATTCTATTGGTCACATTCAGGGCACCCATCTAAAGTTTCGGACAAGTCAAGCCTGTACGGCTTCATTCCGGTGTCCATTGTACCGTCTTAAGTGTCCATTGTACCGCCTTAAATGAGGGTGTCCGTGTTGCATTGCACACAGGTCCTGCAGTTATGAGTGGTGGAGCCCCGAGCTCTGGCGCCACTGCCACCCTCGCCCACCCTCACATGACCGGCCCCACTCTGCAATTCGCGCCCTTCCTCTCGGCCCCTCCTCACGGCGCCCCAGCACCTCCTTCATCCCAACTAGCGCCCGCAGCATTCAATGTAAGTACCCGCGCCAACGCTCGCACCGCTTCTGACTTAACGCCTCAGTGATGTTTTCTTCTGTTCTTTCTCTTCCAACGTGCTCCTCTCATACGCATTGATCCAGTATTTCCGTATATCTTTCCACTCACTATAACTATGTCTCCTATTTCTTTCTCAATAAAAAAGAACCAAGCTACTTATGTAAAACATGTTTACTCGGTAAAGGCAAACGTTTCGGATCAAAATAATTCCATCTTCAGTACGGAAGCATAGCGAGAAGTCATAGGGCATAAATGGTAAAGAAATCAACCTAGAAAACAGAAGCGTTATTAGAGCCTAAGTTGAAGTTTCATCGACTGTGGAAGTTGAACAGCCTTGAGTATTTTTAGGGGCACTGCAGGCTGGCAATTGTTGAGGTTGGGTTTGTCCGGCAAATCAAAAGCCTCGTGCATGGATTGTGTACGTTTCTATTAATAATGTACGCCCTCAGGGGACATAAAGTTGAGGTTAGTTAGGTTCGCCCATCCTATGTTATGGGAGCAGCACTCCTTGGTGGTTTGTGTAAGTTACTGCACCCAATAACTAGGCCTTTGGAACGTCTGTCGTCCTCACTTGGCTTCCTTGAGGTTTCATACTCTTGCCTGATATTACTTTCTTTTGTTCTTCCTCTTCTTTCTCTATTTGTTCCCATGTGTGTTTATGTTGTGTGGGAGCACTCGTGCGTGGGTTCCATGTTCCTATTAACCCTTTCGGTACTGACGGCATCTTCGGATGCTGCATCAAAGTTTTGACTATTAAAATCAGTGCTTTGTTTCTTTCTGTGGAAATTTGGACAACACATTTAAATAACCCGTCGGAAGTCAGTGATAGTATTTTATCTACGACAGAACTAAACTGTAGGTGAGCTCCAGTGACTACAATGATGGTGCCTTCTATGAGCTTTTTTTAGAATCTCATAGCAGGAGCGGAGTTTTTGTAGAAAAAGGGTTAACGTGCTAGATGTCCCTTCTTTTTCCGTCTCTGAGATACCTAGCCTTTCTTTTGGAAACTGAGGTTTAAACTACTCGATCTTTTTGGTATGCTACGTTTCACTTGCTATTCTTGAGTCACCTTAGCAATATTAATATGTTGGGAGGTTTACGCAACGTGAACATATTAGGTAACTGTTTTGTACTTTACTTCTGAGTGAATTTTGTTGCTCGCGTACTTATTTGTCCTAATAATTGTGCCAACTTAAGTTTTTTTTTTTTTTTCAGTACCCAAGCAGTATTGTACGCATGGTAGCGCCTGGGACTCTTCCCATGCAGTTGCTCCCCCCCATGGGGGAGCACGTGTACCTACCGACTCCACACCCCCACCACTTGCCCCCTCCACAGCCCCCTCCAGCCACCAGCCAACCCCAGCCTGCCAACAGCGGGGCCCAGCAGCCCCAACAACACACGCCCACCCCCACTGCCACCCCCGTGTCGGGGCAGGTGTACCCTGGGCAGGCCTCTCATGTGGCGGCGGCAGCCATGCCCAGCCTGCAACACCACCACTTGCCTGCCCACAGCACCCAACCTCACCAACAGCAGCAGGCGCAGCAGGTCACCACTGCTGTGGCGGGTCAGTACGCCGGTGCGGGACTCATGATTATGCCACAGCAGCCACCGCCGCCCCAGCCACCCACGCCACAGGGAGGCCAGCCACAGCACGCCGCTGTAGCTGTAGCGGTGGCGCAGCAACAGCAGCAGACGCAGCAAATGGTGGCGGTGCAGCAGTCCATACCATACTCCACTCCCCCATCCAGTTCTGCAGCAGCTCCTCACATTCAGCCGCAGCAGCAGTCAGCCAATGTCGGTCAGCAGCAGCCTCAGACTGCGGGTCAGCAACAGCAGGGACCTCCACAGGGCCTCGCTCACCCTCACCACCATCCTCACGCTCACCACCCCCCTCCGAATCCTCCTCCAAACCCCTCTCAAGTATACCTTGGTGGGTATCCCGCAGTGCGCTACCAAGGTAAAGTGCTTAACCAAGTGTTGTTGCACGTCATGTCTCCGTCACTGTAGCTCCTCCCTCATGTACAGTATTTCATTTCTCTGCATCGTAACCGTAGCTTGTGTTGCGCTGCGCTTCCTAGTGTCTCTATATCTTCCAGGGACTTGGACATTTTCTGTTGGATTGTAAAACTTTTGGTAACAGTGACGAACATTTTTTTTCTGCATTCTAAAAGTAGCTTTTTTATGCATTGTGCTTTAGAACTTTCACATATTAAACAATTTTTTTATTGCTTCTGCTACTTTGCGAACATTGGTCCTGATGGCCTGCACGTAATTTCTTTCCTCCACTTGGAGGAAGTACTCCCAAGTGCCCAGCGCTGCACTGCCGACGAAAAAACACGACATTGCAGGGGATTTACACCTCTGGAGTTGTCTGGTGCCTGCCGTTGCGGAAGAGGCTCTGCTCGGCTAGACAGACTAGGAATGCTGTAACATTGCAGTCCTTCGCTCACGTTGGTGACATGGGCGCGGCGGTAGGGGGCTGGTAATCTAATTACAGCGTTGCTGCTTCCACATTCCATAATGTCTGCTCCTCTGTCTTCACGCATACCGTACACATCTGTTCCTCAGTATCCTTTGAGACCCTGCCGTGTTTAAACTAGACAGGCTTACAATCAACGCAGCATTAGTTGATCGGCCCAGCTGTCGTTGTAAATACGTCCCTCGTACATATGTTTGGGCATCATGCACCCAAGGGTCCCGAGTGCCTTCTCTGCAGGAGATGCTGTATCTGGCTGCTGCAGTTCCTACTGACAAGGTTAGTTTTGTGAAGTTAGGTAGGTTCTCTACTTTTCCCTTTCTGTTCCGTGGGGTGGGCTGTCGATCGAGATAACCGACCTAGTACGCGGGACACCTCTGATCTCGTGTGGAAGGCCACAAGAGGAGCCGTCCACTCGAGTGTCTTTTTTTATTATTTACGCCTTTTTTCTCGCCAGTTGTAGCGCACTGAGCCAACCGAGATTTTCCGGCAGGAACGACGAAATAAAATATTCCTAATGATGAAAAGCGTAATATTATTTTCGGTTGAGCTTCACTCTTGAATCGCTTCGCTGCGTCTAGGGTGGTTAAACACTCAATCTAATAATAATAATTTATTCTTATAAATTATTGGATGATAATCATACCTAGAAAGCTTAAACTAACACATCATCAAATCGAGAATGATGCTTATCAGAGCTAAGTTTTGCCTATTTTATCCCTTCAGGGGGCATGAGATGGGTCAGAGGGTTAGGTTAGTCAAGTTCACCCCTCTTTCGTTGTGAGGAGCAGCGACCCCACGGTAACCCTGTAGGTTACCTTGGCCATAGCTAAGCCTTCGAGAAGTTTTTCTTTCATGCCCTCTTTACTCTCATCCTCGCGCACACTCGTACTGATAAAACTTTATTCTGTTCTTCCCTTTTCTTTTCCGACTTGCTGTTCTCATGCGCCATCTTTCATTTCCTCTTAGGATCGCAAGTTATAGTAGCTCTGTGATTCTCACGGAGACCTAGACTTAGTGACGTGCAGGCAAGATATTGCCCTTTTCGAAGCTTGAGTATTAGCTATATATATTGCACTATGGCTGTCGACTTTGCATTGGCTTCAAATTCCTTATATTCTGTCTGTGTAATAATGGTTGATCGGTTGCTTTTTAAACTTGTAGTCATTCCTTTCGTCTAGATCGTATCGTGTGTACGTTTCTTTGCTTGCCCTCTTTCATTTGTAGAGCTGGTAGCATTTTCCATACCCGCAACAGTATAGCATTGCATCTCTCGTTGATATATCTTACTGTGCGTTCGATTGCCCCGCGAGAGTAAGACTTCGAGGCTCGACTTGTTGGGAACTTCATGTGGGTTCGCTGGCTTTGACCCGTTGGATCAAGTTTCAAGCATTGACT
>LQNS02276499.1:549873-565598 GCA_001587735.2 Parhyale hawaiensis
TGTGCGGCGTAGCTGAGCGAAAGCGTTCAGCCGCGCCCGGGGGTTGGAGATGCTCAACTTGCGCCTTTTTCCTGTCAGTAGCGCACTGACCACTCTGAGACCTACCGGCAGAAAAGCCGAGACGAAAATCATTGACAATTCAAAACGCGCCCTAGTTGGCGCACGAGCCTGTGGTTAAACACAGGAATAGTTCGGCTCGATGTAGGCAGTGTGCCACTGAAGCGCTAGTAAAACTTCTACTACTACTTAAGCCTTCGAGATGTCTGTCTGTGGCACGTAGCTACTTTGCTACCTTTAATTTTTCATACTTCTACTAACGGTCTTCCTTCTGTTTTTTTCTTCTTCATTCCTTTGGACGAAAATCATCAATACCTACATGGGGACTCGGTTTTTTTCGACTCATTACAGAAGTCTCGTGAAGCTGCAATTATGGTTATGCGACTCCTACGTATTGACGTTCTCGCTTCGTCTCCCGTTTCTTTTCCTCTTTCCAAACTCCGTGTTTTGTGGAGAGAAACTCAAACTAATATATATTAAGGTTGAACCTTTCCAGGACTGCTTGCAAAACAACAGTTGGTAGATTGTTTTTCGGCTGATTCCTTTAGGTGTTTTTTTAATGCCAACCCTGATGGTCCCGGGCAGCGTCAGCAGCAGGCGCGCGTGTGCCAGGAGGCGTGTCTACTGGACGTGGACCTGCTGACGCGGTGTATCACTTTCTACTGCACCGTCGCTAGGGTGCTGCTCAACACGCTCTTGGGCCCCAACTACGACAGTCTCTTCAGCTCCGTCCTCGCCACAGACTCCGCCTCCACTTCCTTCTCCTCCTCACCCCTTGTAACGCTGCCGAAATTCCCTACACCTAAGATATTCTCTGCCCTACCGGAGTTCTTCCTAGAGGATATTGCCGAAGTTATTCTATTTGTATATCAGTAAGTACATACCTACATCAGATATTGCTGAACTTATGCTGCATGTGTATCTGTGAGTATACCAAACGACGCTGCAGGTGTGTCTTTTGTATATCAGATAATCCTTACTCTTTATATGTGTCACTTCTCTACTACTTGCCTGTGTGGCGAGGAATTTCGCTAGCAATAAAATATCCATCCATACGTACCTTTGAGCCAAAAATTAGACCCATTATAGATGGCTCCTAAACTTTTCTTTTGTGTCCGATTATTGGTAGAACGCCCACCATGGGGCATAGGGTTAGGTTAGTTTCAGTTCGCCCAGGAAGCAAAGAGTGTAACGGAAGGACTCAATGGAACTTAAAATGAAACTTAGCCGTGACCGAATGTCGGCGAATGAGGTCACACCAACGAGTCGAAGTCTTTGAGGGTCGGACTTCAGGTTGTCGTAGGTTGGTCTTTTAATCCTAACCAAAAACATAAGCCGCGTTATATTCTTGACGCGAGAGAAACCAAAGGAACAACTAGCTATTGCTCAAACTTTCTGTACTTGACGACCATTTCACAGTGTATTGAGTGTGGGTGCAGCACAAGTAGTTGGTCAGTCTTGAGCGGGTGATTGAATTAAGTCAGAAAAATACGGTGATATTTTTAAATATGTTTCGTGAAGAGCACTGCGAACTGAATATAAAGTGCAAATAAGGCTTCACTTTAAAGAAGTCAAATCAGTACGCCGTACCGGCCCAGATATTGCCTTTGATGCTGTGAAAGTTTTCACCTGCCTCCACTTCAGTTTTCTATTGATAATTATGTATATTGTTCAATTAGTATATGTGCTCTTCATTAATGTGCTTAAGGGATGAAATTTGCAATTGAGACAATTTTTCTGGCAAAATTCATTAAAATACTCCCTGGCTGCTCAGCCGTACCATTCGTCGATGTTGACGCCATTGATGACGTCACTTTTTGATATTAGCTTCTTGTAACTCCTCCCGTTATGCTCTTCGGTCCCTGGTTTCGCTCAATCTTTGTTTGTTATGGATATCAGCACCCCCAGGAGAGCCTGTAGATCACTTTAGTCATTAGCAGGGCCTTCGGGACGTCTGTTTTCTTTTTGGTGCCCACTTTGCTTCCTTCCGACTGATCTTGCTTTCACCTGTGTGGGAATTATTTTTCGCAAACGAGTTATGGAAACAGAGGCTTTGACAACTTGATAATATTAGCGAAACGAAAATTTCACCTACGAAAAAAATTAAAACCTTTTTTGTGCTCGCACATTAGCGAAACTAACATTGTAATTGTTAGCTACATGGAACAGACATTGTTTTTGCTGGTCCCTTGTGGTTGAGAACTCATCCGCTAATAAAATGAAAGTTTTACTGTATTTATTTCTCCGAACAGATATCACTTGCAAGCCGTAGAGCAACATATGGACCAAGACCTCATCAGCTTGCTCATGGTAGTGATAAGTTATTGTTCTGATGGACACGTCAAGAATCCTTACCTTATCGCCAAGTTCGTTGAGGTGAGTGTACAGCAGTCCTGTCTCTCCTCTATTGTGGGCACACTCTGTTGGTCGGTAGAATTCAAACTTCGATGCCTGTATTGTCCGAGACTTCAGATCGAAGCGTCGGCTTCGTCACTTTTAATAGTAGTTTGTTAGAAGCAAACAGAGTTTGTTGAGCTGGATGATAAGGCATTTATGAAGCAAGATTGAGTTTTTGATAGTCTGGAGGATCATCTTGCAAAATACGATTCTACGAGCCGTAGTCAGCTCTCCTGTCTAAAGTTTCAGAGAAGGCAGACCTTGTAGTCTTGATTTAAACTGCCAATGAGCGTGCCGTCTAGCTATCTGCAGTGGATATGTTGTGCATTTCTCTATAGGGGCTCCGTATATTAAACCTCCATCAAAGTGACTCAGTTATCTTGTAGAAGACACTATTTACACGCACAGTCTGGAGCTGAAGTCAAACTGGTATCCTTGAGATCACGATCCGAGTTTGGAACTAAAACATTAGCTTCTGCAACCGTCTCGTGCCTACCTCACTCTTCTAACGGCTGCAAGCTGATACCTATCACTGTGGTTTCTTTGCAGATGTTACACGATTTGAGTTATCGTAACCTGGTACCGAGACTCTACGAGCGAGTGCTCAGTCACCCGCTGTCTGTAGCCCTTCCGTCCTCGCTCATGCGCTTCTACAACCGTGAGTTCTCTACTTGGTCTCGTATTAGCTGGTCTTGCTCGCTCTGAGTTGCATCTGTCTCCACCATGTCAATGAGATTTTCTTCTCTGCTCATTAGCAATAAGTTACAATTATCTTCAAGGTGTGTTGTATGAATTTTGCTTGCTCGCTGGTTGGCCGTGCAATGCAGTTGCTACTTCCAAAGTATGATTGAGTTTTTCTACTGACTTGTAGACAGTGTAGGTATTTGCGTGATCATAAACACTTAAGATTGTTGTGTTACCTGGATTGATCTCTTACATATTTTCCATAATAATTTACTGCGTATGTTGTGATAATTGATGCTGTCATCTTACGGTAAGGTAACTCCGACTTAAAAGGAAGTCAAGTTTCCCAAACAACAGATGAGCAACTCGTTGTTTATTGCTGTCATAATTTATGTACTTAAAAGATGTGCTTACTGCTCTCTCACTTGCTTTTGATTTGCGTTTTGCAGTGGTGGAAAGCATGGGCACCAGCAACGGTTTCTACGATAAATTTAGCTTTCGGTACCACGTTGGCGTCATATTTCGGAGCTTTTGGCGAGAGGTGCGACTCAAGCAGGCGTTTATTGAGGAGGCCAAGTAAGTCCTGCGTTACGGGTTAGCTCTGTAGCTATTATTACTGATAGTGTCACTGTAACCTTCATCTCTGCAGTGGTCATGCGTTGAGTGCTCCTCCTCTTCTTGCTCGGTGGTTCCCAGGTGCAGTGCTTTACGTGCTTGGGTCTCCGTCTGATGTGGCGTGCAACATGTACAGATTTTAAAACACCATTTACCAACCGTTTACTGGTGTCTATTGTGAGACTTTTATTACTGTTGATGAAGGGATTTCTGGACAAGGATTTGACTTTTGGGTTACCATCAGCTAATGATTCTAACCAAGCCGTGCTGAGCCTTCTCGATTGGTGATTATTATATATTGGTATTGTCCCGCTATTTCTCGATTGGTGATACCGTTAGTGTACCTACTTGTTATATTTTTATATATCCTCTATTGTGATTTAATTTTCTTCTTTGAACTGGAGGAGTAGGTAGGTAGAACCAAAACAGGCGGCGCCCGGACCTATCAGACTGTGGTTTTCTTTCGTTATTTATATATATTTTTTGGTCAGTAACCTCAGAGACCGTACCTACTCGTAAGTCCAGGCTAGTGACCTCTGCTTTCTAATGGACACACTTATGGACGGTTCTTTGCTCTTTCCTGAACTTATTCAGGAGCAGCGTGCCCCGACTGAAACTGCCAACAGAGATGCCTCTGTTAGTGACGTTGCGACCAGCTTGTCACTTTCTACTGAGAATTAATTATTCTGGGTGGACACTAGTCTCCCATCAACAACCTACTAATCGATATCGACGTGAACAGCGGCGGCAGAGTCTGCTTGATGACCAATACAAAGATATTCCACCTAATCATCAAGTGTATTCTGGTGACATTCCCTGGTGTTGTTATCGAGGGAACCAGTGATATCCTACGGCTAAGCAAAGAATTGAAAGCAGCGATTTGTGTGCCTCAGCAAATTACTAATTGGAAACGTAGTTCCGTCTTAGGAACTACAAAGAATGAGGCCCAGTCAAAGACTCGAAGAAACTCCTGAATATTTCAAAGCTCGCTGGCCATACAGTGAAGATTCTCCCACATCGAACTCTTAACAACCTTCGTGGGGTTGTTAGAAGTGTAACTTTGAAGCACAATACTGAGGCTGAGTTGCTGGGGCAGTTGGAGGGTCAGGGTGTTTCGGAAGTGCCTAGTATGATTACTCTTAAGAGAGGTGAGACTGTCATTGCCACTAACACTTGCATCCTGACTTTTGGTAAACACGAATTGCCAGGGACAGTCAGATTTACTTCCTGGCACTCTGAAGTAGTTGAACCATGCAAAGAGAGACCTCAGCAATGTTATTAATGCCAAAAATACTGTCATGAGGCTCAATACTGCAGTAAAGGGGAGGACACGTGTGCTCGATGTGGCAACGATGGCCACCTTAGTTCTTTGACAGAGAAGCAAAATGCTTCCACTGCAGCCAACCACATAATGCTAATGACAAGTCTTGCCCACGCTACCGTCTTGAGGAGGAAATACTAGCTGCGCAGATGAGGGAAAAGGTGTCGAGGACTGTTGCTATGGACACGCTACTCGAGCGCCGCCCAGACAATGAACATTCATTTAGTACAGTCATACAGTCGCACATCCAGAGGACCAGGGCTTCACCACCTGCGGATACCTCTGGGACCACTGTAACTGACGCCGATATTAATTTTTCCTCAAATGATTAGAGGAGAAAAAGCAAATGTGGATCAACAACCTCCTCTCCATCCGCACCTTTCCAGAAGAAATAATCTCACACAATTCCAAAAACTAACTCTGGAAGAAACGCATCGGCCGCAGCTGCTGCGACGGCGCGGCTGCTGCTGCTGCTGTCTGCCTGGCTGTGGTGGGCGAGGCCCCTGTGTTGAATGACGAAGATGGTGAATTAACGCCCCTACTAGCAAATCTGACTCAATTGCAATATCTCCAGTACTCACCCTTGCTGCCGAGTCTATTTCCTCCAAACGCCCTGAGGCTTGTGCGGCGTCGGATGGAATTCTGCGGGAGCCTGGAGCCCCGTCTGGTACTGAGCCACTCGTGCCTGCAGCTCCAGTGACGACGAGCTGACCTTTGGTGCAGCATCAGTGACTGCGACCCTCGGTGCGCATGACGCTTCAATGAGGCACGAAGCGGGGACGGCTCCTGGCTTCTTATGCCGGGGCCACACTATGCATTCATACCGACAACCTGATGCCAGGATGCGACACTAGGACGGTATCTATGCTACCGATTTTAAGTATCAATCGAAATGGCACGCGAGCTGCACAGCCGAGCAACCAGTTGGGCGTAGAAATGCATATGTGTCCCCGGCATTTGCTAATGCTGCCTCGCATACTATATTGAAACCTTCCTCTAATTATGATGTTCCTCCCTCATGTGAAGGGACGGAAACATCGGATGACATGTCGAACAAGCGACGAATCAAGCAAATCCAAAGACGCATCTAACCCTAAAAGATAACATCAAAACCTAAATTTAATTTTAAGCTTATTCCAATGGAAGCTGCTGGTCTTGCCGGAGCCTCTATATATGATGGTGATGAAAACGTTACAGATCATAAGCGACGTCATAGTACATCACCATCTTCCATAAAACTTCGTAAGGGTTCTCCTTTGAGGAGTCCGTCTCGGACAACTGAATCTTCTGGAAGCAATCATGCTCCACCTGTTTGGAGGTCTTGATCCTACCTACTAATTCTTAATTTTCCCTTAATATACCTATGTAGATCCCACCGTTCCCTATATTGATCAACTTGTTCCTGAATGTTTTACCTTGTTTCTTACTATATCTTATTTAGTTTTCAATGCAAGCACTAAACTCTATACTTCAACGGAATATGCAATCATATAAAGCTAAGTCTTCAGAACTGAAACTGCTCTTACGGGAACATCAACCTGTATGTGTGGCTTTACAGGAAACAATTCATCGTGGAACGCAACTAATGCCCCATTCAAAATATAGAATTTTCCTCTCCTCGCTCTCCAGAAATGATGGGCACGACAGAGGGAGTGCACTATTGGTTCACACCTCAGTAGCGTGTGAACCGCTGCACTTGCTGACGCAACTTTAGGCTGTGGCTGTGATAGTCCGCATGCGACGCAGTTATGCCCTTTGCTCCTTCTACCTTCCCCACACCCCCACTAACTTACGTACAACTTGAGGCCTTACTGCAACAATTACCGCAACTAAATCTGTTGTTGGGAAATTTTAATGCTCGGAGCCCTTTGTGGAGGACCGCCTATTGGATCTTAGGGGCCAGCTGGTAGAGTACGATGTTACACTACTAAATAATAATAACAACCTAGCACATGACCATATACAAACTCTTTCTCGGTAATAGATCTATCCCTATTTTCTGCTGATTGCCTGGTGGACTTAACATATAGCATAGACCTAAGGAGTACGAGACTAACAGGTTGTAACCCAGGGGGCGGAGCCAAGCTGTAGTGCATCAAAGGTAATGAGGCGTGTGTCGTCATAATGTTCAAGTACGGTAATTCGCCGCTGTTTTACATTGGTTCTCCATTTCATTTGGGTCTCCAGAATGTCCTACAATCATTAGAGGTGCACAAAAATATGTATTAAAGCATCTACGAAGTTTTTAGCTCTCTGAAGGACAAAATTTTGAAAGAACGTTGGTTAAAAGGCTTTAAATGAGCAGATGGATTCAGCAGGCAAATGCCGCCATGCATCAGAAGCGCTTTTGGAGTCAAGTTTATCGTCTTTAAAATGTAATAAATCGAGTGAGTTTTATCGATAGTAATATGGCATTCTAAAGATGAATTTATATGAGTGAATACTGCAATGTTTTCGATTTATTTTCGTCTTCTAGCAATGATCTGCTATCCTCTATAATTTCAAACCGCTGCAACAAAAATTGGCTCAATGCGAGCGATTGAACTCCGAGATAGAACTTGTTAACAATATTTGTAGAAAAACACATTACCGGACCAAAAAAATTACTTTCTTTCCGGCGAAGTAATATTAAAGCAAAGGTCTATACATAATACACAGAAGCCGTACAATTGCTCGATAAAATTAAAAGAAAAAAAAACATCAGCTGCTATTCGCTATGCGCGTTAGAGCAGCATAACAGTAGGGTCGCGTCCGACTCGCGTTAACTAACGTGCAAAAGAGTTCCCTAATCGTATTCCCCACACCTTAACTGTCTTACGGAACAATGTTGTTGACACTGGCGAATGTTAGATCCATAATTTTTCCAATGATGCTGTAGTCTTTACGATTAGGAGAGGCAGATATGTTAGCGACGCGTACGCCACGGCACTGCTTAGGCAAACATTTTAACGACACTCCGGCCGGGTGCGTGTCTTTTACTGAAAAATAACCTAAATAATAATAAAATTTTATTCTTCAGAGAGCGAACCAAGTTCGTAGATACTTTAATACATGTTTTTGTGCAACTATTATGATTGTAGGATACTCTGGAAGCCCAAATGAAATGGAGAAATGCTGTAAAATAGCTGCGAATCACCGTACTTGAACATTATGATGTCACATGCCTCATTACTAATGGTGCATTACGGCTTGGCTCCGCCCCCTGGGTTAACCTGTTAGTCTCATAGTCCTTGGCATAGACCCATCCCTAAATGGCAGTGATCATTTTCCCATTCACCTGGAATTTACTCATCCATCTGTATGTCTCACCGCTTACCCTCATCTAACATTAAATGAGCCAACTGGGCACTTATCCACGACCTCACTGAGGTTCGTGATATCAGTGCCTGTATGGAAGATAAAATCGACCACTTCACGTCCTCAGTTTCTGCGGTATTGCTGACTGCAGCTGAAATGTTGATCCCCCGCTCCACAGGTAAATTGTCCCGCCCACCTCTAACATAGTAGGATGTTCGGTGTGATGGTGCAAAAGGAGAAAGGATGCAAGAGCCTTGTACAGACACTTTAACCTCTTAGACATAAATCGCTGCCAACTAGTCCGAGCTATGTGTCGCCAGGTCTTTAATATTAAGAGAAAACTGTCTTGGACATCATTCCTAAATAGCATAACTCTGGAACACCGAGGTCATCGGCCTGGAAACGCGCAAAGAAACTCATGATTATAGCACTTCACCCACACCCAGATATCGCCAACGGGTAATATGATCCGTGATCCGGCAGATGTCGCTACGAAGTTGGCTAGGCATTTCGTAGAGGTAGGCAGCGCTTCCAGCTATACGGAGGAATTTCAGAGATGCAAAAGACGGGAGGAGAGACGTAACCAGAGTCTGCAGGTTTACGATGGTCCAAATTCGATCCAGTTTTCTCCTGCTGAACTCGCCTCAGCTTTAGCGAGTACATCCGAGAGGTCGCCTGGGCAGACGAAGAAACATGCAGTATGATTCTCCCATCAATCCTTTCGCAACCTCCTTCTCCTATACTACACAGTTTTCAGAAGTCGTGCCTTTCCTAAACAATGTCACATTTCTATTATTATCATCCCACTCCTGAAGCCGGAGAAAGATTCCAAGATACCAGATGGTTTAAGACCCACTGCCCTCACTAGTTGCCTCAGCAGACTAATAGAAAAGATGGTCAATCGTCGTCTCATTTGGTCATTGGAGACCACTAAGCAGATCCATCCAGTACAGTCTGGCTTTCGCGCATTTCGCAGTACGACGGACAATCTGGTACAAGTTGAAACAGATATGGGCTACATAAGAATACAGGTAAAGGAAGGCATTTCCTCGATGTATTTTCGACCTCAGCAAGGCAAATGACCGCACTTGACGCTTCGGTATTGTACGCCAACTACACCAGTTAGGTATTAGAGGTGCCATGTTGGGCTATGTGAAGAATTTCTTAACTGATCGTTTACTTAGTCCGAATTGGTGCTCATTACTCTGATCTTGTTTTGTCGAGGAGGGGATCCCCCTGGGTAGTGTTCTAAGTTGCACTTTGTTTCTGATAGCTATTAGTAAAATCGCATCTGGTACCCCGTCTACCGTCAGTTCGGTACTATATATGTAGATGATTTTCTCATCTATATTAGTGGTGTGCTCCTTGATGTAATGGAGCGCCAACTAAATATTAGTGCAGTAGAACAATAGGAACGTAAGCGACACTTCTGGAAATCTATAGGAGAGCCGCTCAATGGCGATGCACTGGTGTGAAAAACTGGCTGTGCGAAGGGCCCGCGGGGCGTCTCTCCACATCAACTCAAGCCCGCAGGTTCTGGCTGCCCAGAACGACAGGTCTCAATCTATACTCTCCGATGGTGCAAAAAAATTGCTTTTGAAAAACCTGTAGCTTGCGCCCCTATTGTTCTAGGGCCCACACATGGCCCTGCAAAGTATTGAACGGTGGTGTAATGTTACGGGATTCAGCTTCCAGTTTGCATCCTTTCATGTATGTCGCACACGGGGCTTTCTCAAAACTTCGCACCGGCAAAGAAGTGCCCCTCACTCAATCCTACAAATATCTTTGTATGGCAATGGATAATAGCCCAACAAGGAGACCACACATAACAGTCCTGAAGAAGTGTTGTTCTAAAGCACTCAATCTACTTTAACTTTTCGCGTCCTAGTCTGACCGAAAGACGCTGCTACACTTATACATTGCTCTTATTAAACCAAAATTGAACTACGGGTGTGAGGCATGTGGTTCGGAATGCGGTTCCCTACCAGCATCACTTGAACCGATACAAAACTGCTTACTTCGCGTCGCTACGGGTGTGCTCTGTAGGTCACCTATATTATCACTTCACTCGGAAACTAGAATAAAACCCTTTAAAGGATATAGAATGGCTGATGATAGACTGACCAACAGGCCCATTCCTAAAAAGCAGCCGGGACGTACGTTCTAGTCCTCTATGAGATATTGCCATCAGTCCAAAATTATGAATAATTCTGGGGGAGAAAAGAAGAAGAAAACGTAATAGGGTCAGGCAAGGAGAAGATCGCGCAAGCACTGTTATTAAGTGCTGCAGATCCGTGTAGCTGGAGACGTGAAGTAAGAAGTGACATCAATTGATTACTGTGGCTTAGGAGCTTTGGAAGTTAGGGGTTTGTTACTCCTGGGGGAGGAGTTCGTAACTGGGGACGATGTTGCTCCCTATATTTGTCTAGAAGATTTTTAAATGCGATGGACTCTGCACCAACAACTTCGGAGGGTTATATATTCCAACTGTTCGCTATGAAGTATGGGAAAACTGCTGACTAAGAGTAGTTCTGCGATCTTTGTGCTCGAGTTTGTGGTCGTTTCATAAACAATAATATTCGTCTCTCTAAAGGAGTTCTGCTGGAGGCACGTCGTTGAAGCCATTCAAATACTTGATTGTTTCTGTTAGTTGGCCCCTGAATCGCCATTGTTCCAGGGAGATGAATCCCAATTCTATTAGCCGGCGTTCATATAGCTTGCTTCGCAGCTGAGGTATCAACTTCGTTGCTTTGCGTTGGATTCTTTCTTTTTTTGTCAATATCTTTGCACTTATGCGGCGAAAAAAATTGAACTGCAAATTCTAAATGCGAGCGCACTAGCGCTTTGTACAAAGGAATTATTATGTCCTTTGATTTGTACGGAAAATTTCTGATGATGAAACCCAGGACTCTGCTTGCCCTTTTGACGCTTTCGTCATCTTGATGAGTGTCTAGTAGATTATTTGTGATAGCTATTCCCAGGTCGCGTTGTTGGATAACAGTCTCTAGTTTCATCCCATTCATTTCCTATTGGGCCGGGGGGTTCTAAAGTTCTAGCCCAACGTGCATGACTGAGCACTTGTCGACATTAAGGGTGCCCGCACACCAAAAGACTAAGCGAGCAAGCAAGAAAGACGGAATTCATCAACATGGATACGTGCGGGAGTACACACTGAAGGAGAGTAAGTGAGCGAGAGAGGAAAACGGAAGCTAGTATAAGCGAGCAACCGTGTTGAACTCGCTTTCACGCTAAAAGGTCGAGCGAGATCGGCCCAGAGATAGGTGTCGGTGTGTCTGTGCACTCTGTGACCACCGGGTCTGGTCAGTGTGCTTCGAGACATCGACGTGAGAGGTGTGTGGTTCGGTCCTTCCAGCTTGGACATTGAGCGACTGATGTGTTTGAAGTTTACGCTGTGTCGTGTCTTTGGAACTCAAAGGGTCCAAAGAACAGCAATAGAATGTAGGTATGTTTCAAAGCAATGGGATGAAACTCAACTTAGGCTACCGTCCTAGAGCCGTCTTTCGGTGTGCAATAGTTCTCGCCTCACATCATTCAGTCTCTCTTGCTTTACCGCTTTCTGTCTTGGTGTGCGGGTAGCCTGAAGCTCATCTGCCAAGTTGCGGACCAAGCCGTGAGGCGGTCTAGGTCTTGTTGGAGCTCAATTCTGTTTCTGGCAGTATGATATAGTTTATTGTCATCTGCAAATTTACTGATTTTACTGCAGATGTTGAAATGAAGCTCATTGATTCAAATTATGAACAGAAGGATGCCAAGCACGCTACCTTGTGGAACGCCTGATGGGATAGGCGTCCAGGGGCTCGTCTCCCCTTGGAGTTTCACTTGCTGCTGTCTACCAGTGAGCCAAGCCCGGATCCAACGTGAAAAGTGTTCCTGTATGCCGTGGCTTTCTAGTTTTTTCATTAACCGTTGAAGGGGAACTTTGTCAAATGCCTTTTGGAAGTCTAGGTAAACGAGATCAACACTTTTGCCAATGTCTCTGATTTCCGTTACTTTCGAAAAACAAGTCGGGTAAGTTCGTTAGGCAGCTTCTTCTATCACGGAAGCTGTGCTGGGTGCCGGCAATGAGTTGGTGCATCCTGAGGTGGTCTGTGATGCGTTTCTTCAAGAGACGTTCACTTGTTTTGCACTCGACCGAGGTAAATCTTATTGGTCGATAGTTACTAGGACTTTTCTTATCCCCTTTTATGTGAATTGGGATCACGTTAGCAAGTTTCCAGTCCTGTGGAACTTCTCCGGTGCCTAAAGACCGATTAAATATTTTTCGCAGCTGTATTGTTATGACTGGGTCCATTTCCCGCAGGACGCGAGGGGAAAGATCATCTAAGCCAGTGGATTTGTGCACAACCAGGTACGTCAGTTCTCGAATGACCTCATGCTCTGCGAAAACACACGTGTGTGTTGGAGCAACTGGCATTGGTGCTGGTTCTGGAAAATTCGTAACATTTTGAACGGTAGTAGTAATAGTAGTAGTAGTCGTAGAGTAGCAGTATTAGAAATTTTACTAGCGCTTCAGTGGCACACTGCCTATATCACGCCGAACTATTCCTGTGTTTAACAACAGGCTCATGCGCAGCTAGGGCGCGGAATTTGTCTCATTTTGTAAAAGAGAACTTTATTATCATTATTAATTTTACAAATAGTAGCTATATGTAATTCACAATGAAAAGAGTAGAGCCGTAGTTGACGATAGCAATTATCCTAATGGATTCATCACAATTTGTGATATAGGCCACATCTGACACGGAAAGTCTTAAAAGGGCATTTCTATTAAAGTGGCAGCGAGGTCCCTCAGAAAGCGTTCCTCGGAGAATGGAGTCAGCATCTCGACCATGCAGGTCCGGATAGCATTCCCTCCGCTCTGTTGAGAAGGTGGGACACTCGGCCAGTAAATGCAAGGCAGTGAGAGGCACGACGCATTCGTCGCAATAGGGTTGCGGACGCCTCATCCGCTGATAGTCGTGAGTCTTGTGTGCCCAATACGCAGGCGGCACAGTACGGCGTCCATTCGGCGGTCGTCACTATTTGACGATTGCCACTGTCGGACGGTTTCTTAGATTGATTGTAATTTATTATTTCTCTGCGCTAGCCACTGGGATTGCCATAGCTCGCGCAGGTTTCGTTTGATTAGAGGACAATAGTCTCGGCAGGGGACTGCACGGTTTGCCGCGGGCAAATCTGACAGGGCCACCTGCCTCGATTCTTCATCGGCGAATTCATTGCCCGTGACGTCAACATGAACAGGCACCCAACAAGTACACACGGACTTTCTATCCTCTTGCAATTTTTGTATCGTAGTTATTATTCGGTTGATGACGGGGTGGATGCTGTCGTATGCTCGAATGGCTTGTACTACACTCAATGAGTCGGAGAATATTGTAAAGTTCCTTTGCATCGCTGCTCCCATGAGGTTTTCAATGGTAAACACCGTAGTGTAATATTCGTTCAGGATAGCAGATTTGTCTCTTAGGTCACATGGTGATTTCACCGTCGAGTGTTCTGAGCGGACCTATGGTTCCTTTGTTAATTCGCTTTCATTTACGTACTTTGGGTTCCGTTTTGCCGTAGCGATTACGGAAGCTTCTTTTTCCTGCTTAGTCGTCCCGACATGCCTCTTCACGTCCCGACATGCCATTCTGTGACTGTTCCTTTTCTCTTCAGTAGGATTACGCTTCGAGGTTTTGTACATTTGTCGCCTGGTAATGCAATGCTTGACTGTCCGATCCATCCACAGCGGTTCATTTCTGTTGCGAGCTCTTATTGTTGGTATACAATGTTCGACAGCAGTCAGGATCCTTGTCTTCAAGATATTAAGCATTATTCTACGCCGCTGCCTCTCATTAGAGTTTCGAAATGTGTTTCTTGTATTTCAGCTGCCACTTTGGGAAATTGGCTCGCCGATAGTCTGGTAGCTTGAGAAGCTAAGCTCAACTGGTTAGATCGTTGTCAAGTTTGAGAGCTAATTCAAAATCATGTTATGTTCTACTACCCTGTCTAAGATGGCTAGGTCAATAGCCTTAATTACTAGCTTTGGCTCCTTGCCTACCCAGACACTCATGTGCTTCGCACTTTACGAGGTCTCCAATGATATTTTGATTTGAAATTCTAAGCCTAGGCCTTTCATAGTCTATTCTCTTACCCAATCATATAACATAACGTTTGGCACCCTACAGGTGGAAAATCCACACGTCTCCCCACCTTGGTATCCCGCTCAGGTCTCTATCTATGATAGTCTGTCGTTGGACCGAAGTCACAGTACTATCCTGCAGCTCTATAGTGACCACCTAAACCAGCATTCAGAATCACTGATCATTTACACTGATGGATCAAAGACTAACCTACATACAAGTTCTGGTGCAATAGCGATTAGCAGCATCACATCACGTACTTAACACAGCTGAACTATATGCTATGTTGTCAGCTATTGCCCTGAGCCGCATTTACCCTCAGCCTAATGTTACGTTCGCTAGTAATTCTGGAAGCGCAATACAGGGTCTCCTTCACACGAATTCTGCTCATTCGTTGATTGTGACCTGTCGTCAACTGATCCGTTGTCCCAACATAACATTTACCTTGTGCTGGGTCCCGAGCCACTGTGGTGTGCGAGCAATGAGAGGGCGCATCGAGTTGCTGGAGCCGCATCTATTCCTCACCCTAATCCGAGAATCCCCCCCCCCCCCGATCCGATTTTAAAATCCTAGTCAAAAACTTTGTAACCGAGCAATGGAAAGCAGATTGGAGTGGGGTCGAGCTCACGAATAAACTACGGATTATGAAGGACCATCCCATGGCTTTTGTATTCATTTCTATTGAAATACCATACGTCCCTTGTTCTTTCCTCTGTGATACCGTTCTGCTCGGACCCAGAGGCTTAAACTTTCTGACTATAACTAACTCAACCTCGCCACCGTGCCTAAGAGATAAAATTAGGCCACGTTCGCTTAACCCACAAGGGCCTTATGAACTCTTCAGCTGCCCTTTTTGTATGGATTGCTTTGTTCCCATGTCCGTTGTGCATTTTCTTATTGAATGTTTCTTTCTTGGAAGCCCAAGAACGTAGTTTTCCTACTAGGAACGTACCTATATGAATTTACCTACTTTCTTGGGTGATGATATTTGTTTTAATGATCCATTGTTTAATTATTTACATGATAACTACAGATTTTTACTCTAATAATGGATTACTGATTCAATCTGAGACCACACTTTCTTATAGATACCCTGTATTCGACTGCGCATCACTGCTAATATAGCGCTTCGTGCCGGCTACTGCGGTGGTTAAACTACGACTCTAATAGTAAAATACTACATCATAATAGGTACCTTCTTCCGCCCG
>LQNS02276499.1:565610-589330 GCA_001587735.2 Parhyale hawaiensis
CCGGTCACAATTGCCGGGGATAGAGACGCTTCGACTTCAAATTTATTTATATCCTTGAATTTAGTACCTACTATGTCTTTGTAACTACTTACTATACGAGCTGAGTGTGTCACCCACGCTGTCAATATCGGTATTAAGGACAGGCGGTACAGGCCTAGTCATACGGGATAGAAATGAGAATTTTGTGTTGTAGGATTTTACGATAGTTCCCCTTGAAAGTTGTTTTTGAGCGTAAAGAAACGTGTGTGTAGTTGTTGGGCAGACTGCTGTAAGGTTCTTTTAACTGTAGTATGTATATTCTGAGCCACTGTTTTCTGTTCAGTTCTGTGAGTCTCATTTATTACCAATGAAAAAAAGATGAAGTAAATGTAGTTTCACTCTTTGGGAGAATGGTGCCGATTCAACCACTCGAGGTCTCTAGAAAAATTTTTTAGTAACGTAGCAAGCACTTCAGCTTTTGATCATCACACCCTATGGTTAGCTGGAACTAAATATATTCGTGTGAGCGCGCAAGAGGAGTTCGGACTATATACTGTTATGTCATAGTCACTGCCCTGGAAAGCTTCAGAATGACAGTAGAAATTTCTCTAGTCAAATCATGAAGCAGCTGTTGACTGTGGTCACGCAGGACAAGCCGAATGTTCAAGACCTGTAAGTGTATGTAGTGTAATGGAAATTGTGGTGTTCTATGGTAACTCGGTTTATACTCCGCTTTCATTTGTATATTTCTTCTTTCTTCGTGTTGATACTTTTCCTGTAAAGATAAGGTTTGTAAACGTCGGGTCATTAGCTTTACGAGTGAAGTCCGCACGACATCTCAAGTTGCTATTGTTTGTTGATTGGCTTACCTCTCTGGGCTGGTGTCGAAGCGCCGTTCCTGCAGTCCCCAAACCAGACTTTGGGCTCTGAAGAACATGTCGATCAGCACTTCGGCTAACCACGATATTCCTGTTTGCAGGGCTGGCAAGGATTTCATTAAATTCGTCAACCTTCTTATGAACGACACCACCTTCCTGCTCGATGAGACGGTCGCTTCTCTGAAGGTATGAAGAAAAAGGAGTAGTGTCTTTGTTGTCTACATACATGCATTGTTACTTTGTTGTGTTGTCTTGCCTTCTCCCATATTCTACCTGCATCTAGTAGATGTTCCTCCCTTTGAGGTGATGTATAATTTGATGAGACAACGAATGTTCGCATTTTCTCATGAAGTTGATAAGAATATGCTAATGCTCATACTTTTACTAAAGTACACGATGCTATATCAATATATATTAATAAATGTAAGGTGTTGATGTTTCAGACATTAGTTTCCAGTTACTGAAATCTGCAATGTGTAACGCATGGGTATATATATTGTTATGGTTCTTATATTATAGCCAGGGTTGGCAAAAGTGTTTTTTTTTATTTAAACCAAAAGCCATGGTTTTTTGGTAAAAAAAAAACATGTTTTTTGGTTTATTTGTTTTTTATGTTTTTTTTTCTAATTCTAGGAATTTAATCCAACATTTAAAGTGTTTTCTACATGGTAAATATGTACATGTAGTTAGCTAATCATCATCAATCTTAGTCGCTTCATTTCAACTTCCTGTTGTAGAAGAATGACTAAGACAAGGGGTTAAAAAAATCAGTTAATAGAGTGTCTGTATTTGCTATGGCTACATTTAATATCCAATCTTCGCAGAAGCTAAGATTTATAATTATCGCAATATAGAATCCTTTGAAAAACTTCAACACTTCAAGTTACAACTACAACTTGACAGATTTAGCTAACTACTAGCTAATTAAAAGCAAAGTATTTAACTGAAGAAAGTGAAATAGCTGTATGCCTACATCCTTCTCATGAGCTCACTAGCTATCTAATGGCAACTATAACTACTCCTTCTAATTTTCAGTAGCTTCTAGCTTGCCATAATACAATTAGATGTGCATCTCTGATATGAAATAAGCCAAAATTCAATAAGTTATAAGATTTTAATAAACATCAACAATAGTTGACCCTAACTGTTCTAACAGTCAAACAGACGCCTAAATAGAAACGCATTAACTCATCCATTCAGTTGTGTGATTAAAATTTGATACGTTCTAAAAGTAAAACTTTTTTTACAATATTTATGAATGAAAACCAAAAACGGTGAATAAAAACAAAAAAATTTTTTTTGGTTGGTTTAAAGCCTTTAAACCATGATTTTTTATTTGGTTTAAACCTGCCAACCCTGATTATAGCTGCTCCAATTCAGTATGTATATATTTATAAACCGAAATTTGGAGTGGTTCAGAGATAACAAAAAATGTAGGTATTGTAGTCAGAGCTATTCTCCTGACTTTTTCATATAAAGGTCCATAATGGCTGTTTCTATAGCGTATTGGCTTCTATAAATTGATAACTTTACAAATCCACAAATTCAGTTATTAGAACTAAACTGACTCTATGCCATAACAACGTAGCTCTATTACACAGAGATTCCCTGTTGAATTACCGTCTTGAGTATCAGTGGTGTTGAAAAATTCTATAATTATGTATCGACAGCGCATCCATGAGGTTCAGGAGGAGATGGCAGGCCCCAGCTGGGCCGAACTCAACCAGCAGCAGCAGGAGTCCCGCAGAAGAGCGCTCACCAGCGATGAGAAGCAGTGCAGGTTAGACCTGGGGTCTCTGCCTCTGGACAACAAAGACCTCTCTGGGGAGGAAGACTTAGTTCATTTACCGTGCGCTTAAAGCGCTCTCGTTGAAATAGCATTGCAGGAAGTAACCGCAGATAGTCACTTGCCCGGTAAAGGATTAAACGTGGGCTATTGCAGTAGCTACCATTGATTTTTTGTTACCGAAATCCAGACTGTGTTTTGCACGCTGTTCGATGTCTGTAGAGGTTTCCGTGCTAGATTCACTGAAACTAATAATTGCGAGGTATTTGTACCTGTGTCGTCTTCAGTACGACGCAGCTTTTTGGATCCGCGTTTATTCTTGATTCTCAACACTGATCTTTCGGCTGGTTTAAGCTAAAGTATTATCTCGATCCTCTTTATCGCACTCCAGATGGTACCTGACCCTGACGAGGGAAACATTGGAGATGATGCACCACCTCACCAAAGAGATTCCTAAACCTTTCGTCCGTCCTGAGCTCGGCGACAGGCTGGCCGCCATGCTGGACTACAACCTGACGCAGCTCGCCGGAGAGAAATGTAAGTCTGTGGAATTTGTGACTTAGCAATAATCTCAGAGCCACCTTACTTACGTACCTACAGTATATCAGCATATCGCTCGTGTGTGACAACGTTGTCATAACTCAAACATTGACATTTTTCAGGAGAGGCGAAAAAAACAGTTTTAATATCGCTGTATGTTCTTGACTATCACTTGAATAATGACCTTTCTCAAGCGGCCACTTTTACAGACTCAGTTATGGCATTATTGTCACTATTAGAACTGGACGCTTGCTTTCTGATGGTGGCAATAACTCAGAATACCCAATTTTTGAGTTATGGCGCCAATGTCGCAAACGAGCGATACCGTATACTTAGTTTCTAAGCTCTACTGTTCTTGTGATTTGTTCTTTCCCTTGTTTTTGCCATGATGTTGTTACACGTCCCTAAAATCTCCCTCTCTTAACTCGTCCACCCCGATTCCCGAGAATAGGTAATACTGTGGCTATGACAGTGCGTACCGTATGTGGTCTGCGTCGAAGTCAACGTGTAAAAATTCTTCTAGTATCGTGCAAGAGTGATTTTGGCAAAGAAATATTGCGTCTTACATCAATTTCTGACGCTTGACTTTTTCTTATTGCCATCAAGTTTCTCGTGTATTGCACTTTTTTCTGTCTACAGGTCGCGATTTGAAGGTCCGGAATGCAGAAAAGTACGGCTGGGAGCCCAAGATGTTTTTAGGCCTCATTGTGGACGTCTACCTTCACCTGGACTCCCCGGAGTTCGCACGCACGCTCGCCAATGACGAGAGATCGTTTAGTAAAGAACTGTTCGAACTCACACTCAAGCGACTAGACAAGGCCGGCATCAAGACCGTGGATGAAATGATGCAGTTCCGAGCCCTCGGCCAGAAGGCCACCGACATACTTGTGCAGAAGCTCCAAGACGAAGAAGACTACAGCGACGCTCCCGACAATTTCATGGGTAAGTAAAACTCAGTGAGGGAACTACTGCTGGCGCTGCTCCTGGTTGGTGAACATCTTAACCTTCTTTCTTATAGCGTCTTCTATCTACAACATTACATTTCCAAGAATGCTTTTCTTCCGTGACAGGCCGAGTAGTGCACGGGAGAATGGGTTACGGCTGTAATCAGCCTGCTGCTAGCTCAGTATTGGGCCGCCCCTGAACAACAACCGTTAATCAGTTTATTGGGCGGCCATTTTTATTTTTTTTTGGCAGCGTCCGATTCTGCGTCGGACAACTTCTTCTTCCAGGAGTAGGAGCGGGAAAAATGGAATAATAATTACCTCCACCAAGGAGGTCATGTTTTCGTTGAGTTTGTCTCTTTGTCTGTCTGCCTCTATGTCTGTCACCAAGATAACTCAAAAAGTGATGGACAGATTTTGACGAAACTTACAGAGATTGTTAGATATGTTAGGAATAACAGACGATTAACTTTTGGTGAAGATCTGCCCATCCGTTTGTTTGTCTGTTTATTTTATGTTAGTACCATAACTTAGAAAGTAATTGACGGATTTTCATGACATTTACATGAGTTGTTAGGTACATTACTATGAGTAGCTAAATGATAAAATTTTTTTGATTATCTGTTTGATGTTTGTTAACGTAATAGTTCAAACGTTATGGATGGATCTTTATAAAATTTATAGGAATTGTTAATGTTAAAAGACATAATTGATTAAATCTTGGTGATGATCGGTTGGTCGGTTTGTGTGTTTTACTTATGTTTGTTAAAATTTTTTTAAGCAGTATATCTCAGAACGTTATGAATGAATCTTCAAGAAAATTACAGAAGCTATTAATACTGTCAAAAGGCACAAATGATTAGATTTTGGTATTGATACAAAGAAAATACTGTCATCGTTTCAGAGCAGATTTGAATTTTTTGTTACCGCTGACTTGCTTCGCGGAGGTATGCGCTTTCAGAGTGCTCTAGTTTATGGTGTGTTTTTGTAAGGAGTCGGAGATGCTTGAGTACAAGAAGTTCGACTTGGCCTCTATGAAAGTTTTGAAAGCTGTCCTTTTGTTAGAAAGTATATGAACAGTACGTTGCTGAGTTTATTGAGTTTATGAATTGCAGAAAATTGAAAAAATCCGTGCCATAAACGGCTTGACGTATTACCTATACAAGGATAACCCGAGATCTACTTTTTTAATAATGGACCTCCCACGACTTGTACCGTATCGTGTATCATGTAGGAGAGAATCTGCCGTTGTTAGTCAGTGAAGATTCAGTAGGTATGATATGTAGTGTCTCAGGTTGCGTTGTTAATTGATCGGATTAAAAAAAAAACTGGATGTGGCATAGCACTCGCAGTATTTCGGTTCTCAGAAGGAAATAAGATTATATTTTACTTTTATACAGCAGTTCTTAGAAGTCACTATTTACTGATTAGTTATGATGAATGTCAGCTTGATCTGGTGTTCGCCAATATTCTAGAGTCAAGTTTTTCTAATTTTACTTTTTTTGTATTGAGTGAAATATTTGAGATCCACTTCCCTAACCTAGGCATTATCCTCATCTATTATATGGTGCAATATTCCCTGCACTATTATTGTATACATAGTTTAACTTTCTGTGCTTACTAACCGTCACACCTCACTGAGGCCGTAGTGTGATTATGGCGTCTGACTTTTATTTTCCGTCTGATGTCATATCCTTTGGTTTCGTATCTTCACACGAGCCGTACAGTCTGGATACTTTAGCCCGAAACCGACGGGCCAGAACCAGACGTCTCTCTGGAATCGCGTTATTGGAAACATAAAAAAAGCTGGAACTCGGTTACGCTGTTAGAAGGCGTTGCGCTTGTATTGATTGGCTTAGACTTCTATACTATCTTGACAATTTTGCGAGGAATGACCGTCCGCTCCCGTCTAGTTGTCATTCAGTGTAAATCTTCGGGAGAGCGGGTTGTGCAGGTCTGGCTTACTTATACTGACACCATTTATTTTACTTTGTGCAGATCCCTTGATGCAGACGCTAATGGTGGACCCGGTGACTCTGCCTTCTGGCATTGTTATGGATCGTTCTGTGATCATGCGACACCTCCTCAACGACAACACCGATCCCTTCACCAGACAGCCTTTAACTGAGGACGACCTCAAGCCAGGTGGGTCTCCAGTATTCTCTTTACTATCTGATCTCTGATCACTGTATCATTTGCTTTCACGATGTGTTCTTTTATAGTCAGTAAAAATAAGAATAATCTCAGGCCGAGAATGATGGACAGACTGGGCAAGTATTGAAATTTCCAAAAACCGCGAACGAGGAGTTAGGCAGTTACAGGACGTCCTTTTCGCTCGTCAGTAATTTGATTACAGATTCCTGAAGAACAGGTTTTTCTGTTGACTTTGACATTATTGCTTATAGGTATTTATAACGCAATCGCATTTTGTTCGTTTTCGCATCGCCCGTTAGTGTCTGCTCCTTAGGGGGCCAAGGATGGCCATAGGTTCTTAGTTTCGTGCATCCTATGTTATGTGGAGCAGTGATTCCAGGGAAATTGCGTAGGTTACCTCAGCCATTAGCTAACCTTTCGAGACGTCTAATTCTCGTGCCCACTTTGCGTTCTTCAGATTTCATACTTCTTTTGTGTGTACTTTCATCTGTTCTTCCTCTTCTCATGTGTAGGAACACCTTCGTGCATGGATTTTTCGTTTATTTAGGTTTACTACTTATGTTTTCCTTCCCTTTCCTCTCTTAGAACAGCTTAGTATTAATTTTGTGAGGCCTAAGCTTAGTCTCAGATTTGCCCCAATTTAGGGCAACATTGTTACGAACTTTCCTTTGCGCTGCAGATTCGAAGTTGAAGGAGGAGATTGACTCCTGGATCGCTGCCAAGAAGGCCAGCTGAGGAGGACTGATGCCGGTGCTGCGCTCTGTTTAATTTTAGATTTATTTATATCAAGTTGTGTGGTTAGTTCTAAGCGATTTCGAAGGGTGAGGTTTCATGCTGCTTTACTTACAGAATGAAAAAAATTGACAACAACTAAACAACGATATGAGTTCTATCTTAATCCGACAACTAAAGCGATGAAATCTTACAAAGTAGATATGGATTATGATATTAAAAAGACCAGTTTTGTAATTTATCTCCGAACGTTTTTATGGACTTCATTTTTATATTTGTCAGAAGTTCGTGTTATGCCTCGTTCCTCCTGACAGCAGCTGTCAAGTTTGTACGACTGAGGTTTTAACATCGCCAACTTTGTCAGAAGTTCGTGTTATGCCTCGTTCTTTCTGACAGCAGCTGTCAAGTTTGTACGACTGAGATTTTAACATCGCCAACTTTGTCAGAAGTTCGTGTTATGCCTCGTTCCTCCTGACAGCAGCTGTCAAGTTTGTACGACTGAGGTTTTAACATCGCCAACTTCCTGGCAGTTGTTGCAGAAAGGCTGAAAATAAAAAAAAGCTTAGTAATCCACCGTTTTCATAAGTTGCTGCTATTCGTTATGAATGCACAGGTAACAAAACCTTTCCATCTTACCGAGTCGCTCGCAACCATCGGCACAACCTGATTAGCCTAATTATATACTTTCTTGTACGGTGGCCAGAGCACCCGTACGTAATCTCATCTGTGTTAACGCTCTGTTTAGTTGGTTGATCTGATTGCGAGATGTTGCGTGTAGAAACGACCAAACGCATCACAAATATCCAAGTGCGTCCTTCCCACGATTTCCAAAGTTATTACGAAAAGTTAAATTTTCCTAACTGTAAGCTAGGAACTTTACAGCCCCCTACCCCGGTCAGAAGATAGGTTGAAACACGATTTTGTACGATAAACGACATTCAGCTGTGGGTGACACGTCTGTGCGTTTCTTTATGCGGTGTCTCGTGTGTGCGCATGTTTGTGTGATGTGGCGTTTTGGCCAGCAGGCAAGAACTCAACCAGGACGTTCTTACCTCTCCCGGCCTCAGTTCTGCTCCCTATGGGAACAGTGTCTTGCCTTCTCTTTCGCTGTGCATAACCTCACCCATCACTTTGTCTACAAGATGATTATAGCTATATGTTCTGAGAAATCATTTAGACCGGAACACAGTTATTTTTGATCACCTGTACGGCATGCGGGGATGGGTGACATGTCACAGAATGTTTGCAGTGATCGTGAGCAAAGTGCCTCCGTTTGCGTTTGTATGAGAGAGTCTTTCATGTTTGTGTGAGGAAAACCATCCATTAGTCGGGTGCAAGCTAAGCCCACGAGCTGAAGGAATAGCTGCAATATCCCTCATGTGAGCTCAATGTATATACTCTAAACCATCATTATACTACCTAGTTGTTGCAATCATAGGAGTGCGCAGTTAGACTCTGTGTTCCAGTTACTCACTTTTTTCAGTGCAGCGTTAATTTTATCTCTAATTTTTGTTCCTTTCTCAATTATAATCAGTGATGTATTGAATTCATCCTGTACATAGTTGTACATTCAGCTCTAGGAGTAATTGCCTTAGGACCGAAGTGTTCTCTTTTATTTAGAAGTGTAGGTATTTTAAGACTCAAATCTTCCTGTCAACTTTTTTCCCTCCGTATCTGGAGCATCTTTTGGTCTCTCCTGCAGCGTATTTTACGTTGTGGTCGACTGTCGCAATATAGACTTTTGGCCCCAGCAAAGCTCCTTGGCCGTAATATTTCACCGAAATTAGCATATTTTCTGTGCATTAAACTTGGATTTGTCGTTACAATAGCTATTGCTTCCTCGTACATTACAGTACACGGCGGGATGATATCGACAAAACTTCAAACGAGTATTCTACCTTTCAGGTTTATGTATAATTGATATTATTTGATATAACGTAGGTAGGTACATTATCACAAGCAAGAATCTTCATTTTGTCTTTAGCATCATTTTTGTCGATCATCAACCGTACAGTTGTTGGAGGTAAAGTTATTTGGGAATTCTGAATTGGTCGTTGTTGTTAATTATTCGTGTTCTTTGTACCAAATGCATAGCTTGGTGCGTAAAGATTTCAGTACAGCAGTATCCTTGTGACCTCTGGTTTTTCTCACCATAGTGGGGAGTGGCTCACACGAAGCAACTGCGAAGTAGGTATGCAGTTATGAACATGATGTTCTGTCTCGGCCCTTATACTTTCATTCACTTGAGAATATATTGATTAGTACACCTGAAAAATCCGTCTTTTTTTTTAATATCCCTTGTGGACTGAACGCTGCATGGGGCACAAGATGGGCCAAATGTCAGAGGTCGTATGTTTTGTATAGGTCCATGTTATTGGGAGCCGGGCCCTACGAGGGATCCCAATACATCCTATATTAGCTTGGCCTTCGTTATGTCTTTTATGCTTTCTCTGAGACAATATGTTTGGGCATCACGCACCCAAGGATCCCGAGTGCCTTCTCCGCAGGGGATGTAGCATCTGGCCGCAGTTCCTGCTGAGAAGGTTAGTTTTGGAGAGTTAGGTAGGTTATCTATATTCCCCTTCTGTTCCGCGAGGTGGGCCGCCGAATGGTGGTAAGCGACCCATCCCATGGGGGACTCCTATCTGCTCCCGTGTGGGGGGCCACGGAAGGGACCCCCCCGCACGAGTGTTCGCTTCCTACAGTCTTCTTCTCATTTCGTTTTTCGTCTCCTTCTCTGCGCTGTACGACTGAGCGATTTCGTTCGACCGATCCGTGTGGAGTTGGAAATGCTCGCGCCTTATTTCCTGCCAGACATGGTGCACCTGGCCGAGATTGTTGTAATGGAACTCATTTGAGTTCGACTCAACTTCTAAACTGAATCATATAAAATTGGGTCGCGGTTATATAGTCTTCGTTTCTAATACGGCGGGAAAACCCACAATATAATAATAANAAACCCCACAATATAATAATAATTCCCGCCGGTAAGTCTCAGTTGGCCGACTGCACTACTACTGGCGGGAAAACAGCGTAAAGAATAGTAAAAGACACAAAAGAGAGTTGAAGTGTCCCGCGGACTAGGTCGGCTATCTCTATCGACAGCCCACCTCACGGAACAAAAGAAGAAATAGAACCTACCTAACTTTACAAAACCTTCTCAGCAGAGGCTGCGGCCAGCTGCGATATCCCCTGCGGAGAAGGCACTCGGGACCTTTGGGGTTGAAAGCAGGGATATAATAACTTACTCAACTGTTGAAAGTTTCTCGCACGCAATCGCTTATAAATGGGTCCGAGAATAATATTTGTAACTGCCGCTGTACTGTATTGGTGCTCATACAATTCTACTGTCTTATACAATTATATTAAAGTCCCCGCCTTGCTGCAGAACGGCGGTATTTACAACGGATTTTTTGGCCCACCCAAAATGATGCATCTTTTACAGTAAGATCAGTAGATACCTACCACAAACAAAAAGGTTCCCTCACAAATGCGATTCATGTGATTTTCGACACATGTGTACAATACTGTACGAATAAGAATGACTCGGATGATTTAAGTTTACACTCAAAAGGAAATAACAGCTTTAGCACTAAATTGACTAGCTATATCTCATTTTTGTGTGTTCAACTTTTCATGAAACTAGTAGGGAAATTGTGACATCTTATGGCAACACTGTTGAGTTTGTTTACATTTTGATGTGTCTCCTGATTGTCAACTCTTTACATTTTTCTCTTGTTGAGGTGAACGACAATAATAGCTTCTTGCATATTCTGCTAAAATGGGACATGGAAAAGCTGTAACGAAGAGAAAGAACTTATCATCAAAGAAACTGCTAAACGCACCTCTCCTGATGTTGTTGCCCAAAAAATAGGACGCCATATTGACACAGTAACAAGATTCTTGAAGGACTCTTCACCACGGAAATAACGATCAGATGCTGGGCATTCAAGGACTGTTACTGATAGAGCCATGAGAAATGTGGTTCGTCAGCTACGTAGAAGACCCGGGCAAACAAGTATATAAATTTTTACGGCTGCTGGGCTTCCTGAAGTGCCTAAAACTACAAGAAGTGACATCCTTCACTCCATGGCTTTTGTCAAATCTCCTTAGAAATTGCCTCCTCTGATCCCAAGACATAAAATTTTGAGGATGGAATGAGCGCAGAAATACATGAAGATCAACATGAATTATGCTCTTTTTAATGACGAAACCCGGGCAACCCATGATTGACCTGATGGGTGGAGTAAGGGTTGGGTGCTACCTGGAGGTGTCATCAACGAGTAAAACGTCATGAACAGGGAGGTGGTGTTATGATATGGGCTGGTATCATAAGGGATTGACTTGTACGTCCGATTAGTATACCTGATGGCGTAAAAATTACATCTGCATCATTTTGTGACATGCTAAAGGACGCCTTGGTCTCATGGCTGGATGACCTAACCCTTTCGTTGCTTCGAAATTTGAATTTCATGCATGATGATGCGCCTTCTCACTTTGCCGTACTACCACAGCATTTCTGGACTCTTTAGGGATCCATAAAGAGAAACTGATAGATTGGTCACCGTGCTCGCCTGATCTAAACCCAATTGAAAATTTCTGGGTCCTTCGGAAGAGGGAAATTTTTTTACACAGATGGAAGACAGTACAACTCAGAATCTGTCTTGAGGGATGCTGTTGCTGCAGCAGCAGCAAGGGCAGTTCCACCTTCTGCAATAAAGAAACCAACTGGCTGCATGGATTCAAGGATTATTGAAGTTTTTAAACGTCATTAGGGTCATGTTGGTAGTAGTAGTAGTAGTAGTAGAAGTTTTACTAGCGCTTCAGTGGCACACTGCCTATATCGCGCCGAACTATTCCTGTGTTTAACCACAGGCTCGTGCGCCGGCTAGGGCGCGTTTCAAATTGTCAATGATTTTTGTCTCGGCTTTTCTGCCGGTAGGTCTCAGAGTGGTCAGTGCGCGCGCTACTGACAGGAAAAAGGCGCAAGTTGAGCATCTCCAACCCCCGGGCGCGGCTGAACGCTTTCGCTCAGCCGCGCCGCACTAGGGTCATGTTGGCAAATAAAACTTTTTTTCAGTCATTGTAAACTTTTGATTAGTGATTTCTTGTATAATACATATTTTCTTATTTGTTTTGTTTATTTTTGCTCCTTTGTTGATATAAAACTGTGAATATTTTGTTTTTTTTTTTAGTCAAAAAGCTATTACCACCGCTCAGTGAAATTGGTAAAATTGACGAAAAAAAAACATAATTTTTCTAGAACCAGCACGATTAGTGGTTTGAAAACTTACAGATACAATAAGCATCATAAGTTCAACTTTCTGTGAAATTTTCACTGAAATTTATAGCCAAATAGTAGAGATGTGGTCAGTTCTGCGATGAAGCTATTATTTCCGTTGTAAGTGTGTATGCGATCCGCGACTCCTTATAGAATAAAACGCTTCGTGTATTTATTTCGTGTCCGCTCTTAAGGAAATAGGCGAAAAATAGGCCAGGTTGTAGATATTGTAATTGAGCTAAGTTTTCGTAGAGATCGATGATCAGGTTGCAGAAGATGGTGAAGCCCTTTATTTGAATGCACTTCTTTCTTGAAACACTTCTTCAAATCGGAACTATGCATGCAGCTTCTGGAGTCCGATTCTATACCTTTTGTGTACAATTCTCTAACAATAAGAATGACTTTATTGATTTCAATTTATATGCTATCCGCGACAGCGAACAATACTGTACTATTCAGGGAAACGCCCTAGGATATGTTGAATTAAAATTTCATAGTAACAATATAAAACTATATATTTAAGAGATCTGTAGCACAGTACACAGTAGAAATATATTGTACACTGTACAGCAAATGATTGCATCAACAACCGCCCTCAGGGGTAGGTATATTCTGGCGGGCCCTCTCCCTGCCACAATATATTTGGGCCTCACAACCCCAAAAGTCCCTAGTTCCTTTTCCGTAGGGGATGTTGCAGCTTGCCACAGTTCCTACTGACTAGGTTAGTTTTGTAAAGTTAGGTAGGCTCTCAATATAGTCAGTGTTTCGGGAGGTGGGCCGCTGATCGAGTTGGCAGACCTATTCCCACTAGACTTCTACGTTCTTGTTTTTCGTGTCCTTCCCGTGCGCGGCGTAGCTGAGCAAAAGCGTTCAGCCGTGCCCGAGGGTTGGAGATGCACAACTTGCGCCTTTTCCCTGTCAGTAGCGCACTGGCCATTTAGAATCAGAGACCTACCGGTCTGAAAAGCCGAGACAAAAATCATTGATAACTTGAAACCAGACCTACTTGGCGCCCAAGTGGCGCACGAGCCTGTGTTAACCCACATGAATAGTTCGGCGCAATATAGACATTGAGTCTCGGATGCGCTAGCAAAACTTGTACTACTAGGTAGTACTTGATTACATCAACAACCATCCGTGCAGGTTCTTATTATTATTATTATATTCCAGTTTAACCACCGTAGCCGCAACCCAGGCGATTCAACAGTGAGTTTCCTTTTCATATTATTTGTTTTTATTGGACTTGCAAGTCCCAGAATTTTATTCAGAACGCAACAAATTTTTCATATTCTATTNCAGAAGTCCGAATCATAGCCAAGTATCCGTCAACTATCCCCGTTAGTTTGGGTCCACGGCCCAGAGTCGTAATATAACAGCGCTAGGCATATTGGACCCGTAAGCCCCCCCCCCCACGGCAAGGACGGGATAGAAGGGGGGGCCGTGCAGGTTCTACAGGTGCTACTAACTACAGTATACACTGTAGTCAAACAACAACAAACACGAATCTGTTGGTCACAGAAGACTCTGAGAAGCTGTCTGTGTGGCGCAAAGGGCAGATTAAAAGGTAGTTTCGGCAGTGTAGCAGTGAGATGTTGCATTCCGCACTCAAGGGTCCGGCAAGGGATGTAGCATCTGGCCGCAGTTCCTGCTGACATTAGTTTTGATTAGGTAGGTTCTCTACATTTCCCCTTCTGTTCCGCGAGGTGGGTCGCCGAATGGTGGTAAGCGACCCACCCCGTACGAGTGCTCGCTTTCTTCTGTCTTCTTCGTTTTTCGTCTCCTCTGCGCCGCACGGCTGAGCGATTTCGTCCGACCGAGCCGTGTGGAGTTGGAGATGCTCGCGCCTTATTTCCTGCCAGACATGGCGCACCTGGCCAAGATTGTTCTAATAGAACTCATTTGAGTTCAACTAAACTTCTAAACTATAACATACAAAATCGGATCGCTGTTATATAGTCTTTGCATCTACAATACCTACAATATAACAATAATACACTTCAATACATAAACAACACGACGGACATTAGAAACTAAAGACAAAGTTGCTATCAGGACAGTCGACTCGCACAGCTACATAAGCGACGCAGTTGTTTAGGAAAGCCTGCTGCTATAGCAACGCAAACTTAATTATTACGTAATCTTTACCTCTAATATTGGCTAAAATCTTTTTCTCTGTCGTCTTGAGTGGTTTTTGGGATTAAACAACGAATCTACGCTTCTGCAAACCACATCCTCACGCGCACACAACAAATGGCAACTACACTTCGGAGAATGCCCTAAGGGCCGAAACATGCCAAAAGCTCAGGGGGGGGTATAGGATGAGCCATAGGGTTAGGTAAGTTAGTCTAGCACATTCTATGTTATGGGGTCCGGCAACCCCAGGGGGCTCGTGTAGGTTACCTCAGCCATTAGCTAGGTCTTCGGGACGTCGGTCTTTCGTGCCCGCTTTGCTTCTTTCCCGTTTCATACTCAGTCTTGCGCATGCTTTATTCTGTTCTTCCTTTTCTTTCCCGACTTGCTGTTCCCATGCGCGTTGATTCTCTGTGGGAACACCTTCGTGAATGGGATCCCAGTTTCTATCGACAAAAAAGTGTAACACGGCCAGTGAAAACTATAGTAGTTGTCTCGAGCAAAAACATAGCTACCACGTATAAAGAGCAGCTTCGGCAGGACGACCATCTGAGAACCTCGTGAGACGGCGACGTCCCACTTCCCTTGCTCTTTCTTCTACTATTTCATTCCGCTCGGAAACGGAGGCTCAAACTTTCTGACAATAGGCTAACTAACATAACATACCAAAAGCAGTTCAGCGAGAAGCTGCCAGCCAGCATCTCGCTGAACTGCTTTTGGTATGTTTCGGCCCTTAGAGAAGAGGCATCTGCTTCAACGACAGGTTATATACAATATTTTGCCGCACGGTAAGGCTACAGCCAATACGAACGGATACAAACCAACAGTCTTTCTAATAGAGATTATCTACATCTTCAATTTGAAGCAGTGAACTACTCGTCTACTCCTAAGTTAGAACAATAAACTATCATGTGTGCAGAGACTGGCAGTGAAAAAAGAGAGGTGCGCAGTCTCCAACTTTTTCACTTTTGCGGCTGGCCGTAAGCGCCGACCTCTGCAAAATTTGTACTCTAACCGAGCGGCCGCCGCTCAGTGCACCAGCGACAGATGAAATGAACAGTCGCAGCGTTAAGTCTTCTCAGCGAGGGCAGCGCTGTTGGCAACGTACTGCGACTCTGAGAAGAACTCTTGGCTGTGCATGTCAAGATACCTGCACAAAAGATACAACGGTTGCTCTTAGAGAAGGTAAATTTTCGAAAGCCCAATCGTGGCTAAGGTGACCTTCAGTCAGTCTTGGCATTGTGTCAGTCGGAAATTGAGGCACCTAACTGTTCAGCTATTAGTGTCTACACTGTGATGCCAGGGAGAATAATCCGACACGACAGCAACACGCACCATCGTCACTTACAGAAGTCCTTCGTGGCTCTCCTCAAAATTTCAACGAGACGCACGTAACCGTACTACAATGGTGTCTTATCCCTCCGCCAGAGCCTGTTGTGCAATGCAACCCAGTCCTGATATTTAAAAGTCCAGCACATCCAACTAGTGCTGGCCGAAAACCTCACGCAAGCATTCCACTGCAGGCAACGGACATTCTCGCTAGCAATACGTAGAAGCCTCTCCAACGCCACGTCAGTGGGATTTTACATCCTCGAAAGTAGCGTCTAAATAACCAAAATGCACAGCCAGTTGCGTGTTTGCTGAGCATCTCGTGCTCATTTGATCATTATTTATGGTTTAGGCAGAGACGAGGCACACGTGAAGGGAAACTTCTGCTATTTGCCCAGGATGGTCACAGCATTTAGGGATGCTCCATATCGCTAATGATGACTCTTATCAGTTGGAATATTTCACATGTAGATTTCATGGGGGAAAATTCTCTAAGGTCTGTGGCCATCGTACGCGTGGCACATGTTAATGGTAGCTCCAGACCGCCCTTGACGCACGACTATGAACAACATAGTGGCGGAGTTTCGTTGGCATTCTTTGAAAAAAAAAAAAAAAAACATGAGTCAAGGGATTCTTTTTTGTATGACTACAGCATAACTAATTACCTCAGCCTCCTAAAAAGAATCACACGCATCGTTTCATCTGAATTCCGAACTAGAATGATCATAACCTTTCGAACAGGTATAACCCCATATTCCTTAAAAATGTACACTTACTCAAGGAAAAGATGCAGATGTTTTAAGATGATTTTTCTCTTTTCGACGGGTAAATTCATCCGGTAGAGTATTTCAGGAAACTTCACTGTAACAAAAATACAATGTTGGTTAATTAAACAAGAGCATAAGAATATAGTGAGAAGCGACGCACTCTGCAGCTAAAGCCCAAAAAGTAATTAAACTGTTCATATAATATCTGCAGTGGGACAGCACAAGAATGTTGATGTAATTCATCAGAAACGAAACTTGGCTATACATTAATTTAATAACGGCACACTAAGCTTGACTTTACGTTTGGACGCAGCTAGCGAGTTATCGTGTTGCTGCGACTAGCAAGTAGCACACTCCGTATATCTGCTCCCTCATCAAAACAGTTAAGAAAGTGGCCTACTTAGTTCTTAACATAGGTATTACATAATTAGATTTGTTCCATTTTTACGATGAGCATTTACTCATAACAAGGCACTCCTTATGGCGGGCTCACACGAGAGTTAAATGAATGTATTCCCGCGATTTGGTATCTGAATGTCTTGCTTTCTGTTTAATTGAGCAGCAGAAAAGTACATAGCTTACCGAGTTCTAATTCATGTTAAATCTGAATCGACACTGATGCACACCCTTACCTAAGAGCGCCGGAGACTTAGCTACTAAAGAACTATAGACTTACCAAAGAGTCGAAGGAGATGCATAGGCCCATAGATAAGTACAGGCATACCGCCACGTCGATGAGGTAAGGGCAGCAGCGTCCAGTGCCTCAAGTCCTGAGCGATGGGCCCAAGTGTGGATAGTAACATGCCAGGGGGCCCACTGTATGTGACGTCATCAAATCCTGCAATGCGTTCACTCATATCTGCAAGTGTACTCTATTCAGTTAGTAAGATAACACTTTTTGTTTCGCTAAAACAAGAAATAATGCGTTTCAAAAGAATTTCAAGCTAATCGTAACTGCGTTTGGAACTTTGAACTGTTCAATGCTGTATCTACACATATCACTACTTAACCAAAAACATAATTGATTTCACTGTCATCAATATTACGATGCGGGCCGTGGCTGCTGTTCCCGCCCTTCACACTTACTTTGCACACTCAATTGGACGGCTTTAAAACACACTGCAGATATTTTTAATTCACTTTTTCAAATGAAATAAAATCAGATCAGATAGTATATACTGAGTGCTGACTGCTGGCACCAACTTGAATTAATTCAAGAGCGGAACAAAGTAATAATAATGCTAACTTTCCCTAGTGGAAGCAAAGCAAAGGCGTTACCCACCTGCAGTAGAGGCCACGGCTGACTGCTGCACATGGGGAGGGCCACTACTGCTGCTGCTTGTGGTTACGGGCGTGCTGCGGCCAGACTCACTGCCAAGTGAGTTACACGATAAATCTATGGTCCATCTTCAAAAAATTATTAATTGTATTACAGTCTAGGTCACCTTAGGGGCACTGGATGGGCCATAGAGTTAGGCGAGTACGATTCACTCATCCTATGTTACGGGGTGCAGCGCCCCCAGGAAAACGCCATAGGTTACCAAAGGCTGAACTAGACCATCGGAATAACTTTCTCTGGTGCCCACTTTATTTCTTTCCATTTTCACGCTCCTTTTAACTTTGGGTTCTATTCTTCCCATTCTTTTCGCCTTCCTGCCTGAATTGGCGCACAAACTTTTTCACTTTTGGTCTAGCACTTTTAAAGCTACAAATTTCCTTTAGTGTCTGACCAGCCGCCCTTTGGCCAATGATTTGAGCAAGTGTTCCAGGTGATAAATCACTCGGGTTCGTTATACCGAGGGACAAAAACATATTTGAGAATTCGCGACTCGTCAAACAAAGGGGCACCTCGCAGAGCGGAGCGTCACGCATAACCTTTCATCAGGAATACTAATGGCACTTTGAGGATGTGCCGAGGGCTCTGGCATGTCATAGAGGCTTCACTTAACGGCTGTATGTGGTTACTAAGTGATGGTGAATCATGGTTGAATCATAGTCGAAAACTTTGATAAGTACTGTAAGCAAGCTATTGTTACGGTTTTTATTGCTAGTTGTCTTAAGCACAAGCATAGCTACCACGTATAAGGAGCTGCTTCGGCAGGACGACCACCTGAGGACCTCGTGAGCCGGCGACCGCCCACTTCCTCTGCACCTGGAACACAAACACCGACACACGACTGAGGGAATTTATTAGAAAACATTTTTTTTATTTTTGCTGCAGCGAAACTGAAATGGGGCCGTTTGGTTTATAGTGTCAGCCTCTACCGGGTCTGTATAGAGGGGTGGCAGGCAATAACGCCATTGCGTTCCACTGAGCCTTCTGGCTCGCCAACACTTGCAGTGAGAGGTCGTGCTGCGTTACACGAGCAGCTTGTCAGTGAAAGCTCCATAGCAACAGGCTGCGAGGGTCCACATGAGCTCCAGTTACTTACCTTCGCCAACGAGGTAATGTTTTTGACAGCTTATGTCAGTCACCAACATAACTCAAAAAGCTATAAACGGATCTTTATAAAATGTGAAGGAAATGTTATGAGGAACAGATTATTAACTTTTGGTGAAGATCCGTCCAACCGTTTGTTTGTTCGTCCGTCCGCTGTTTTTTTTTTTCTTGGTAGCATAGCTCAAACAGTTATGAACGGTTCTCCATGAAATTTGCAGGAATTGTGACCTCCGCCAAGGACTTAATGTTGTCGTCGACTTTGTCTGTCTCTCCGTCTGTCTGTTATTCTGTCTGTCACCAAGATAATTCAAAAAGTTAAGGACGAATTTTTATGAAATTTACATGAGTTGTTAGGTACGGTATATCACGAAGAGTAAATAACCAAATTTTTATGATGTATTTGTTCGTTCGTGTTTTATTTTACGCTTGTTAGCGCAATAACTCAAAAAGTTTCGAATGGATCTTTATGAAACTTGCAGGAGTTGCTAGTAATGTTAAAAGACAGAAATGATTAAATTTTGGTACAGATCGGTTGGTTTGTTCGTATGTTCGACTTATGTTTGTCATAATCTTTATTAGCCAATAACTCAAGAAGTTTTGAATGGATCTTCGTGAAATTTACAGGAGTTGTTATTAATGTAAAAAAAACACAATAGATTAAATTTTGGTCCACATCGGTAGGTTCGTTTGGAGTTGATATAAAGAAAATCATGATTTCAGAGCCAATTTGAACTTTTCGTTACCGTTGCCTCACTTGGCGGAGGCATGCGCTCTCAGAGTGCTCCATTTGTGAATGTTAAGATGAGCAACCGACTAATTTTTTTGTGATGATCCATCAGTCCGTTGGTTTCTATGTTGGTCAGAACATAACTCCAAAATTAACGGATGGATCTTCAAGAAAATTGCAGACACTGTTATTAACGTCAAGAGGTCCAAGAAACCAAATTTTGGTGATGATAAACAGGAAAGTCTGGTTTCACAACCAGCTTGAATTTTTCATTAATAGTGCTTTGTATGGCGAGGCTATGCGCTATCCGAGTCTTTCTCTGGAAAATATTGCGACACCACTTGCGTGAAATTTCCAACTTTACAGTAAAGTAAGAGTACGTTCGATTGGATGCCAAAATTAAGCCTAAGAGGCTTGACTTGCTCGAAACTTGAGACAGCAGCTTTGGCTTCGTTATTTTGAATCGCGTTGTAAGTGCTAAAAGAAACGCGATTGCGTTGAGCCTCCTGAAAATGGAGCAACATTACGGAGTAACGTAGCGAACATCGGGAAGTCTCAAGAATAACCTATTGAGGGTCAACGCCAGAAACTCAATTTAGTGTGTCGAAACTAGCGCACCTGCGTGAAGTTTCTAACAAAAAAAATCAAGCCTTGAATGCTAAATTTTGGCGCCAAATCGAACATGCCAGAAGGCGATGTATGGATTGCGCTGAATTTGATTAGAATTGGGTTTGAAAGGACTGGATTAAATTAGGCTGGATAGGACTAGACACTTGTTCAGGCCTCGCTAGCCACAACACAGTTTCCCGACAGCGCTATCGTCGTTCGCGAAGATTTGTGTGCGTGTTTGTGTACGAAGATCGTGTGCGTGTGAGAGGCGTTCAAGTTGGTGCGCCTCGCTGCTCGCTCATTAAGTTAGTAAGTTAGGTTAGGTAAGCAAGCTTAGGTAAGGTTAGGTTAGGTTGGGTTAGGTTTGGTTAGTTTAGAAGATTAGGTAAGGAGGTTAGGTTTGGTTAGGTTAGCTTAGGTAGTGTTTATTTTAGTGGTGGCGCGCGCAGTAAAGCTTACTTAAACGCAAAATCGTCGTGAACGACGATAGTGCTTCCCGACATGGCAAGGAAAGGTCGCCAGTAAAGGCACAACAAGATAGAAATCCCGAAGGCCTAACCAAGGAAAGCATAACCTATGGATGGGGTATGACTTCCTGTAAGATAGAATGGGAGCTTCTATCACATTCGAACACCGTATGTTACTTTAATTAGGCCTATTTTAACGGGGCTCTGTCACTTTGCTACCTGTTTTTTTCGCCCTACTCTAACCCCGTCGAGTAGGAGAATTTGCAGTTAGATACCGCAGCCTGATATTAGTAAGGTTAAGTCGTGCTGGGTACAGCGCTGTGATTCGTGTGGGGAAAAGATTAGATAGGCGGCAGTAGCCGGACCAGCAGGTCCATTCTCAGGAAGCCGCCGGGACTTACGTCCGTCCAGGGTGTTTAGAGAGACGGTCGGAGTCCACTTGAATCAGTGATTTTTTGGGGGGTCAGAGATAGGAAACTGGCTGAACCTATGAGACCGAGTTGAATTAGATTTATTCTACTCCGTAATCTTACGTGCAAAGCAACACCAAATCAAGAAAAACACAATAAAGATTAGAGTCAATAGTGTGAAAGGGAAAGGAAGTAACGTGCATACGGAGAGAATATATACTCAAGACTTAGCTAAGTAGCCTGTGGGATCCCCTCTTCCGAAACTAACCTATTTCTGTGGCATATTATAACCCACACACAGATAGCAAATAATCAGACGCTGAAGATGCAGAACACCAAAACCTTCACACCTACGTACCTCGGCTCTTAGCGTCATCCGCGCCTCTGTGTTTTAGATCCTCTTTTGAAGACTCCTCAGGCGATCTGAAATTGTATGACCAAGAAAAATGCGTATTTTTACCAGATACAAATCATAAAATCCAACACATAGGGGTGAGTTCGATTGACAGGTGAATTTAAGATCATAAGGTCTTGACTTAATTTTTGTACTCGCAGCAACATTTTACTGAAACATGGTTAGGTCAAACGGATAGTGAAGTTAAATAATGACTACTAGAGTGCCCGCGCTGTCAATAATGGCAGCGAAGAATTTGTGTTATCTGTAGCATCATCGCAAAAATATTACGGCAGAGCCTTGCATGTATAGAAGGGAGCTCCCTGTCTGGGTAGTGCCGCGTGTTAACGAGACATGCACTATATGATTTCTCAGGTTATTACCTATTTAGGGTAGACGGTTGAGTTCCCTTCTATACATGTAAGGCTCTTATTGACTTCCTTGCGTAGGATGCTGCGCAACTGCCAACTTGCATTAGGGAACCATACAGATAAGCGTGCAAGGCTGAACAACACCAGCTTCCTTCGGTGATACGCAAAAATGCGACGTTTTTTGCCCGCAGTCGATATTGCTTCTAATAAATACGGAGCTCTGTATCCAAGATACTCGAGAGTAGCATATAACTCGGACTCGGAAAATTTCTTTTCTCGAGAGAAAACTTGTTCTGTTGAAAGAAGAACCCAAAATGCGAGAAAATAATTTGCTGCCGAGAAAATCATCGTGGTCTTTACGCGCCCGCTGACCGATCAAGAATATCTAACAAATTGCCTCGATAATTATCAAAAGTTTGGTTGAAGTAAATCTCAGAAGACAGTGCACATCACGATGGAAGAGACTGTTTAGAGAAACTGCATGCATCTGCATCGAGTGGACTTCAACGTTGCCAAAGAAAGACGGGAATCACCTATTCTGTTCGAATGCCATCCTCTGCAACCTGGAATATTTTCTGCCTATCAGTTTTCTGAGAAGCTTGGCAGGATGAGCACAGTCTTCAAGCAGATGAATACACTGATGAAACCAGGAAGGCCAGAGCTAAGTTTTGCCTATCTATTTCGATAAGAGCGTGATATAAAACCTATAAATAATTAAAGATATAAATTTATAAATACATGTATATATAAACACACGACAGTCCTTCTTAGTATTAGACTAGATAGTATGGACTATGACTGTAATCAATATCAGTGAAATCGAAGGTATTAGGAAATTTCGTAAAAATTGCTAAAGGGGTTCTTTGAAAATTTAAAAAAAAATTTTAAAATATTAAACTCGCCAGATCTTTCACACAGTAGAAAGACACTACCATTGTGGTAATTGTGCAAGAGAATTCATATCCAAAAATGCAAAGGGAAGTCGGCAACTTGCAGAAAAGTATTTCACCCAACGGGACAAAAAAAAAAAGTCAGTTCTTTGTACTCGCAGTAACTTTTTACCAAAACATGGTTAGGTCAAACAGATATTGAATTCATACCAACTACAGTATGGACTATGACTGCAATCAATATCGGTGAAATCGAAGGAAGTTCAAAACTTTGTGAAAATCGCAAATGGGGTACCACGGAAATTTTTTCCGAAAAATCTCAAAGAATCAGAGACGCGGATCTTTCCCATATTCGCACAGTAGAAATGCGCTACTATCGTGGGGAATGTCTAAGAGAATTCGGTCAATTTTTACGAAAGGTACATCAGCGAATTGTGTAATAAAATTACATTGATCTTATGTAAAGAGTGTGCAATTTACGAATATGATAAACAAATCGGGGCAAATGTCTAGTTTTTGAGCTATTTGACTTTGAAGTTTCTATTATTTTCCTATGAAAAAAAAAAAATAGCCGGCGATGTTAGTCTGTTATAGGCTTGCTAGTGAATCCATACGAAACTAGAGTACTCTGAGAGCGCATACCACCGCCAAGTGAGCCAACGGTAGCAAAAATTCAAATTGGCTCTGAAACCATGATTTTCTTTGCATAAACTCCAAAAATCTAATCATTTGTGCCTTTTTATATTAATAACAGCTTGTTTAATTTTTTTGAAGATCCGTTCATAACTTTTTGAGTTATAATGTTAACAAACGTTATGACAAATATGAGTCAAACATACAAACGAACCAACCGATCTGCACCAAAATTTGATCATTTATGTCTTTTACCATT
>LQNS02276499.1:702418-713161 GCA_001587735.2 Parhyale hawaiensis
TATCAATATTTCACTCTGCTCTCTTGACACAAGACCCAGTGATTTGCAGCCATTGTTATTGTTAGTAACGCGTGTAGCAGTAGGCGAGTTCAATTTCCTGCTGATGATCACGCAGAACGAATTGTCTTCAAGTCCCTCCTGTCGCATTCTGGCGGCAAGTGGCAGCAACATATACCAGCTGGTGACTCTCAGTATGCGAATGATTTTTCATATAAACATGCAAAACACGTTTTTAGGTACGACGTTGTTTTTTTTTTACTTTTCATACAAACAAAATTAGTGTAGAGCAAAGAAGAAAAATGGGTTCAGCACAAATAATCTTGAGAAAATATTTTATTTCAGTTTCAGAACGCTTTATTTCATATACAAATTGTTAAAGTATGTTCAGTATCATTTCCCGTGGAGGGGGGCATTTTTGTTATGAATGCCTCCCCCAAAATTCCCGAGGGAGGGGGGGGGCAAATGCCATGAATGCCCCCCCCCCTGGATCCGCTAGTGCCTACAGCTGTGCAGCAACTGATAGGTATTTCTTTTATCATAATGAACATTTTCGGCTTCGTCTCCACAACAGAGACGAGCCAATAGACAGAAAAAAAGGGACACACGGAATGTGGATATAAACGTGGAACCCGATGCACGAAGGTGTTCCCACACAGAATCAACGACGAATGTATGGGAAAAAATTGGAAACGAAAAGAACAAAATAAAAAATGATTATCGGCATGAGTATGATAGTGGCAGGAAGCAAAGAGAGTACGAGGGAAAGACCCCGAAGGCCTAGATACAGCCATGGTAACCCATAATCGCCTCCTGGAGGGGAGGGGGGCTGCTCCCATAATATAGGATGGGCGAACCTACCTATCTCTATGGTCTATTCTATACCCCTGGTTGTTATTATTTCGAAGTTTTCTCGCCGTATCAGATACTAAAACTAGATAACAGCGATCCAGTTTCGTATAGTATACCTTAGAAGTTGAGTAGAACAGAGGCGAGTTCTATTAGAACGATTGAATAAATTTAGTCGGGAGCACCATTTCTGAATGGAAATAAGGCACAAAGCATCTCCAATCCTACACGACTCGGCCGAACGAATTCGGTCAGCCATGCAGTGCAGTAAACGAAAAGACAAGAATACAGAAGAAGCAACCTCCGTGTGCGGAGAATCCCTTCCGTGGCCCCCACACAGGTGTAGATAGGAGCGCTATTGGAATGGGCCACTTACGACCATTCGGCGAGCCACGTCGCGGAACAGAAGGAGAGATACAGAGACCTATACCTAACTTTACAAAGCTAACCACGTCAGTAAAAACTGCGGCCAGCTGCAATATCTGCGGAAAAGGGACTCAGGTTTGCGCCTGAGTGATGCCCATACATATTCTGATAGGGAGAAGGCCCTCCAGAATATACCCCTGAGGGCTATGCCCCCTGAAATGGAAAAGAAATTGAATTGAGGTTCAATGCATCTCCCAGGAATTCAACTTCTCAATAATATGCAAGGAGCTTGATTAGGGAGGAGGGAGCCCTGCGGCCCGTAGTTAGATTCGCCAGAGAGTCAACCAGATGATGTGTGAGGCATTCACGATTCACGAATCTCATTGGTGGAAAAGACAGGAGAGCAGCGAGTTTTACGGAGAAGCAGCAGACAAATTGATGTACTGATATGCGACTGGCTGCAGCCACACCCGACTCTTGAGCTTCACGGACGAGGCTCCTGACTGCATTGTCGTCGTTCGTGATGATTTTGTGCGCGTACGCGCACATCCTGTGCGTGCGGCGTTCAAGTTCCTGTGCTGTGCTGCTCGCTGTATCGCAGATTAGGTTATGTAAGGTTAGATTAGGTTAGGTAGAGCTTATTTTAGCGATGACGCGGCAAGAAAGCTTACTTGAACGCACGCAGTGATGCACACACACAAAATCGTTGCGAACGACGAGAGTGCCTCCTGCGCCCCTGCTCTCTATTAAAGCTCCTTGAAAATATCAGGAGTTGGTACTTTTTCCAAAAAGTTTATGCGGCTCCAGCATTTTGAATTTTGTACAATAAATATTCCAACTAGAATGACGGGGTATCTGCAATGAAATAATAATCCAGCTTGTTCGTAAAAATTCTTTGATAAGCTTCTTTTCGTTATGAAAACTTAATGATAACCAATCTTAAATTTTTACAGTATCAGATAGCGCGTCAAAACCTTCAGTGAAATAGGAGCAAAATTTTAATGAAGCCTATGCCGAAACGCGTAGCTTCCAGAGTTGTTGCTATTTGCATTTTTCTTTTTTCTTCAGCAGGTTTCAAAAGTTTTTGCCTACACTTTAGTACAGCGCCAACCCAGCTCCGAAAAGCTACCACAGCGCGTAGCTAAGATACAGTATGCACTTTTTAAGAGGAGCGCACCTACTGATGCGAATTATTTGCTACTGACGTCGGTTTAGGATGTCTGCTACTCCAATAATTAATAGGACGACCGAGGAAAAAGTTCGCCAAAAAAGCAGCAAGCAAAATCACAGCAAATGTATCAGGAGCACTGACCCTGAATTAATACAGCATGCGATCAGTATGCCATCAGCCTCAGCAAGAGAAGACCCCAACAATTCAGCTAAAAAATACGATTAAGATTCGTAAATTTAACGAACAGAAAAGTTTAACCTTCGCAGGCAACGCGAACTAGAAAATAACATGCGACTTCTGCACCAATACCAGCAGTAAATGATTCGCCAACCGATGACCTCCGTCAGTAACGTTATAAAAGAATCGTTGGAGAGATGCCAGTTCCTTATGACCGGTAGGAAAGCATACAATGTAGAGTACGGACGGCAGATTGAAAGTCAATTATAGCGAGGCTCATGTGGAAAAGTAAGATAAAGTCAATCTTTGCGACGGAGATCAGCGTCATGTTGCAAGAAAATCTAAAAGATGGGAGACAACCACTGTATGCCCAACACGGCAGTCTTACGTAGCTGTCGACAAGACTCTGATCAACAGAAATGCATCAATGAGAGAAGCCTGGCTTTCAACGCACCATAAGTCAATGAAGTGTAAATGCCGAAATATAATGGATATTAGTCTCCAAGTAAAGGACATCGGTCTCTAAGTTGTGGAGATCAGTCAATAAGTAATAGGAACCAATCTCCAGGTGGAGGACATCAGCATCCAAGTAATGAAGATTGGTTTCGAAGTAAAAGATATCAGTTTCCAAGTAATGGACTACAGCCTTCAAATAAAGGACACCAGTTGCAAAGAAATAGACAATCTTTAACTAATGGGCACTAGTTATCAAGAAATGGTCATCAATCTTCTAGTAATGGACATCGATCCTTCAGTAATGGGCACCACTCTCCAAGTAATGGACATCGATCTTTAAATAATGGGCACCAATCGCCAAGGAATGGACATCGATCAAGTAATGGGCACCCATCGCCAAGCAATGGGCATCGATCTTCAAGTAATGGGCACCCACAGCCAAGTAATGGGCATCGATCTTCAAGAAATGGACACCCATAGCCAAGTAATGGATATCGATTTTCAAGTAATGGGCACCCGTCGCCAAGTAATGGGCATCGATCTTCAAGTAATGGGCACCCATAGACAAGTAATGGATATCGATTTTCAAGTAATGGGCACCCGTCGCCAAGCAATGGACATCGATCTTCAAGTAATGGGCAACCATAGCCAAGTAATGAACATCGATCTTCAAGCAATGAGCACCAGTCGCCAAGTAACGGACATCGATCTTCAAGTAATGAACATCGATCTTCAAGAAATGGGCACCAGTTGCCAAGTAATGGACATCGACCTTCCAGTAATGGGCACCAGTCTCCAAGAAAAGGATACCAGTCTCTAAGTAATGGACATCGATCTTAAAGTAACGGGCACCAATAGCCAAGTAATGGACATCGATCTTCAAGCAATGAGCACCAGTCGCCAAGTAACGGACATCGATCTTCAAGTAATGAACATCAATCTTCAAGAAATGGGCACCAGTTGCCGAAAAATGAGCACCAGTCGCCGAGAAATGGGCACCAGTCGCCAAGTAATGGACATCGATCTTCCAGTAATGGGCACCAGTCTCCAAGAAATGGATATCAAAGTTCACGTAATGGACATCAATCTCTAAGTAATGGACATGAACTTTCCACTAATGGACACTAGTTATCAAGAAATGGACATAAATTTTCAAGTAATGGACATCGATCTTCAAGTAATGGGCACCCATCGCCAAGTAACGGACATCGATTCTCAAGTAATGGATATCGATCTTCAAGCAATGGGCACTAGTCGCCTGGTAATGGACATCAATCTCTAAGTAATGGACATCGATCTTCCAGTAATGGGCACCAGTCTCCAAGAAATGGATACCAGTCTCTAAGTAATGGACATCGATCTTCAAGTAACGGGCACCAGTCTCCAAGAAATGGATACCAGTCTCCAAGTAATGGACTCCAGTCTCCCAGCAATGGACACCAGTCTCCAAGTAATGGACTCCAGTCTCCGAGTAATGGACACCAGTCTTCAAGTAATGGACTCCAGTCTCCGAGTAATGGACACCAGTCTTCAAGTAATGAACATCAACTTTCAAGAAATGGACATCAGTATCCAAAGAATGGACATCAATCCTCAAGTAATGGGCACAATTCAAGTAATAGGCACTAGTCTTCAAGCAACAGGCACCAGACTCCAAGTACTGGACATTAATTTCCAAGTACTGGACATCAGTTTCCAATAAATGAACATCAGTCCCCAAGTAATGGACACCAGTCTCCAAGTAAGGGACACCAGTCTCCAAGTAATGGATACCAGTCTCCAAGTAATGGATACCAGTCTCCAAGTAATGAATACCAGTCCCCAAGTAATGGACACCAGTCTCCAAGTAAGGGACACCAGTCTCCAAGTAATGAATACCAGTCCCCAAGTAATGGACATTATTAGTATTCAAAAAGCGGTCACCTGTCTCCAACCACCACCACCACAACTGAGGCCGATATGCTGCTGCGGAATTTCAGCGACCAACGTAGTCGCTATTCTCGAAGTTAAGAGGCAAAATAAAGAAAAATTTCTACAACCAGTAACAAACGATCTTGGTTGCATTCAAGCCGAACATTCAAAAAGAATAATACACAACCAAGGGTTGTAAGTCCTGTCCTTCCATCAAAAAGTGCAGATGAACTGCGATAATATCCAAGACGATCTCAGTCGAATTCATCCCTGTAACTTTCAAGAAAAGTACCACGAAAGCAGCCTCAAACCTCAAGCCAGTCCGGTAATAACAGCTTAGTGACATCACAGTGTAACTCAACTCAAAAATATTTTCTCGGAGACACTTCTTCAACTCACTAACGCGCAGATCAGGAGTAACGGACGGGCTGCTCTCCTTCAGAGCACCAGTCCGAGTTCTCCAGTTAAAGTGACGAGTCTGGAGACGTAAAAATTCACTCGATGCAAGACGAAGCGCATTCGGTAGGAACCGAATCAATGCTCGAAGCGGATGGTAATTTTCATAACTACGACCGAACTGACGAAACGAACGCCTAGCACTCATCCACGAGAAGCGGAAGTCAGCGCCGACGGACCGCCGCCAGACTTCCGACTGGGAGGCGCCCCCACCGACGGCCTGCAGGGAAACAGGTGCCAAGTAAAAGCTAGCTAGCGGTGAATTAATACCGTTCAGGATCCGACGGTTGTTATAACTGTTGTTGTTGTTAGTCTTGTAGATAGAGACAAACATTGTAAGCAGAAACAAGACGCTGTGTCCCATGCCACTCTTGTTGCGCCGGTTTTCAGCAATTTCCACTCGGAACTTGTAATAGTCACCAGAATTCGATTCCCGTGTAACAGAAAGAATCATGGGCACCAAAGCTGTCCCTGCTAGAAAACTTGCAAGCTATTCACTGGAGCAGAGAATAAGTGACGCAACGATGCCAAATATTGCTAGATGCAAGAGGAGGTGGTGGCTTACCCCTCTATGCTGGTCAGAACGCAACATCGAACCTTCCATACGAGGTGATGGAAAAATCAATACGTGCCATCAGGCTGGGATTCTAAAGCAGACTTCGAATCCAGGGACACAGCACTAAACTGTAAGCCGAATACCTGCAGGCCATGGGCGCACTGCACCCTTGCTTGTCCTGCGTGTACCCGAACATTGAGTGAAAACACGGGCACTGAACTGATGCCTGAAAACCTGGAGGCCTTGGATGCAATGCACCCATTCTTGTTTTCTGTACACCCTAACATGGAATTACATTCGGGCATTGCAGTAAACTACAGGTTGTACACTTCCTGGTCATGAACGCATTGCAGCCTTGCCTGTACTGTATATACCCGAATGTTAACTGAAATCACTCAGCGATGCACAACGCGCGCTCTCCAATGCTTGTCTTGAATATAAATGTTCGTAATTTGAGGGAATTCGGTAGTTGCACCGCATGCTCTTCTGCATCGCTTGTTACAAATAAATTTGACCGTTAAGTGATGTCATAATTAGCTTAAGCCTAAAGACGTTGAGAATGTAGGTGTGACTAGCAGATCGAACCGTGTCTGAAGCATAACTAGCAATAGGTAGTCCCAGCTTCCCAGGTGTAATGAAGGAGAAAATGGACAAGAAGGTCGACAGAGAGCAACTACAATCTCAACGGTGCAGGAATCCTTCCCAACTTCAGAGCAATCAAAATTTAAAAGAAAAAAAATTCCTTCATTTTTATAACAAGTGTGGAGATGAAACTGATCGGAGGGTCCGGATTTCTGCGCTTGCATTGCACAAGCGCGGGATCCGCCCATCCAACCAGTTTCATTCAATTGCGTGTTAGACTTCTCCCTGATAACGTCTCTGCTCCACACTAGCTCCAACAGTTGTTTTCGCTAATAGGTGTTCCTTCTGACTGGAATTGCTCTGGAGATGGTAAGAATTCCCGGAACGTTTAGAGTTTTATTTGCTCTTTGTCGACCTTCTTGTTCATTTTAAGGAAAATTTGACCATTTAAAATTAAAGCAGAACACTGTACCTATTTAATTCAAAGCCTCACCAACTCGTCGACATTAATACGCCGGGAACAACGCCATGACACGCTCAACTGATGAGCGAAATACACATCGCATGTCGTTCAACTTAAGCACCTGAAATGGGTATCTTTGCTAGTGACCTGTGTATCGGGACGACGCGCGAGCTAAACGTCCGCTCATAAGTTGAGCGTGTGATAGCATAGTGTGGCCCCGGCATCGCGAGCACGTGGTATTGATGTTCAGTAGGAAAAAATACCTGTCACTGACAGCTAATTGTCAAGAACTAAATATTTTTTGCGCAACCAAACGTCATTGACATGCATCATGCCCAAAATATAAAGTAGATTCCTTAGGTAATAGATTTTTATTTCTAATGGGCAAGCAAAGCCCTGCTCATGCTGCTCCCCTACCATTATCTGCAATATTTTTCATGAGAAGTGCTGAATAAAGCTAGAGAGATACACAGACCTGATAAATACAAATACATCCATTGAGAAGTTTGAGTCTGTTTCCACTACAAAGGCGACCTCTTAGTGGAAGAAAGAAGAGATATACGGTATGTCGATAAAAACTTGGAGCACATGAAGGAGGGTGTTTTGGCACTAGATCTACGCGCAAGAGAACAGCACGTCAGGGAAGAAAAGGAAGAACAGAGGAAAGTAACATCAGGAGTAAGAAAGCCGAACAGTGCCGAGTGGACACGGTAGACAGACACCATAACGAGCGTTTCGGAAGTGCTGCGAGCTGGATTATTATTATTACTATTATCATATTCCTGGTTTTACCACCGCACCCATCATACGACGCGACCCAAACGGTGAGACTGAGATTATTAGACGCATCAATGAATGAATGTTTTATGTCGCCATTCTTGCCGGAAAGTCTCTGTCGGCCGAGTGCGCTACTACAAGCGGGAAAGCAAGTACACTGCATCTCTAAGAGACCAAAAATGATAAGACAGAAGCAAGAAACACTCGTGCGAAGGATTCTTTCCGTGCACCCCATCCCCCCACACGGGAGCAGATAGGAGGCCCATGGGACGGGCCGCTACCATAATTCGGCGGCCCACCTCACGAAGCAGACGAGGAAGTATAGAGAACCTACTTAACAAACTAACTTCGTCAGCAGAAACTGCGACCAGCTGAGCTGATTTGACTGGAGATTATTGAATAGTTCAAGCCTCCTTCTTCACAACTAAGGTGATCAAATAGAGGAAGAAATAAGAGACGTATAGCATGTCGACAGAAACGGGGTACCCATGCATGAAGGTGTTCCCACACAGGATAAACGCTCATGGGAACAGCAAGTCAGTAGAGAAGAGTTAAAACAAAAGAAAGTAATATCAGCAAGTATAAGAAAGCAAAGTGGTCACGAAAGACAGACATCCCGAAAGCCTAGCTCATGGCTCGGGTAACCTTCACAAACCCCTTAACATAGGACGGGCGAACCTACAATAACATGTATAACCCAATGGCCCAACCTATGCCTGCTGAGGGGTGCCAGCTGCAACATCTCCTGCGGAAGAAGCACTCGGGTCAGCGCCTGGCGGTGATTATTATTATTATTATTATATTGGTATTGTCCCGCTATTTCTGAAACTTAGACAATCAATAGCGATCTAAGATTGATTTACTCGGCTTACAGCCGGAACCACAACGTTGTGCTCAGGTGGCAAGNAAAGTCGGTCACCTCGATCAGCGGCCCACCTCGCGGGACAGAAAGGAAATATAGAGAACCTACCTAACTTTACAAAACTAACCTTCTCAGCAGGAACTGCGGCCAGATGCTACATCCCCTGCGGAGAAGGCACTCGGGGCCTGGCAGTGATATCCATCTGTATTCCGGCAGGGAAAGTTCGTAGTAAGCAGCGGACTTTTAATACAAGAAAAGGTGTTGAAAGGCGGTAATCGTAAAAAACTCCATGTTTATAAAAATGGTACAAAAAACTATAGCAAAGTGAAATTGAAAATAGAAAGGTTCCACAATTAGTACGGTAAAATGAGTAAAATAGTACTGCATGAACTCAAGCAAGTGAGGCTTCAAGTAAATAAGAAAAGTTACCAGAGCTACGAACTAATGCTAAATATGCAGGATAAATCGGGGCTACAGCGAGAAAAAGTTAACGAAGAATTACTATGTTCATATTAGCTATTCAATACGCGCCAGGCAGAAGATAGTTCTGTGTGCTTTAAAAAAAAATAGGAGGTAGCATAAAGGTACAATAAAGCCAGAGGCATCCACGGTAGAAGAACAGTAACCCAGACAAGCGTTTACTATATTTTCAAGCAGTTGCACCCCTCGTACGAGTATAAACGCACTATACAACACAATAACTTGATGATAAATGAGAAAGTGCTTAAGTGTTAACTGCTTTCTTAGTAACGTGGAGATGACAGTTCATTTCCTTACGTCCTGCTGCTTACATCTGCACCAAATGTGAGGAGGCACTTGTGCGGTTTTCTTGTTGGCAGCGCACATCTCCAACTGGAAGAGAGCAGAAGCAGGAAATACTGCAACAGCCCGCGGAGCTTCTGCGAGGACATCTTGCTTTCAATGTATCTGTGGGTGTATCTGTTCTGCCACACCAAAGCTTGGGTTTTTCTCAAAGACCTTCGGCTTCCTACAAAAAATCCCATTGGCACATCTTGCTTCTGGCTTCTCAGTGTTAGCACAACGATAGTGATGGAAGGAGGGGTGCGTTTGTGTCGTCTCCTGAAGTGAGATTTGCTAGATCGCTGGCAGGGAGATCGCGACATGTTTAAGCCGTCGGTTCTACAGATCCTAGCGAAAACTTCCCACGTATAATTAGATTTGTGACAAATTGGCCACTGTTACGATGATGTAATAGCCAGGCATTGAATAGAGCCATTTAATGCTCATACGTCATTCTCAGTTGCGTAATGCAGTCATCACAAGTAAAATACATTGCGGTGGATATAAAAATTAATTAGCACAATTATTATTATTATAGTGGGTCGGGATACTAGCACCGCAGGCATCACGCCCGCCTCGCGCCGAAAACACAAGATCGAGATATTCTCGGTTTTTGCACTCCGTCACTGGCCAGCATAGTGCTGAGAACATATACTTCCTCATCAATCATAAATCTAAGATATTATTACTATTACATTGGTATTGTCCCACTATTTCTGAAACTTAGACAATCAATAGCGATTTAAGATGATTTACTCGGCTAACAGCCGGAACCACAACGTTGTGCTCGGGGTGGCAAGAGATCAAGGACGAAAAGAGAAGAAAACAGAAGAAAGAAGCGCCCGTGCGGACTGTCCCTTCTGTGGCCCTCCGCACGGGCGAAGGTAAGAGCCCCGCAGAAAAAGTCTGTCACCTCGATCAGCGGACCACGTCGCGGGACAGAAAGGAAATATAGAGAAGCTACCTAACTCTACAAAACTGACCTTCTCAGCAGGAACTGCGGCCAGATGCTACATCCCCTGCGGAGAAGGCACTGGGGACTCTTGGGTGCGTGGTGCCCAAACATATTGTGGCAGGGAAAGGCATTGAGCAGTTTAACACGCCGTGTCCACAACAAAGGCGATCTCACAGAGGAAGCAAGAAGAGAACTGCAATATTTCGATACGATTATTATAATATTCAAAAGAACAAAGGCGATATCGCCGAGGATAAAAAAATATGCTTGTGACAAGCCAAGGGCGAAGGAACACGCCCTTTTTCTCACCAAAAGCGAACTTGACACCGTATAGGACTTAGCCCAGGGGATCATACTGCCTTTA
>LQNS02276499.1:713179-729324 GCA_001587735.2 Parhyale hawaiensis
GACTAATCAAACAGACAGAAACTGTAACGATTTACACTTGTGAAGCAGGTATCAAGAGTTAAAGGCAGTATGATCCCCTGGGCTAAGTCCTATACGGTGTCAAGTGAGCTGGAGGTGAGAAAAAGGGACATATTGTAAGACGATAGACACGTGAAATCCGTGCACGAGGGTATTCCCATATGAGATCAGAAGAACAGCATCTTTCAACAGTAAAGGAAGAGCAAAAAAGTAAGATCAGTATGAGTGTGAAATTGGAATGAAGCAAGGAGAGTACGAAAAAAAGACGTCACGAAGGCCAAGCTCAAAGCTAATATAACCTAGAGGGTCCCACGGAGCTCGCTGCTACCCATCACACAAAATGACGAACATAATTCTAGGGCACAGCCTATGCCCCTTTCGGGGCTCCGACCCTTGTAATTGTTCTCTGGTGTTCATGTATTGAGTGAAGTTAAGTATAGACCGTAGTTGCTGGGCCTTAAGGGTTTTGGTTTCGGTCAATTTGGTCCATTCACTGAACCCCTCACTGAGGTTTGTGGAAATGCGCAATTAACAGTACGTGGATGAGAGGATTTTTTGTTCTAATTAGAGAAACACAAAAGTTTTTAAAGACAGAGGGTGGTAGCAGTCCTTGTAGCCTAGTATGAAGGTGAATTGTATACAGGGAACGAGACAACACATTCAAACTTAAATGAATACAACTGAAAATTCCAACATTTAAAATTCGTAGAAGTTATCAGTAACGCAAGATTTAGGGCCTACTTAAGCGTTCTAAAAACACGACAGGCTCAATATTAGGTTGCTAGAGCTAAAATTAGCTATTCAATGGATGAACTTATTCACTGGGCTCAACACAAAGTTAGCAAGATTAAGTTTGACTGCTCAATGGTTAAACTTAATCACTGAGACTTAGCACAATGCTCAAAAGGCTAAAGTTAGCTGGTCATTGGATAAACTTAGTTACCGGGCTCTGCACCAAGTTGGCTAGCCCAAAATATGCCATTGAGTGGATAAATATAGTTACTGGGCTCTGCCAAAAGCTGGCAAAGCTAAAATAACCTATTACTAAATAAATACTTCTATTGGGTTTTGCACTCATCGTTGGTTTTCCTTTTCTCAGGAGGCAGATAGAACTTAGGGGCTCTATCAGTTCCACTTCGCGTATCCTCTTTTTTCCCTTGCAAAGACAGGAAGTCTGCGAGAGGCTGGACAGGCTTGGCGGCACGGAATGCATCGTACTCCTTCCTATAGTCGACTTTAGCAGGGACTGCAGCCGTTGCCTTGCAGGCTCCTGGGCTTTTCTTAGTACCGCAGGGTGGCGCCCCGGCTTCCTGCTGCATGCCCTTAATGATGGCAGCGCTGCCCGTCAAGAGGGCGGGACTTGCTGAATCTGCGCGTCTTTTAGGATCCTCAGCAGCGGTTGAGGAGGTTGAGAGTGAAGAGCCGGAATGACGGGATGCCGTGTCGTCCAACCCTTTAGAAGCGCTGGATTTTGATGGAGATGTCGCAGTAAAGTGTGGAGGAATATTTTCTTCGTTCTGTAAAATAGAAAAAAAAAGAGTATGTTAGCGAAGTTTTGAGGGGTCAGTTTTCCTATTAAAATAAAATGAACATCACGTAACTGAAATGGCGGAATGTTTGACTCAAACTAAGAAATTTACTTATTATAACGAGATGCACTATACTACCTATTATATTAACATACGATACCTCTGCGTGTCTAAAACAAGTGTATCTACCTACACCGGCTATAACATCATACCTATCACATGCATATTACACGCTATATACAGTAGCTATATAGCTACACGTAGTTATAAGTTATTTCCATAACGTACCTCCACCGTTTGCCCAAGACACGCATCCACATTGGCAGCACTGCCAGCTTGTCTGTTGTAATGCTTCAGGGCATCGCTGGACCTCTCTACAGCAGCCTGATGCACTGGGTACAAATCATTGGGTCCTAGCGACACAGCCGCAGCCAGGGCGGAAGGTGAAGACTTGCTCAAGTCTTTCTTACATCTGTGGCAGGTGTTCTTGGACTTCTCAAGTTCTTTCCGAAGGTGGGCAGCGTCCTCCTTCAGTTTGGCGAGCGCTTTCTGGTGAGCCAGCGAGGATGTCTTCCACTGCTGTGCTTTGTCTTTGTAATGAGTGACGTGCTGACTCAGGGTGTCCTTTTCTGTAACTATGTTTTTCTTCTCTCTCTCCAGTTGGTACAGCTCTCGCCGCATTTCCAAAACTTGAGACGACTGCAATAAAGAAAAAACTTCCATTTTTGCTAACTCGAGGCTAATTTCCCAGCACTCAGCACAAATTTCACTATCTGTAACTACCTTGACCCTAAGAAAAGAGGTCCAGAGAAGTAATTCTATCTACCCAAGTAAAAAAGGGCTTCGCAGAATACGATTAGCATCAAAACGCAGTAACATTTCTGGGACCTGTATGTTGAGTAACATAGGAACAATAGGCTATCCATCTCAAATTTTACATTATTTTTCCGTCATTGTTTTGTTCTCCACAATGGTGATATCAACGTTAACCCTTAAAGGCATTCGTTTTCTTCTCTCACCTTCCCAAGCATGATCTCGTCAGGGTAGGGGGAGGGGCCAATGCGTTCAAGGGTTAAAAAACAAGGAAATAATATTTTCAGAGAAATCACTTACAATTTTTATAAAAAGGTATTCACCTAATACCTGGTTCTGCAACTGAAGTATTTCGAGTTGGTGAGCGGGTATTCAATGGGACGTGATAATCATTAATATTATCTGGTAGATTAGTATTATAGTCTACGTTTCACCACCGTACCCATGCAACGAGTGACCCCAACAGTGGTACTAGGAAACTTCTACTCATTTCAGCTAAGCATTTCTTTACTACCTATATCATTTGCAAATTTGTTCTCCAGCATGACAGTAGAACAAGGAAGAATATCAGCTAAGTACACTGGTAAGTGTCTTCAGGTATCGACACTAAGGTCCATTATATGAGACGGGACCGCTGTCAACTAAAAATCAATCTAGACGGGCGACATAGCCTCTATTTTAAAATTAAGTATATACAGTGCTCAGCAGCAAAACTGGGGCACTTACAAAGATTAACTGGTGGAGTTTCAATGTTCCATTTTTCACAATACCGGTGATCAAAAAGAGGAAGAAATAAGGAACATACAATACGTCCATAGCAATATGCAACAAAAATATTATTATCAACACTTCACACTCGGGCTACCTCGGACAAGTATTGTAACCCAAATGAAGCATGTAACACCGGGAAGCCCGAATCGTTACCAAGAACAATCCAACAGAGAGCCATTAACAGCTGAATGAAAACCCTGCAGGCCGACACGATCGAAAGCAGATGCCGGTAACGAATTTCAAACCGAAACGGATCAGGGCAGGAAACGCCGACTGAACTGACGGGTTCTGCCCCCTACAGTCTACAAACTGAAGGAGTGCGCATCAACTGCAGCACTTGTAATTCTCCTAAAGACCTTAAGGGCAGGAACAAAAGAAAGCACGAGGTTGTTCTCGCACAGGATCAACGTTCATGGCCAGAACAAGTTGGAAAGAAGAGGAAAAGCATACAAAAAAGCGATCAGTGGGAGTATGGAGAAGGAAAGAAACAAATGGACATGAAAGACAGGCGACTCGTAGGTGTAACTTAGACATAGGTAACCCATGCAAGCTCTCTGAGGCCCTACTCCCCACGACGTAAGATAGACAAACCTAGCTAGCCAAACGCTATCATTCCTCCTTCCCCGAGTGGGGATTTGCCCACAATTTCCGCTATAAATGCCAGGGTTGCCGAGTCGAAGTTAGTAAATTCTGAGAGCTTAGGAATCATGAGCGGATGCGAGGGAAAACGTACGAATTTTGTTACGAAAAAGTCTGACATTTTTGGGTAGAGCAATTGAAATGAGAATTGGAGTATGTCCAACCGACTCCGCGACTCAATGGTACACCTCACAAAAGGCTCACCAGCATCATGTGACTGCCTCCCTCGTACGAAAAGTAGTCGGTGTCAGCGGACTGGGTCTCCGTCTTCTGTTGCGGCGGGGCGAGGGGTGTAATGGGGGGCGGTCTGGTGGAGGCAGCCGACTGGAGCTGGCAGATCGTACTGTCTAGAGGAGCCGAGTTCTGCATGCGTCGCAGTTCGTCGAGGTATCGGGTTGCCTGTTCAACACGTGTGTGGTAAATTACTATTCACTTTCTACGGTTATATTACACCCAAGACAAGAGTCTGAGACACTCACCTTTATTAAATAATACATGGTACCTACAGCATACGAATATATACGTTAACCTGCTAGCAATATTCTCAGGAAAACAATATCTTCAGACACAAATTAAGCAGTAACTGCAGGAAAACGTGGATACTCTGTTGCACGGCGGTCTCACTGAAAACCTTAAAGGCTAGAAGATTACCCAGACAGCGGTCACTGTAATAATTATTGCTCATGTACAATGCAAGCGCAGCGATAGTTCACATGGAGCAGCAAACTACGCCCGTTACGCTGGCGGGACGCTTTGGCGATCGTTACTTCTCAGATTTATATGCCAAAAATGCAACAGAGCTCCTCAGAGCAGTGAGCCGAGTACCAACTGTAACTTGGTTTCGGGCACTGAACTGCAGAAATACTATTAACAGTACTAGACTGTAACTACTACCTGGCCCTACGCAAGCCCTCGTTTCAGCTGTCAAGCTAACTGATGACGGCTAGCTATAGCACTAGATAAGTGCCAAATAGAACCCCTATAAACCATGGTCTCTCTTAAAATAATAAAAATTACAGAGCTACTGTCAAACTCAATAACAACTTTAGATCTAGATGCCTAACACGTCAATAGGACGGTTTAGGATCTCACAAAGCTCAGCCTATACCGTACTGTTTAACTAAACAAAGATTACAGAAGTAGATGACAACTGTTACCAGTAGCTACCCTACAAACCTTCGTCTCAGCGAAGTGCAGCTTCTCTTTCAGTTCTGAAATTTGTTTGTCAGCCGCTGAGAGAGACTCCAGCTGCGCCACCTGACGCTCTCCAGCCGCCCTCAGTGCAGCGCCGCTCAAACTCCTTGCTAATTGCCACAAAACAACATGCTTAAGTTACCTTCATACAGTGCACAACAGGCTGTGTTACTTTGTTATAAGGGCAGCCTGGTACAACAGACAGGAATAACCCTAACGGCGAAAATACAGAACTGATTTTCAATACATTACATATGGTGCTATTTCTACGGCAGCTGATTTTTATTAGCAAGTTAATAAGTTGTTGAAGCCTCCCTAGATACAACTACGGTGTGTTCAAAGAGGAAAAGGAAGGGATGTTAAGAGAAACGGGGAACACACGCAGGAGGGTGTTTCGACACAAAATTAATGCGCATAGGAATAAGTCAAGAAAAATGACGAAATGAAAACAAAACTTGAGCACTCTGAAAGCGGATACCTCCGCCAAGCAAGAAAACCGTTAAAAAAAATCAAAATTGGTTTCGAGACCATGATTTTCATTGTATCAACACCAAACTCTTAATCATTTGTGCCCGTCAACAGTTTTAATAGCTTCAGTAATTTTTTGAAGATCCATTCATAATTTTTTGAGTTATGCTGCCAACAAACATTATGACAAACATGAGTCAAACATAGCCTACATATGACTCAACCGAGCTACACCGAAAAGTAATCATTTAGGTATGTCTTTCAACATTACTAACAACTCGCATAAATTTCATAAAGATCTATTCAATATTTTTAAAGTTATGGTGCTAATAAGCATAAACTTAAGATAGTAACAAACGAATGAACAAACGGACCATTAAAAAAATTTGGTCATTAACTCTTCGTGATACCCCTAACAACTCATGCGAATTTCATAAAAATCCGTCCATAAATAATTGAGTTGTGGCATCGAGATAAATGAGGCAGACAAACAGATGTACGGATCTTCACCAAAATTTAATCATCTGTTCCTCCTAATATACCTAACAATCCCTGTAAAATTTCGTCCAAATTTGTCCATAACTTTTTGAGTTATCTCGATAACAGGCAGACAGAGAAACCCGACGAAAATATAACCTCCTCGGCGAAGGTAATAAAGAATCATCAGTAGCAGTATGAAAATGAAAAGACTGTGGGCACGGATGAACGACGTCACCTAGATAGGACTAGAGCAGCCAGCAAGTTCCTGCTGGTGGTATCAACCCCGGATTAAAATAAGATGGATGAAACTAAGTAACCTTTCCTCTGGCACTAGCCACGCCTATGCATCTAAGGGATGATAATTGAAAGAATTTTAGAAAATGAATTTAAAGTTTTATGAATCATAATGTTCAGCCAACGTAAGCTAAAACTAAAAACCCTCGTACTTTACCAATTGACGGACATCGTCTCACTTTTTTTTTGACATAATAAACAATGCTATTATGAGATATGAATGGTTACTTAGGGCGTTGACGGGTTAAGCTTTGCAAGTCCAGTGGTGGGGGCATCTCAGCATGACGTCCAGACAGGTTCTTTTCGTAAGGGACTACAGGGTCGGCAGGATTTACCAAGTAATTTTGCATCGCGGTAATAAAAGTAACTCTCGTAGTAACGTCCCAATCGTAACAATTTTGTGGTTCAGCTTTTATGACTGAAAACTTTCAAAGATGACGTGACGAAAACCAGCTCAATTTTATCTTGACACGCACTATGAGTGGCAACCGCTAGCAAGAGTACTTACCACTGTCAGGAGTGCGTCGTGTTGATAGCTCAGCTTTGGCCGCAGTCAGCTCCTTTTCCTTCCTAAAGTGTAAAAAATAAGACCCGTCAGAAATTGGTATTAATAACCACAGGGTTTTATCATGTAAGTATCGATAGTTGGAAAAGAAGAGGAAGACCGCAAAATAGGAGCACTAAGATTAAGGGGTCAACGAAGATAAGGATGAAAAGAAGTATCAAAGACCTAACTACTGCTGAGATAACGTTTAGAGCAAAAGCAAACACCGCGTCTGCAAAAATGAACGAAATCGTCCTCTAATAATACAAATTACAGCAGTTAGCAGACAAAGTTCAACTCAAAATAATACGCACTTCTGTAACTGGTCCTCCAGCAGAGCTAATCGATCACGAAGGTCTTGCTTGCAAGACTCGGCAAGGCGAGCAGCTTCCTGCAGCTGCAGCACCTGTCCACTGAGGGTCTCTCGCTCGGCATCGCAGGACTTCTTAGCAGTCTCCAGCTTATCTATCTGCGCCCGTAAGGTTTTCCATTCGTTTTTAAACTTCTTGAACTCGCGCTCGTAGTACTGCGCGGCTTCTTCCAGTTCTTGACACTCGCTCTCTTTCTGGGCGAGTTTAGAGCGGCAAGCTTCCAACTCGGAGCTGAGGGATAGGGAGGCATCCACGCCGCTACTGCACGATAGTATGGAACAATGTTATCAGCATTATAGGGAGGCATCCACGCCGCTACTGCACGATAGTATGGAACAATNTACCAGTAGCTACCCTACAAACCTTCGTCTCAGCGAAGTGCAGCTTCTCTTTCAGTTCTGAAATTTGTTTGTCAGCCGCTGAGAGAGACTCCAGCTGCGCCACCTGACGCTCTCCAGCCGCCCTCAGCGCTGCGCCGCTCAAACTCCTCGCTAATTGCCACAAAACAACAAGCTTAAGTTACCTTCATACAGTGCACAACAGGCTGTGTTACTTTGTTACAAGGGCAGCCTGGTACAACAGACAGGACTAACCCTCACGGCAAAATACAGAACCGATTTTCCATACATTACATATGGTGCTATTTCTACGGCAGTTGATGTTTATTAGTAAGTTAATACGTTGCTGAAGCCTCCCTTTATACAACTACGGTGTGCCAAAAGAGGAAAAGGAAAGGATGGCAATAGAAACCGGGAACACACGCAGGAGGGTGTTTCGACACAAAATTAATGCGCATAGGAACAAGTCAAGAAAAAAGACAAAATAAAACTAGAGTACTCTGAGAGCGCATACCTCCGCCAAGTGAGGCAACGGTAGCAAAAAATTCAAATTGCCTCTGAAACCATAATTTTCTTTGTATAAACTCCATAATCTAATCATTTGTGCCTTTTGATACTAATAACAGCTTGTGTAATTTTCTTGAAGATCCGTTCATAACTTTTTGAGTTATAGTTACTGTTAACAAACGTAATGACAAACATGAGTCAAACATACAAACGAACAAACCGATCTGCACCAAAATTTAATCATTTATGTCTTTTAACAATACTAACAATCCTTATAAATTTCATAAAGATCCATTCATTATTTTTTGAGTTATTGTCCTAACAAGCATAAAATTAAAAACAGTGACAAACGAACGAGCAAACGGATCACTACCAAAATTTGGTCATTTACTCTTCGTTATATAGCTACCTAACAACTCGTGTTAATTTCATCAAAATACATCCATAACTCTTTGAGTAATGGTATTGAGAAAAATGAGGCAGACAAACAAACAGATAAACATATCTTCACCAAAAGTTAATCATCTGTTCTTCCTAACATACCTAACAATCCCTGTAAGTTTCATCCAAATCGGTTCATAGCTTTTTGAGTTATCTTGGTGACAGACAAACACGACGAAAACATAACCTCCTTGGCGGAGGTAACTAGAGCACTCTGAGAGCGGATATCTCCGCCAAGCAAGGAAACCGTTACAAAAAAAAATAAAATAGGTTCTGAGACCATGATTTTCATTGTATCAACACCAAACTGTTAATCATTTGTGCCCGTCAACAGGGTTAATAGCTTCAGTAATGTTTTGAAGACCCATTCATAAAATTTTTTGAGTTATGCTGCCAAAAAACATTTTGACAAACATGAGTCAAACATAGACACGAACCAACCGAGCTGTACCGAAATATAATCATTTATGTCTTTTAAGATTGCTAACAACTCATATAAATTTCTTCAAGATCTATTCATTATTTTTTTTAGTTATTGTGCTAATAAACATAAAACTAAAGATAGTGACAAACGAACGAACAAACGGACCATTACAAAAATTTGGTCATCAACTCTTCGTGATATAGCTACCTAGCAACTCATGTGGAATTTCATAAAAATCCGTCCATAACTAGCCTAATTGAGTTGTGGCATCGAGAAAAAAGAAGCAGACAAACAAACAGATGGACGGTTCTTCACCAAAAGTTAATCATCTGTTCCTCTTAACATACCTAACAATCCCTATAAATTTCGTCCAAATCCGTCCATACTTTTTGAGTTATCTTGATGATAGGCAGACAGACAGAGCGACCCGACGAAAATATAACCTCCTCGGCGGAGGCAATAAAGAATCATCAGTAGCAGTATGAGTCACCTAGATTAGGGCTAGAGCAGCCAGTAGGTTCCTGCTGGTGGTATCAACACCGGATTAAAATAAGATGGACGAAACTAACTTTTCCTATGGCACTAGTCAAGCCTATGCATCTAAGGAATGATAATTAAAAGAATTTTGGAAAATGAATTTAAAGTTATATGAATCATGTTCAGCCAACGTAAGCTAAAATTAAAAGCCCTCGTACTATACCCATTGACGGACATCGTCTCATTTTTTTTTTTTTTTTGACATAATAAACAGTGCTATTATGAGATATGAATGGTTACTTAGGGCGTTGACGGGTTAAGCTTTGCAAGTCCAGTGGTGGGGCATCTCAGCATGACGTCCAGACAGGTTCTTTTCGTAAGGAACTACAGGGTCGGCAAGATTTACAAATTAATTTTGCATCGCTGTAACAAAAGCAACTCTCGTAGTAACGTCCCAATCGTCACAATTTTGTGGTTCAGCTTTTATGACTGAAAACTTTCAAAGATGACTTGATGAAAAGCAGCTCAATTCTATCTTGAAATGCAGTATGAGTGGCAACCGCTTGCACGAGTACTTACCACTGTCGGGAGTGCGTCGTGTTGATAGCTCAGCTTTGGCCGCAGTCAGCTCCTTTTCCTTCCTACAGTGAAAAAAATAAGACCCGTCAGAAATTGGTATTAATAACCACCGGGTTTTATCATGTAAGTATCGAGAGTTGGAAAAGAGGAGTAAGAGGGGAATGACCGCTAATAGGAGCAGTAAGATTAAGGGAGCAACGAGGATAAGGAAAAAAAAGAAGTGTCAAAGACCTAACTAACTACTGCTGAGGTAACGTTTAGAGCAAATACCGTGTCTGAAAAAATGAATGAAATCGGTCTCTAATAATACAAATTTCAGCAGATAGCAGACGAAGTTGAACTCAAACTAATACGTACTTCTGTAACTGGTCCTCCAGCAGAGCTAATCGATCACAAAGGTCTTGCTTGCAAGACTCGGCAAGGCGAGCAGCTTCCTGCAACTGCAGCACCTGTCCACTGAGGGTCTCTCGCTCGACATCGCAGGACTTCTTAGTAGTCTCCAGCTTATCTATCTGCGCCCGTAAGGTTTTCCATTCGTTCTTAAACTTCTTGAACTCACGCTCGTAGTACTGCGCAGCTTCTTCCAGTTCCTGACACTCGCTCTCTTTCTGGGCGAGTTTAGAGCGGCAAGCTTCCAACTCGGAGCTGAGGGATAGGGAGGCATCCACGCCGCTGCTGCAAGATAGTATGGAACAATGTTATCAGCATTTAACTATCTGTCGTACTCGATACGAGCGCGATGTAAAAGTACTCGATACGAGCACGATGTAAAAGTACTCGATACGAGCACGATGTAATAGTACTCGATACGAGCACGATGTAAACGTACTCGATACGAGCACGATGTAAAAGCGAGCTACTTATGTAACAAAATTGGCGCCGAAGCCGAGAGAAAACGAGTCAGAATGTAGAGAGGGGACTTGTGTCACTTAATGAAATTTCAAACGGATATACGCAAGTGAAAATGGTAGGATACTGGCGGTCAGCGTTTTCAAGCCGACAATGGGGCAGACAAAATGTACAATAGACCTTGAAAAACTGTTACAATGTCAAAGAACTTGTCTCTAATATCGCGTGAAAGTAAAACATGAAATATTAGTGCTATAATCTGATGATAACGAAACAATAGTACCAAAACGTGTTTCTGGCTTGATAACAGTTTTTGTCTTTTCCAGTTTAGAAGGCATGAAATGGCGGTTATTCATGCACTACTGAACAAAAACTACATAAAAGAAACGGCAGGTCGATTTAGCTACAATAGTTGAAGTTAGATTGTAAAGTATATCTCAATTTGCATAGTCTGATGGTGCATAGTAACTAAAAATTTATCATCAATATCAGGTTCATTGACTTATCCTTACGAAAGAAAATTCAATGCAGCAGTTTCACACAAGAAAAAGAGAAGTTACCTCCAAACTTACTTACGCACGCTACAAGACGCACAAGGTTATCGTTGATTGTAAATAAGGAAGCACGATTAAGCTTCACGATGAAAATGCCCTCTACACAATTGTGACATGGAATTAATCTCACCAGAAGAAACACGTCCTGCCTTTTAATACGCAACTAACTACCTTCATGTTAAGTAGCAACGAACTGGCGCTCACCTGAGGCTTCTTTCCTTGGTCTGCAGCAAGCTTTCCTCTAACTTCTTGTTCTCTCCCTCCAAACAGTCCAAACTGTGTTGCAACGTGGAGAGCTTGGTACTTAGAGAATTATTCTCAACGTGCAATTTCTGCTTATCACCTTCGAGAGATGCCATTTTCTTTGGCATTTCCCCCAAGTCAGCTCGATAAGCGGCTATTCGCTTCTCATAATACTTGACAGCATCGTCCAGCTCTTCATCCAACTCGCGACACCTGGACTCCTTCTGCTGAAGCTCCAGCTTTAGTTCGGTAATCTGCTGCTGAAGCAGCTCTACTTCACTACTTTTGTTCTTGTTTTGTGCATCAATACCTTCAAGAGATCCTCCTAGAGCTGAATGCAGTGAAACCATTTTTTGCATGTACTCATTTCTATCGCTGTCGGCCCACAGGTCATACACTTCACTTGGATTCCGAAGTGACGCTTGCAGTTTACTATACTTGCCGTGCAGTTCTTCTTTTTCGTCTTTCAGCGAAGTTACAAGCAACTCAAATTCATGGATTTTTCCCCTCATCTCACGGACGGCGGCTTCCTGCTCTTTCTTAATACCATCAAGAGTACGCTCAACATTGCTGACCACGCGTGACTGCCTGTCACAGTCTCTAGAGAGCGCAACATTTTCCTGCTCCTTTTCTGACAGTTTTAGCTTCAACGTAGTCAATTCATCACTATGGTCACCCAAGTACTTCACTTCAGACTGAAGGGCAAGTAATTTCTCGGCACAGAGCCGGTGCTCTTTGTTAAGAGAACAAAGGTTTTCCTCTTTCTGGGCATAGACTTTCTGCAGATCAGTCAGTTCTTTGCTAGCAAGCTTGTACTTTCTCTCCCAATCAGCAATGGTATGAGCGCACAATGCATGGGACGTCTCCACAGCACAAAGTTTTGTATCTTTCTCAGCAAGGAGGCTAGAGCACTTTGAATGTTCATATTCCAGTGCATCGAGTCTTGTCTGTTTTTCTGACAACTCATATTCGTGCTTTTCAGCAGCTTCTTGAAGGACATGAACGTTTTCTGTTAGCTCTTTAACACGCGACTCGGACTTTTCCTTCTTCTCCGATACAGCTGTGAAACTTCCTTCCAAAGTGGACAATTTGTCCCGCACGTCTCGAAGCTGCGCTTCATAAGCTTCACGAGCAGTAGCCACATCATTTGCATCGGACTGTAGAGCTTCAATGGTAGCCAAAGCGGACTGCAGCTCACTGTGGGCGTCGGTAGACCTCTGCAACGAGTCCCTTAACTTAGACAATTCGCTGGCCATTTCGTTTACATGAACCTTGCGCTTCTCATTATCGGCAGCCTGTTCCTGGGACACTTTCCTTAGCATTTCCAGATCTTCTTGTAACGCAGCCACCTTTACTTGCTCTTCGCTTAACTGGATCGAAAGATTCTCACAGTGCTTTTCTTTAATTCGAAGCTCTTGTTCTAACTCACCGGCAGCTTCCTCCAGCTGTTTGAGTTGCTTAGTTTTCAGCTCCAATTGGTGCTGCAGCTGCCCAACACATTCGTCTCTATGCTGTCGCTCACGAACTGCAGCTTCCGCTGCTTCCCTTTCCTTCTCGTCCAGTATCATCTGCATTTTTTCAAGCTCTGCCTGATGCTCGCTTCTGAGTGCCTTCATATCGTCGGTTTTGCGATTAATAACTTGGCGCAAATTTTCAATATCCACGTTTGTTTTTCCTGCCGTCTCGGCGCTGGAAGCAACTTTTTCAACGAGTCGACAGATTGTTTCAGGCAAACTGCTGAACAGTTCAACATTGCTTTCCGCATCTTCAGGATTAGGTAAAGGAATTTCAAAGCCAAGTGTCGATGCAGAAGCCACTTTCTCAGCACAGTCTTTAAGCAAAGACAGGAGGCAATCGTATGACCTGCGGCATTCTTTCAGCTCATTCTTGGTAGAAGATAGTTGCTTAGATAGTGAAGCCAAGTTTTCGCTTTTCACAGTCAGTTCAGCAAGAAGACGATCTTCAGCAGACCCCTTTGACGCTTCCAGCTGCGCATTGATCTCGTGGTAATGAGCAAGTTCATGCTCCAGTTCTGTAACTCTTTCTTCCTTCAAAGTCAAATCCTTCTTTAGCTCACAATTCATGGTAGCAAACTCTTCTTCACGTGACTGCAGCCTCTTCTGCAAATCATCAATGGCACCATTCCTGCTCTCCAGCATGTTAGACTGCTCACGCACCAGTGCTTCATTAGACTTCAAAGACGCCTGCAGCTCTGCAATCTCTCTCTTGTATTCCAGCTCGTTTTCCACGAGCAACTGAATCTTTTCCATTAGCTGCTTAGCTTCTGCCAAATGGTCACAACATTTAATAATATTTTCGTTGCGCGAGCTCTGATCTAAACGATCCGCGAGAACAGATCTTGAACTGGTGGCTAAATCATGTATAGAATCATTTGCAATCCGAGATGTATCCTTTCCAGCCCAACTTTCCACGGCTTTCATCTTTGATTCAACTACAGACAGTTTCTGAGTGCTATCCTCAAGTTTGTCCAGAAGGGTATCAACAGCAGACTCGACAGCAGCCTTTGAATAAAGGTCAGGAGGATCAAGTATCGTGGAGCTGCCACAGGATTCTGCTGTGATGCCAGAGGAAGACATCTCAGTCTTTGACTCATCCTCGTTTAAGACGTCAGCACTGCCCTGAGAAACACCCTGTTGATGTTCTTTCAGGTCGCAGATACGTGTCGTCAGATCCTCAAGTTCAAGATTAGCTTCTGCTAATTTCTGCTGGAGATCAGTAACGGTTAGCCTGAGGGCGGCTGCCTCTTGCACCGTCGAATTACTTTGGTCGAGCTGCTCCTGTAGGTCACTGACCTTCCACCGCAGACTGTGCACCTCCTCAACTGCCCAGCTGGCTTCTGTGAGCTGCTGTTTCAGCTTCGCATCAGCAGACCGACCAACCGCAGCATCGCCACTGGACTTACCGTCTTCTGATTGGTCATGCACTTCGGAGGAGTTTTCACTCCGTACAACGCCACTATCGTCGAATTTGGATATCGATTCAGTTTTCGGTTTTGTAAATGAACTGTCAACCGATGTTGCGAATGCACTCGACTCCAGTTTAATGCTTGCATTTGCAGTTGGTTTCTCATCAGCAGTCTCAAACAAGTCGTGATCCTTTAGCCGTTTCTCCAGCGCAGCAACGAGGGCAGCCTGCTGCTGCAGGAGCTCTTCTTTTTCAGCAACCAAATCCATTTTTTCATCGAGGCTGGTGGTGACATCATCAAGGTCAGCAAGTAGAGCATCAACTCGAGAAGAAAGATTCCTGTTTTCTTTCAACAACTGAGCATACGCCATAGGATCGACAACAGGGATAATGTCAGCAGAAACCATGTTATTACTACTGGCTTCAGTGCTCTGATACTCAGAATCGAACGTTTCAGGATAGTTTTGTACATGGTAACTTTCAGTGTGTGCTGCACTAGGAGCAGGTTCATGGACACAGCTCCGGTCAGTGTCATCAAGAGAAACAGGCCCTCTTCCAACTGTAGTAGAAAGTTCCTCCGTAATTGCAGCGCCTGTATCATTACCTAGAGATGCACCCTCGCCCGAGAATAAAGTCTGAGGCATCCCTCGAGTCACTGGCGACTCTGCAACAAAGCGCATCTCATCTGCCAAAGTTGGCATATCAGAAGTCGCCGCAGAATCTAGGCGGTGACCCACCGTAACTTCCATCGTGACATCATACTCGGTGCAGTCCAAGCACTCGCTTGGGTCCGTCCAAAACGCGCCTTCTCCTCCCCGTGTATTTTGAACAGAGGACTTACTGTCGGACTCCACTTCCGAGGGTTCTAGACGAGCGGATTGGGTGACAGACACACTGTTGCCACTGTCTTGAAGTTTATCGCACCAGGCTGCAGATTCATGCAAAATTGCATCGGCCATGAGAGGAACACCGTGCGTCGTTAGCTGTCCTTTGGGGGGCGTAAGAACACACGACTCCGTAACAGCAGAAACTTTGTTCCCAGTGGAGCACAAGTAATCTCCAGTGAAGGACTCCAGTAACTGCCACGTGCGCAACTCAACTTCGTGCGCTACGTACATCTGCAACCATATAGCTACATCGTTACCATGATCAATACTTTAGTATCAACAGGTTAGCTCAAGAGCACTGTGGAAAAACTGATTCTCTAATTTAGGTAGCATAGCGTTATATTAGGTATTATAAGAAGATATAAGCTTCCCCAAAAAAGTACTAAGCTTTCTAAGAGAGGAAAAGGAAGGGACATATAGTATGTCGATAGAAAAACGGGGAACCCATGCATGAAGGTGTTCCCACACAGGATCAACGCGCATGGGAACAGCAAGTACGGAAAGCTGAGGAAGATCAGACGACAGTAAAATTAGTAGGAGTATGAAAGTGGAAGGAAGCAAAGTGGGCACGAAAGACAGACGTCCCGAAGGCTTAACTAATGGCGAAGGTAACCTACACAAAGCCCCCGGGGGCGCTACTCCCCATAACATAGGATGGACGAACCTAACTAACCTAGCATAGTAGTAGAAGTTTTACTAGCGCTTCAGTGGCACACTGCCTATATCGCGCCGAACTATTCCTGTGTTTAACCACAGGCTCGTGCGCCAACTAGGGTGCGTTTTAAATTGTCAATGATTTT
>LQNS02276499.1:749338-761604 GCA_001587735.2 Parhyale hawaiensis
ACTATCAATACAAGAATCGTGAAGTTGACTGCGTGTAAGATGAGCAACACTTGGCCCAGACGGATGCTCAGGCTCTGTAGGCTGATCATAACCAGACTTCCCAAATTTGTTATCATCAGGACAGTCGTTGCTGTTTTGCATCCCAGCATTGGCACAAGTATTCTTGAGTTCTTTTTCCTGTTCAATTCCAGAATAATTCTGTGGCTCATTTATACAAGCAGCGATGCAAGAGGATTCTTCCACGTCATTGAGAAGTTTCGAATTGGCGAGAATTTCTTCCAATCTAATTTTTTCTGCCTGGAGAGAAGTAAGTTCAGACTTGAGCAAACACATGGAGATTTCCATGCTTGAGCAAATGTTATCCTTCTCTCTCTTGATCTCTGTAACAGAATAAGCAGACGCATCCAGTTCGGCCTGCATACTCTCCAATAGCTTGTTTTGTTCGGAGAGTTTATCTTTTAGTTCTATTACTTCAGCCTCTCTGGCAGCAATAGTTTCCTCGAGCTGCGCTACACGCGTCGTTGTCTCCACATCCCGATTGTGACCTTTGATTGTTGAAGAACTCTTACTGCTGAAATTGCAAAGTGCACTTTCCAGTTCAGTAACAATACTTTGACGCTTACAGGAATCCAAGCTTCTAATTTTCTTCAGCACATCATCAACCAGTTCAGGACACGCGTTAGTGGAACTCTCTCTCTCGCACTGACTCGTAGCATCTAGAGATGACACACCCTCTCTGACAGGAGACCAGTCCATGTCTTCCGAGTCACTGGCGAGAATACTGTCGGTTTGCGGGACGGCTTGACTTCCAGTATCAGCAGTTGGCTTATGCTCCACATCAACTTCGGTGCCCACGATTAATGCTGCTTTGGTTGCAGGCATGTCAGGAACATGAAGGTCTGTTTTAAGATCCTCCTCAGCTACAACGGAAGAATCGATCAAAGTTCTGTTTTCTTCGATGTGAGCGCCGTCAGAACTGCTGACTTTGTCAGGTGCGATTGTCGACAAGGCTTCAATCAAGAGTGATTCTTTCTCTGTTTTGGACCTGAGTTCTTCTTGGATCTCAGTCAGATGCGCAAGCTGTTTGGCGGTCTCACATTCTTTCTGCTGCTGAAGCTCCAGCGTCTTTGTCAATTCAGCGCAGCGTTGCCTCAGCTGCTCTAGTTCTGTTTCCACGACGATAGGCACCGCAGAAACACCCTGGGATTCAGCGCCAGAGAGTTGGACCTTCAGCTAAAAACAACAAATAAGGATGTATGAGAGCAGATTGTTTTAAGCGCTAAATTAAGCCTCCATGATACAAGGCGCGTCAAAAGAAGATAAACAAGTATCTATATAATATTAAACAAAGTTATTGCACACACCGAAGGTAACCACACATAGAAACTGCAAGTCCAGACATTATTCAAATACTAGGCTACGCCTGAGAGGTAAGGAACAGGTAAACCCAAATAACAACTAGATAATTCCAAGGAAACTATAAAATTATTTCCAACAGACTCATTCGTCATCGATTGATGTGGCACAGTCGATGCGACTAGGACTGAATGTTCAGAACGTTCGTTTCGTCACCTTGAATCATATTGAAGCATTGCAGGAGTTAGCAGCGACCCAATTACGTTTGAGACATTTGATAATTTCAACAAATAAGTTTTGCATTATTGAAAGACTTTAGAGCAATCAATTCACGGTTAACGCCAGAAATTCACCAAATCGAACGAACCCAGCACGACAGCTTCAAGTTCAGGACATGTCAAGTAGCTACTGCAAGTGAGCTTCATTTCGCGAGCCAATAGATAGACAAGCTAACCTCTGGCGTCACACAAAGCGCAACACATAACAAAATGTGTGAGCAAGAAGGGGCGGGGACCTGAAATCGAGAGCACGTACCTCAGCTATGAAGGAGTCCTTCTCAGCCAGGGCGGCGTGCAGTTGTTCAGTGTCATCGCTCATCTGCTGCACAGCATCCTCCAAAATCTGTTTTTCCCTTTCCAATACCTCAAGGCTGTAATAAGAAGAAGAGCTATGCAATAGTTACAGTATTCCTAAATCATCTGATACCACGGATTTGCTTCCGCAGTGTGACAATCCCTAAAGTATTACCAAATTAAGGATTAAAATTTAAGAATAGTGCGGCACTTCTATTCTATTCTGGTTACTGAAGCGTTTTTCAGAGAAATCCACTAGCTATATATTTACAAGAGCCGGGTGCAAAGCTTCGGCAATATTGCATTGCCAATTTTAAGAGCATGGATGCGTTACTATAACAAGCAAGAAGTAGAGGGACACGAGTAAATTTCGTAAAGCACAGTTTCAATAAATACAAAATCTAGGAAAATCTATAGCTCAAGTATTAGATTCGTCCTTAGCATGTACCGTCATTGATCACAGTACCGCGAGTTTGAATATTCTCAATCAAAGAAGCTCGCCAGCATATTATCTCTTACGTCACCTTATAGGCCCAAATATTGGGACAGAGTTATTAATAGTTGAAATTACGATACTGAATAGTTTAAGCCTCATTTCCCCAATAACGACGATCAAACAGGAAGAAATATAAGGGACATAGATTACATCGCTACAAATGTAGAACTCATGCAAGATGGTGATTCACACAAAAAGGATCAACACGGAAGTGAACATGTCAGGCAAAAGTTAGGAGAAGCAGCGCTAAGTCTCATCAGCAAAAGTATGAATATGAAAGACAGCAAACTGAACACGTAATGGAGACCTCCGGAACGCCTAGCTAAGATAAGGCTAAGTACAAACACCTCTAGAGCGGTACTCGACATAAGATATGGACGAGTCTAGCTAATCAATATCCTTACTTTTTCTAGAACACAAGCCACAATTCGCACGAAATTATCGAGGTCTCACAGTAACTGGAGCAACAGACCATATATAAAGTACATAGGTGTACAATATAAACAATATCTTTAGAGTTGCACATGCTCCACGAAAACTGGCAACGAACCCATTGTCCTTAACAGCAGCTGCAGCCTGCAGCTCCGCCAGTTGCTGCTGCAGGGGTCGTAGCAGCTCCAGCTCAGACTCCAAGTCCTTAACCTTGGATTCCAACTCCGCTGTTGTGCAGAGCCGCAGCTTCACAGCATCGGCGTCGCTACCCTCAAGCTTAGCCAGTTCATTCCATGCTTCCTGAAGATAAACATAGCAATGTTTATTCCGAAAAGATAACACGTTTAACTTAAATTTCTCCAAAACAATGCGCTCTAAGAAATGATACAAAAGTGGCATGCAGTACATCAAGCAATACGGGCAGCCCCTAGACACGCGGTCACCTCCTGTGAGAAGGGAAAGCACGTTGGAAAACAAGGAAATAAACGCGTTCGTTTCTAGTTCAACTCTATACCGTAGAAACTAGCGCTCTGCACCAACGTTTCAAACAATGCTATTCTAACGAGAAGCCGTTTTATTTGGTGTCAGTATGTTTGAGCCTCCACACACACAGGGCAGTGATGCAAGAGAGGAAAAGGGAGAGGATATTGCCTATGTCAACATTATTATTATATTGTGGGTTTCCTCGCCGTATTAGATACAAAGACTATATAACAGCGATCCAACTTTGTATGATATAGTTTAAAAGTTGAGTCGAACTCAAATGAGTTCTATGAGAACACTCTTAGCCAGGTGCACCATATCTGGCAGGAAATAAGGCGCGAGCATCTCCAACTCCACCCTACGTCAACAATAACGGCGTGCTTCCTCCCGCCCCCTCCCCCCACAGATACAAAACAGCAGGCACGTAATTGCCAATTTGAAAACAAAAAAAGAAGAACATACAAAGACCGTCATAAGAAAAAAAGGAAATGGGAAGCAAGATGGGCACAAGACCAAGGTATCCCCACAACTGCCCATGAGACAGGCAAGCCGAACTAATCTAACCCAATGGCCAATCCTCACATCCTCTGAGGGGGGATTTCTTTAGCACATACTATCTATTAAGCAAGAGAAGAGAAGGGTTGTATGCAGGGCTGCAGTCAGAGGATTTGAGGTAGAGTCGGAGTCGGAAAAGAACTTGCTCCAGGAATCAGAGTCGGAGCAGAAAATTTAGAGCCCGACTCTGACTCGAGAAAATCCCTTGATAAAATATCTCTATTTTTTCAAGCTTATTCAGAAGATTGGTCGTAAGTTATAAAAAATAATAAAAGATTTTGCATCTGTGGACAAATATTCATTTTGGCTAAATCCATGTGCTGGCAATTGACAGCGGAGTACATAGATGATCTAAGCAGAGGCTCGCCTAATACTGTACTCACTATTTATATTTAGTAACTTGATAATTTGTGTCCCAAATAGTGCAAATAACAACGGATCCCATTCCAAATATGTACCTACAAAATATTTTCTCAAGCTTATGCTGGTGTAGCTATATATATTTTTATTATTCAGTATTAAGCCTGACAAAGATTCTTCTAGAATATAGGCTAATTAATAGTGAATTATAAATGCATGAAATTTAATATCCCAATGATGCGAATGATGCCATTTGAACATCACTGCAAATATTACAAACTACTCTCATTAGCTTAATATATGTGTATATTTTGGGTGAAAAGCAGTTGAACAAAATTAATGGCTACATTAAATGCTAATTGTAGATATCAAGGAGTCAGAGTCGGACATGGCACATCCTACTCCACAACCCAGGTCGTATGTAAGTACAACACAACTTCAAAGTAGTGATGGGTCAGGAGGATAATCCAGCTGTACTAAAATTGCATGATCATTCCCTGTATTTGTAGGAGTGTCATCCTGGTAACGACAGAGAATGAAAGCGGCGGCAGCGTGCACTACAAGAAAGAAAATCTGACACAGTCAAGCAGTTCTTCCAAATATATACCACGTCGTTTTGATTCTGCAAGAGTTTTATTTATTTATTGAGACGAAAACTACAAACTGCACCACACCTGCAAGCTCTTCCTCAGATCCTCCTCAACACGTCGTTGCTTCTCCAGCTTCAGTTCCAGCATCATGTCAAAGTCCTGACGATCTTTTTCCAAAACACTCGTGCTACTCTTCTGTGCATTCTGTTCACGCAACAAAGATTAAGTTCCATACAAAAATATTAATAANNCGTTGCTTCTCCAGCTTCAGTTCCAGCATCATGTCAAAGTCCTGACGATCTTTTTCCAAAACACTCGTGCTACTCTTCTGTGCATTCTGTTCACGCAACAAAGATTAAGTTCCATACAAAAATATTAATAATCATGAAACGCGTGAGATATAGTGAAAGATCTACATGATACTCATGAACAAAAATTCAATACACGAATATTACCTACACAAGTTAAGGATGTTTAGCAACAAATTTGCTATGCCGATCACAAAGAAAAAAATTTTATATCTATTTGTTTAAACGGGATAATTTTCTATTATTATTATAGTGGGTCGGGTTACTAGCGCCGCAGGATCATCACGCCCGCCTCGCGCCGAAAACACAAGATCGAGATATTCTCGGTTTTTGCACTCCGTCACTGGCCAGCATTGTGCTGAGAACCTGTACTTCCTCATCAATCATAAATCTAAGCTCCATCTGGAGTCATAGGCCCCGTCAATTTCACATCTCTGGTACTAATATAAACTTTATATGTATAATACCGGCACAAATGAATTACACGAAAACAAATGATACTTACCAGTTCCTTTCGCAGCTTTTCATTGTCAGCTTTGAGAGCCGAGCACTGCTTACGCAGCTGGCCGAGCTCGTGAGAATCTGCGACGAGCTGCGAGTTTTCCTTCTGCAGCTCGTCAACAGAGGCGGCAGTGAAGCAAAGCTGGCGCGCCTGGTCCGCCACTCGCTTGTTGGCGTCCATGAGGAGCACCTGCGAGTCCTGGAGAGACCTCGTCAAACTAGCCACCTCCTGCTTCAGTGCTTCCACCTGGCGAGTTTCGGTGAACAGACAAATGTGAACGTCGAGTAGTAACAATAGGCAGTGAATTACCATAAGGTGCATATATTACTGGACCAGAGAAAAAATAACTCCATTATATTGGCTGTTTGCTGATACAGAAAATTTGTATCGTAACACACTACGCCTCATTACACAGATTTTATTGTGTAATAGCTTAAAAGTTGCTCTTAAAAGGTACAAAAACGGATATGTATTCATAACGGGGAGCCGTAAGAAAAACAAGGGCGCATAAAGACCACATAATTTGCAGTACAGTACACAGTAATACTAATGTAGCAATTCTATGAGGCCGCATCAGGCTGAAGTCAAAAATTTTATTCCACAGTTTCTGTCAGAAGGTCTGGAAGTTGGAACTGACAGTAAACTCACAGACGACGCCACGACAAAGAACAAGCGAAGGCAGAAGAAAAAACACGCACCGAAATCCCTTCCGTGGCTCCCACACAGAGAGCATGTAGGAGTCCATTTGGGATAGGTCGTTCACACCATAGAGCAGAAGAAAAGCAAAAATAACAACGTACCTAATCTTTCGAACTAACGTTATCAGCAGGAATTGCAGTTACATTAGCGGGCAAAATAAGAGAACGATTTACATTTTTTGAAAATAAAGGTTAACCATGTAGAGTAGGTTCATGAATCTTTTTATGGGGCCCTAAGGAATGTATTCAAAATATTTCTACAAAATATCAGCACAAACATAACTATATTTAATACATTAGAGGCCCCATCTTAAGGCCCCATCAAAAGATTTATTAACCTACTCTACATGGTTAAACTTTATTTTCAAATAATGAAAATCGTTCTCTTATTTTGCCCGCTAGTGTAGATGCAGTCCGTCACTTGGGTTAAGCTCTAGAAGCGTGAGGCCCAAATAAGCATGTTTTAGAGACAAGCACCGAGAAAAACTAAGGCTAAGGAGTACCTGTGGCAACCTAACTACCGTAACCTAATGTCATGAGGCATCATACACAAAAGCATCACATAGGCTAAGCATCACTACAGCACTTCCCTGCACCACCACCTGAGAAGTTCAAAACCAACATAAGCAACACATACTGTAAACATAGCAAAGGATGCCTTTCGGATTCCCTCACAACCTCACCTTCTCATCACCACCAGCACCCTTGTCTTCCTCGAGTTGTGCCAGCAAGCTCTCCTCTCTAAAGGTGTGGTAGGCCTCATTGAACTCGTGCAGCTCCCTGAGATCCGTCACCTCGGCTGTGAGGTGCGCGACGCAGCTGTCCTTATCCTCCAGCAGACTGGAGAGGTTGCTGATGCGGGCACGCAGCGTTTTGCGTGGCGTCTCGCCGCTAGGGGTGCCAGGTGCGACAGTGGCCCGGGGACTGGCAGGAGCCTTGAGGGGTGACTGGCGAAGCGGTGTCCGAGGAGAGGATAGCAAGCTGCAGGCAAAGCATCACAGTCACATTGGTGGTTAGCGTCATGTCAAGGATGATTAACGGGAACAAGTTAGCGCACAGCCGAGCAGGGCGGCGCTTGCGCGCGTCGAACGTACGAAGCGATGACGTCATGAAAACTTGGTACGTTTATCTGTAGCTGTTTTGCATAGTTTCTTCATCATTTCATTTGGACCTCCAGAGTGTCCTACATGTCCTACTATCATTATAGTTGCACAAAAATATATATCAAAGCATCTACAAACTTTTCTAGCTCTCTGAAGGATAAAATTTTGAAAGAACGTTGGTTAAAAGGCTTGTAAAAGAGCAGATGAATTTAACCGGCAAATGCCCGAAGGCATCAGAAGCACTTTTAGAGCCAGTTTATCGTCTTTAAAATGCAATAAATCAAGTGAGTTCTATCGAGAGTAATATGGAATTCTGAAGATGGATTTATATGAGTGGATACCGCAATGTTTTCGATTTATTTTTGTCTTCTACCAATGATCTGCTTTCCTCTATAATGCCAAACCATTGCAACAAAACTTGACTCAATGCAAGCGCTTGAACGCCGAGATCGAAGAACTTTTTAACAAGATTGGTAAGAAAACATTAAAGGACAAAAAAACATTTACTTTCCTTCTGGCCAAGTAATGCAAAAGCAAAAGTCTGGAGAGAGCACCAACGCAGAAGCCATACAACTGCTCGGCAAAATTGGAGAAAAAACATAAGCTGCTATACGGTGCGCGCGTTACAGCAGTAGAACAGTAGGGTGGCGTCCGACTCGCGTCAACTAATTTGTAAAAAAAAAAACTACCTAACCGTATTCCACATAGGTACTTAAACTGTTTCACAGAATGATGTTGTTGAAACTGGCGAATGTTTAATCCATATTTCCTCCAAAGATGCTCTAGTTTTACGATTAGGAGAGGCGGATATGTTAACGACGCGTACGCGACGGCATTGCTTAGGCAAAAATTTTAACGACACTCTCCGACCGGGTGCGTGCCTCTTACGGAAAAAAACAACCTAAATAATAATAATAATAAAATTTCATCCTTCTGAGAGCTAAAATAGTTCGTAGATGCTTTGATGCATATTATTGTGCAATTATAATGATTAGGCTATAGGACATATCGCACATTCTGGAGACCCAAATGATATGATGGCGAAACAATGTAAAATAGCTGCGAATTAGCTACCGTACTTGAACATTATGACGTCACACGCCTCATTACCCATGATGCACTACAGCTTGGCTCCGCCCCCTGCGTTAACCTGTTAGTCTCATACTCCTTGGCGTCATATAAAGTAGAACACCAGTACGCAGTACTTCGTAAAAGCTGGTCTTTTTTGCGGCATAGGTGTGCTTTAAACACAACCGCGTAGTAACAGGAGTAGAGCAGGTATATTGCACTTCAAATACACGCATCCATATTGTGATGGAATCCACCAGGAATCACAAGCCCCCAACATCCCGCGACCTATTCGTTAACTTCAACATCACAAAGCGGCCACGCCACACTACCTATGCACATGTACTATTAATCCTCTGAAACCCAACATCTTGAATTTTGCCCATTCCTTTACAATAGACCAAAAGATAACGAATTGGCGTAATTAATCAAATAGTCCCATTAATTGATCACAGATTGCTAAGCCAATCGACTTATCACATATTCTCATTAATACAAGTATAGAAAAAAGAGTGCTGCTCAAGTCGAGCCTCACGAATGGAGTACGGTAATCTGTGCGTCACACGAGCACAAGCTCCTCCCCGTTAGAAAATGTGTTTCCCGCCACTTACGAGAGTGTCCACAGCAACTACTAGGGCAGCAAGTTTAGTTCAATCTCATTTATATTGTTTTAATTTTGAGTGTGATTGCCTACGTATCACCAACAGTCTCTCCCGCTCCCTCACTCCTTTCGCACCTCCCTGATGCCGATGCCACACATTAGTCAAAAGAACGAGTATTGCCATCTGTTCATCCGAACGTTATGTTGAACTCGCGTAAACATAGTTTGAGATTGCCAAGATATGGTGTAAAAATGTTGACCGTCAGTTCAGTTTGCTCCGAAAGTGCCGTTAGTCAAGTTTCAGACAACTCATTATATCTGAAGGTATTTATAACTCAAATGCTCTACAAGTGAGTGCTATTTAAAAAGGCACATCAAAGCATTCAGACGAAAAGATACTCGTTCTTTTGACTAGCGTGTGTCATCGCTATTACTCACTAAGCCACCACCACCACCACGCATACACCGCCGTTACCCGCCACCGACTTCATCACTGCTCAAAATAAACTCGCATTTTATTTCGTTAATATCCCACATATCTTATTACCTAATACACTTAGCCTATATGTTCAATTGCTATTTGACCGTGTCTTTAGCAATTAGGAAGATGTGTTTCATATTTATTAAAGGTTAATAGGAAAGATTTTGGGAAGCCGAGAGAGGATTAGCCTAATTGGTTTTTAGTTATTGCTTACGGAGAAAAATTCGAGATAAGAGAAATTCTAGATACGAGCTCGATCCAGGGATGAATTAAACTCTTATGTAAGAGGGGCCACATTATTATCATTTCATTTAATAGTTCAAGCCTCCGTTTCCGCAACAACGGCGATCGAACAGAGGGAGAAACAAGGGTCATATAATCTGTCAATAGAAACGGGGAATCGATGCACAAAGGTGTTCCCACACAGGATAAATGCGCATGGGAACAGTAAGTCGGGAAAGAAGTCCACTGGGGTCGCTACTCCCCATAACATAAGATGGGCGAACCTATGTAACTTAAGCCTATGGCCCATCCTATGACGAAGAGGGGAAGGGAAGCTGCATTGCAATACCGTATTAGGTATACAGTCATAAGGTTGAGGCAGAGCACAACGAACGCCGCACTGTAACGGTACTAAGAGATCCAGACGTGAGTAGCAAAATGGCTATAGATACAGGTTAGCTGTAGCATATGCGGTACTGGGTAATTATTATTATACTGGTATTGTCCCGCTATTTCTGAAACTTAGACAGTCAATAGCGATCTAAGACGATTTACTCGGCTTACAGCTGGAACCACAACGTTGCGCTCATGTGGCAAGAGATGAAGGACGAAAAGAGAAGAAGACAGCAAAAAGAAGCGCCCGTGCGGACGATCCCTTCTGTGGCCTCCGCACGAGCGAGGTAAGAGCCCCGCAGAAAAATCGGTACCTCAATCGGCGGCCAACCTCGCGGGACAGAGAGGAAATATAGAGAACCTACCTAACTCTACAAAACTAACCTTCTCAGCATGGATGCGGCCAGATGCTACATCCCCTGCGGAGAAAGCACTCGGGACCCTTGGCGGTACTGGGTAATAAAATGGAGATGGCACGTCCGCTATCACAGATGATTTATTATTATATTACATGTTTAAGATTCTTTAGACACAACTATGGGGATTCAAGAGGAACAGGAAGGGATATGTAGTACACCAACATAAACGTGGAACCCATGCACGAGGATGGATCAAAGTGCATGGGAACAGCGGGTCAGGAAAAAGATGATGTACAGATGAAAGTAAGAGTTGCTACTGAGGGGCAGCTCTTATACTTTTAGCTTCCATTAAATCTGAAGTAAAACTTACAATAGCAATTGGTTCGATACACCAAGCTGATGTACGCAACCTCTTCTATGTGAAGGATGGCTATCTTAGAAAAGACCCCGACGAGACAAAAAACAGTAGAACTTACTTTGCCTTAGGTAGGAGAGAGGTGTCGGTCTGCGACTCAACGTCCCTGAAGAATTTGGGTGGCGGCTCAATGGGCAGCCGCTGACTCCCTTTGCGTTTGCGCCTGGTGACGCAAAGGGAGGAGGGAAACACATCGTCATCCCCTGCAGAACTGAGAGCAGGGCTGGCGAATGACACCTTAGGTTTGGAGCGAATAGCTGGAGGCTGTTCCAGTGTGGAGAGCTCCAGCGCTGAGGAGTCCAGCTTGTTCAGATGGCTTTGGTCCAGTCGCTTCAGGATGCTCGTATTTACTTCCGCAAACTCTGCATGACAAAAAAAAACTAAAAAAATTGAACTTTCATGGCGGGGATAAATATCAGAACGCTACAAAAGCAAGAAAACCCTAGGCTAATCCAGAATATACACCGATAGAAATTTACTTAGTCTTTTAGGGGAATTAGAAATTACCATTATTATCAATAAAAAGTTACCTGCAGCAGGGGAATTTTTGATTTGGAGCTTTTTTACATTCGTAAGAGAACTGTAACATAAAACATCATCATCTATTGTAGATGCATACCGGAACAAGATTTTCAGGAATAATTGGTAACCATTCACTTGCAACTTGCATGCATTTTATTGAATGCGCTTCCAAACAACCAGATCTAAGACTAGTATTTTCTGCAGGCTGCGTGTTTAATTATAAAGTAATTAAATGAGCACTCACTGTACAGCAAGGAACAGTTACGATCCTTAAATATCTTTTCAGAGTGTGATTCCAGTATATATATATATAGAGAGAGGAACTGGAAACAATCTATGGATGAAACAGTAGTTATTTCCCGGCCCGGAGCAGTAAATCAACAAAACCCTTTGGTGCTACAACCTATGGATGAAACAGTAGCCATTTCCCGGCCCGGAGCAGTAAATCAACAAAACCCTTTGGTGCTACAACCTATGGATGAAACAGTAGCCATTTCCCGGCCTGGAGCAGTAAATCAACAAAACCCTTTGGTGCTACAACCTATGGATGAAATAGTAGCTATTTCTCGGCCTGGAGCAGTAAATCAACAAAACGCTTTGGTGCTACAACCTATGGATGAAACAGTAGCCATTTCCCGGCCTGGAGCAGTAAATCAACAAAAAGACCTCTTGCGATAAAGAGCTATTTATGTAGCTGTACAGTGACCGAGAAACGTTCTATTAGGATACACAGGACACTGCGTAGCGCAG
>LQNS02276499.1:812129-822683 GCA_001587735.2 Parhyale hawaiensis
AGACAACAGTAAGATCAGTAGGAGTATGAAAGTGGAAGGAAGCAAGGTGGGCACGAAAGACAGACGTCCCGAAGGCCTAGCTAATGGCTAAGGTAACCTACTCAAACCCCCTGGGGGCGCTACTCCCCATAACATAGGATGGGTGAACCTAACTAACCCAACCCTATGGCCTATCCTATGCCCCCGGAGGGGGGTCCAAAATTTAATGGAAATTTATATCAGTTCTATGAGTTTAAGATAGCCAAAAGACTACTACTGGCAGTGACAGGAAATGAGGTGCAGAGCTGTAGTAGAGAATCTACCTGACTACAAACTAGCCTTACCAGCAATAACCACGGTCAGCTGCGAAATCACCAGCGGACAAGGACTTAAAACAGCCCTTAGGTGAGGGAACTCATACTGTATATATTCGGCAAGAAAAGAGCCAGCCAGAATATACCTCAGAAGGCGATCAGAGGAAGCACAAGCCATATTAAATTTTCGCTGTAGCTGATGTTACAAGACTTGAACGTTACATCAAATACTTTGGGCAAAGCTAGGTGATTCGTAAGTTTAATAGATTTCCACGATCTGAGAAGGTTCCAGGAACAAAATGATCAGCAAAATTGAGGCCCCTCAGGCGATATTCTAGCGGAATAACTATGAGCCTGACAAACCAAAGGATTATCCAGAGTGAATAGCTGCGGGCATGTTGCTTTTGGCCGCAGTTCCTGCTGATGAGGTTAGTTTGCAAAGGTAGGTAGATCCTCTAGGCTTCCCCTTTTGCTCCGGCAAGTGCGCTGGGCTGCTCATAGTAGTAAGCAATTCAACTCACGGGTCTCCTACCCGCTGCTAAGTGCGGCCATGGAAGGAGCCCTTCACACGAGTGTTTCTTCCAGTTCTTCCGTCTCTTAGAGATGCTTTAGGCCTTGTTTTCCTGCCATTACCTCGTAGTGCAAAGGCCACTTTGAGACAAATAGAAATCGCTTGAGTTTACATGTAACTTGAGACCTTCTGGAAGAAAAGCAAAGATAACTAGAGCACTCCGAGAGTGCATATGCCGCCAAGCAAGGCAATGTTAACGAAAAACTAAACTTAATCCTAAAAATTATCATTTCTTCTTGATCATCATCAAAGTTGGGTCATGTCTCTTGACTTTAATAACAAAGCTTCTCTAATTTTCTCGAAGATTATTACATTATTAACATAATTAGTTTAACCACCGCATCCGCCAAAGGGCAATCCGTGCTGTTGGCTAGTCGCTCGGAGACTCGAGAAAGAATATCTTATCCTGGCATCGGCTCTCCTCGGCCTTTTAGTATAAGTTGGCTCAATGCGCTACTACTGGCGAGGAAATCAGGCTCTAAGCATCTCAAGAGACGAAAGACGGAGAGAGAAGAAAATAGAACCGCTCGTCCGTAGGTTCCTTTCCGAGGCCCTCCACACGAGAGCAGGTAGGAGCCCCATGGGATCAGTCGTTTACCACCATTAGGTGGCCTACCTTGCGGAGCAACAGAAGGAGTAGCTATAGAAAATCTACCTAACCATACAAACAAACCTCGTCAGCAGAAGCTGCAACAACTGCAGAGAAGGCACACGAGTCAGCCCCTGGGTGTGGGATGCCTATATATGTTAGCAGGGAAAGGGCTCGCTAGAATATATATATATCCCTGAGAGCTTTCTTGAGAATCAATCCTCACTTTTTGAGTTATATTATGACAAGCATTAGTCAAACACACGAACCGATCATCATCAAAATTCGGTTATGTGTCTTTTAACATGCTTAACAACTCCGACAAATTGCATGAAGATCCGTACATAACTTACTGACAAACATAAACGTAAACAGAGACACACAATGTGACACAAACAGATGAACAGAAAAATTTGGCCATTTGCTCCTAATAATATTCCAAACAATTCCTTTAAATGTCATAGGGATCGGTCCATAATTTATTGAGTTTTGCTACCGAAAAAAAAAAAGAGGCCGGCAAACAAACGGTAGAACTGTTCTTAACATAAAGTCAATCATATGTTTCTCCAAACACACCTAACAATCCCTGTAAATTTCGTGAAGGTCTGTCAATAACAATTTCAATTATCTTGGTAACAGACAAACTCGACAAAAACATAACCTTCTCGATGGAGGTAAAAACCACAGGCACCTGTGGCGTGAAAAGCAGATATAATCTCCAAAGTTCTAGTCTGCGGTTTCTTTTTATTACTACGTACTTCAACTTGAGGAGCGGTTCAAACTTCGTCGAGAAGCTTCTGAAGTCACAATCCTCCTTCACAATGGAATGAAAGGCTCCAAGACTGACGCCTACTTCGTCTGCACACTTTCTGATCGTGATTGGACAATCGTATCTACCAGTACTTGAAACCACCAGGTGGTCAATGGATTTCGGGATGTTTATGACCTACAAGAATGTGCCATCGTTACTGATGTATAGATAGCTGTTACAGAAGTGGTAGTAACACCATTACTATATAATCGTAAAATAATAGTCTTACACTACCCACTGATTCTTAACCAAAGGGCTATTGTATCTTTTAGAACATTTCTACTTAGGAGTCACCAAGCTTTACTCAAAATTTCAAGTACAGCATGGCTCAAGGTCTGCCATATCTCGCCAGAAATGAAAGTTTGACTGCGCCCAGTTACTCTTCCTTATTCACTGTTGTTCTGATAGAAAACACCTGCAGGCTCGAAAGAAAAATGAATGCGTAATGAAGTGTCAAACATACATGTAGTCACAGGCCTAAGCTTCCGTTTACGAAACGAAGACGATGTCACAAAGGAAGATAGGACAAAGAGTATGCAGACAGGCACTACGTGGAACCGATGCACCAGGGTGTTCCCATACAGGAGCATCGCGCATGGGAACAGCAAGTCGGGAAAGAAGATGAAGAACAGATGGAAGAAAGATCAGTAGGAGTATGGGATGGGAAAGAAGCAAAGTGGGCACGAAAGACGGACATCCCGAAGGCCTATCTAATGGCTAAGGTAATCTACAGCGCTCCCTGGGGTTGCTGCTCTCCATAACATAGGATGGGCAAGCCTAAACTAACCTTATGGCCTACCCAATGCCCCCTTAGGGGATCAGTGCAAATGATACAACCATAACAAAGGAAATATAATCTAGATTAACTTTACAAACCAATTTACAATTCGTATGGTATTACGTTTTTCTAATCCCTTCACGCAAGAAGACACACGATGTCAACGCAAATTGATGATAGCTGTGGAATCTATAGTATAGCTATACTTCAAACTCCAACACCTGTCACCATTTGTCTCTTTATGAGGCTAACGTCATATAGAACACAAAAGAGTCCTCTAGCTCTTGAAATAAGTTGAACAACTAGCTTCCCATAATATACTTCACACTGGAACGAGGACGGTCTGGGGAAGTCTTCACATGAGCCTGCAGTCTCTGTAACTGCTTAGATAATTTGTAACTGATTGCAGCCATGCACTCCTGTTAAACCTAACAGGCATCTAATTGCAGTGCGTATAAGTGCACATAAATTTTCCATTTTCCAGTGTGTGTGGTCCAGTGGATTTTTTTACTTTCACCAAATGTTACCGATACACTGGATCAATTCAATTTTTTCAGTCGTTTAGCCATTTGCAGTTGTTTTTCGGCAAAGTACATACATTTTATACAATGTTAAACACTTGAGAATAACGGAAACTGAGACCCAGATGTTGTTGCTGAGGTCATAATTGACTGGGGATAACTCTGCTCAACACAATACTAAGGCTGTGATTAAATGCTTTCGATATGTGTAGCTGATACACCATTGACATTGTATGGGTGAAGTACTATAAACAAAAAAAATTTTTCGCGATGGAACAACAAATGATTTAGAAAAGCAAGAAAAGTCTATGAAAGTCACCTCTCTGGTTGTTTCACAACGACGGCATTTACAAGTTAAAAGATACGCGTGAATTTATGCAGCTACCTCGAACAACTAACCGTAGTAAGATTCAAATACTAGCAACAATTGAGACTATTTCCAGACGGCATACCGAACTCCCGACAGCTTATTGTAGTCCGCTTGCAGTCGGAACGCAATGCGTGACAGCTTCCATCTGTAAACAAAAGTTTTGTACATTACTGAACGATATATGCACGGGGCTCCTTGCAACACTCACGGTCTATCAGAAATGAACATAGCTCTACTCCAGCACGTGACGTACATCGTTCCAATTGTATGTAGCACATACACGATGCATTTTGCAATTACTATCACCGCCAGCATACTAGAGGTCATAACACAGAGCTTTTAACTGCAAAATATCCAGCCGTTGCAATAGTAAGACATGACTGATGCAGAGCGCCATGTGTTGCGAGTGCGAGAAGAGCAAAGAAGACATAGCTATGAGAGATGATTGCATGGCAGCGACAGCAGAGGTACGGAGTTGATATTTTTTGGAGCCAGGAGTTGAAGAAGGCACAATGGGCCTATCCTGATGAAACAAAAGAAGGACCGTAGCCGTAGTAGTATGGCCTCAAGCGTCTCTTGTAGCAGGCACAGACGCATGGCCCCAGATATAAAGATAAATATTAGGGATGTACCGTAGCTTCTGCATTGGCTTGTGCCGAGGCCAGCTTCGTAATTTGCAAGAGCTTTGGCTGCGGTAAATTGTTGATTATTTTTGATCCAATTTAGCGAACTTGCACCATACGTTTCAATAGCTGTTGTTTAAGTTTTCATAAATCAATAGCCTCTCTTGGGATGCACCAAGACCACAAGCCCAAGCCGCTGTGCCGAAGCTTCGGCAACACTCCCATCTTCGCACATCCCCAGTAAGGCTACTGAATTGTGAAACTAAAACGAAAGCTATTGAAAAGTACGGCAAAAGTTCTCCAAATTGGACCAAAAAGAATGAACAATTGCCAAAGCGCCAGCAGATGAATCTGGCCTCGGCCGAAGCTTCGGTAGGTACAACCCTACTAATATGAAGGGATATGGGGGAGCGCAATTGCTAGGAACCCAGCACTCCGACGGCCCAGAGAAGATCACTGCCTCCGCCAGAGATCGAGTGTGTTGAGACCTTGGGTGGTCCACTGCTGGACAGAAGGCCGAAAGCTGTTAACAATGTCCGGCCCCCAATACATCGACAGCAGAGATCCAGCACCTGGCACCCAATTCTGCACCGGTAGGCGTAGGACACGAAACCTGGGTAGTGCCCGCGCCTGAGGCGGGCAAGAGCTTCGAAAGCTCCAGCGGCTGAACTTCCGGGGGGAGGGGAAGCAGCCCCCAACATCAAGTTGGGGAGAAGGGGGGCCATAATACCAGCTCTGTAAAGACCGCATGAGTGGGTTGTGTGGTGGTGCAGTCGGGTGGGAAAGGCTGTAAGGGCTCGTAAGTCTCCTATAACAAGCAGCAGGAGTCACACAGATTTGCCTTGGTCTAAGATGGCAGCGAGGAGAGTCTGGTGCGGCAGCTGCCGCAAAGAACGGTATTACTCAAAGCTCCATAGCCTACTCAGTCGCAGAAGAAGCACCTATGTTTCGGCGTAGACTAATGACTACCTATATTACACAGCCGTGGTATCCGAAAGGCCGCGTTTTGGACTGCTTGCAGTGTTGTGGTAGGTATCGGCTAGCTTGAATAACCACTCAGGGGCGGCATATTCCTGGACAGGTCAGAAATTGACTCCTTGGAGATGGCGTCGGGCACTTTAGGGGTACCAGGAGTTGGAGTCAGAAACTGGCAGAATCCAGGAGCCGGATCAGGTTCATCCAACTCCACAACCCTGATCTGAACAACCAAACTTGAGGGACTACTTAAGCAGGTTCTGCTGTTGTATAGCAGATATTATTATTCACTCTATAATAATACACGGTTGTTGGTTGGTTGGCTGCTGGGTTGCTTGCTCCTTTAGTTGGTCCTCTCCGTTACGTTCTTAAGGATTTAGACAAGAGAAAATTTATGTACTGAATAACAGGATGTAATACCATGAAGTTTTAGTCCAGAATTTCAAGGGCAAATATAGTGTTGGGGAAAATGTGCTCGAAACAAAAACTAGTGCATTTTCTGAAGCCCGCCTTTGAAAAGTAACTCAGTAGAATTTGATATGATTCCTTGTTTGAGTATGGTAGATGAAAGGCTGGAGTATCTACATACAGTGGAACCCCGTTTTCCCGGACTTTTTTTTACTTTTCCGGGCTTTTCCCGGAACGTTCCGGCAAACTGAAGCCTAGCTGGAATACCGGAAAACTTCGGCATTTCCCGGAAAGAGTCAAAAGATTTCCCGCTGAAATAGCACTAACTATCGTAGCAGCAGAAACGAGCTTTCTTGTGCAGGACGGCACTCACATGAGGTAACTGTCCTACAACGATTTTGTGGCTTAGCCTATGCAATTACAGAAAAAGTTATTAAGGAAAATTCTGCGATCACGCTGGTGCGATCACTCGCAAATTCCCGCTAGTCGCGCTGGCACTAATACTGCCAAAATACTGTAAATGGTGAGTACCATTATGTACAGTACAATAAATTTATGTTAATACGTAATGCACAATGTTATGTAGCTACACAATGTAAACTACGTCGAGTGTGTATATATGCATCAAACTACTTTGCCTCGTAAACTTTTTAATATAGTGTGTATTCTATGTACAATGTACCGCACATACATACGTATACAGTAAATTCTCTGTAATTCGCTATTCAATAATTCGGGTGTTTCAGTATTTCGTCATTGGCAGGTTTTCGGCCGCATTAGAGATTTAACTCTCGGAGAGCGTCTTCCCCATACAGTGTCCGCCCTTCTTAAGTAGAATTTTACACATGTAATTCGGTAAAACAGCCAATGTGCAGAGATGGCTTCTGATAACATGACACTACCTGGCATTGGGAAATTTTGGCGTCTGTTCATTTAGCGCGCGTGATGCTTAAGTAGTAGGTATGTACATTTCTCTCTTGTGATGGATTTAATCTGCATATAGTGGAACTCCGACTTACGAACCCCCTGGCATACGAACTTTTCTTGGCACAAAAATTACCGTACGCTCGAGATACGAACCACAACTCTACTACGAACCTGGGATCATTGCAAATTTTTATTTATGCATTAAACAGGTATTTCTTTGTTTTATTAAAGACTCCGCAACCCAGCTCTTTAGTTCTCTAAAGGGAAAGATGGTCAATCAGGCCAGTTGAAATTCTCAATGGAAAAACGTGCTGCCACGCGCGTAACTCAGGATGCCGTTCACCGCATACTGCATACTCCGCCTGCACGATTCATAGAGCTAACACGGAAAGGATTGTCTGCTAATACCGATGAGCAATGCATAAGGAAAGATTAGTCCGACTTACGAACCTCATAGAATAGATAAAGTTCGTAAATTGGGGAACATGTGCATGCAGATGTATGCATTGTTTATGTACGTACCTACATATACATAGGTAGGTACTGTACATTAGCTCCCCTTCACACTTTACTTCGGCTATGGTTGCCGATACATAGACGTGTTCTCTAATTCGTATAAGATGTCGAACTACAGTATAGAGAATTCCTCCAATTCGGCAAATCATGCCGAAATAGCGACGCTTTGGACGCTGTGCAGACCATTTCCTAGGCTATCTTGCTACATATCTGTTTATTAAACTGTACTGTACCAAAACAAGTCCAAGCGCCTCCATTATTTCCTACAATCAGTAAGGAATCAAAAATTTCATTGAAATCAAAGGTCACTATTATAAGGTAAGCTTATGTTACGCATTTTAGGATATGAATGCGCTTAGTTACGTAAGCCTGTGTGATAGAGGTAGGCTACACCCCAAACAACGATGCCATCGGTTAGGCTGAGAACCTACGTTCGGGAGGCAAGGCAGGTTCTGCTAGCAAATATAGGTCCCTAGAAGAACCTACCTTGCCTTACCTAACCTCGGTTCTCGGCCTAACAGATGGCTTCACTGTTGGCAAGCTTCCTCGTACTAAGGGTGTTGGTCGGTGGTGGCTGTCAGCCTATCACATTCACTTTGATATAGGAAAAAATAAAAAGCTTAAAGCATAATAAGTCAAAGAAAACGCTATGCGAAGACTTAAAATATACATAATATTGATAATTGGTGTAAGAAAAACTATTTAATGTACAAAACAAAATTGGAAAATCACCCGAGCGCCTCTCGTAAACATTTACCCACATTAAGCTGGGAAAGAAGAGGAAGAACAGAAGGAAGCATCGCCAGCACAAGTTTGAAAGTGGATGGAAACAAAATGGACACGAAAGACGTCAAGATAATCTAGCTAAGGCATATTTATCTATAGGGATGTGAATGACACAACATAAGGAGGGTTATAGGTCTCGATTATGTTTCAGCCTCCCTCGACACGATGTGTTGCATGATGACATGATAAGAAGAGAAGGAATAAACTATGTGTCGAGAGAAAAGGGGAAGCTATGGACGAGGGTGTGACGACACTGAATCAATTAAATTAGTAGTCTATCCATGTTTATTGACAGTTTATTTGTAAGTAGTTAGTAGCTAATGGCACAAGGAGTCAAAATCAGACACGTATGAGTCAAAGAAGACTGTGTTGGACCTTCAAATATTCCAAAACCGCGCCCTGATTTATATTATCATTATTATGACTGCTATTTGAAAACTATATGAACACATAGGCCATTAGAGGCTAGTACTCACTCTCTGACAAGCCCACGTGGACGGGAGGTCACAAGACACCGGGCATGCATTCTTGTCCAGTGATGATTTAGGGGCATGTTTTTGAGTTCCTCTGCTGCATCTTCCTGCATTATAGAACGGGATATCAGCCGATGCTATGGAGCAGTTGGTGTTGCCAAAGAGTGCAGATAAGAATTGTAAGGTGCGCTAAACAAGGCTTCTAAAGGAAGACTCGCCCACTTTCCTTGGCCACAGACTGACAATTGGGTAAGGACACGCTAGGAAAAACTTGGCTGCAGCACTAGATGCTAGACAGAGAACTCTGCAGCAATTTTAGGCTCAGAACTAAAGTGCACATCTGGCGCTTCAGCTGCTGATCTAGTAACATTAACCCTGCTAACCACAGTTTAAAAAAAAAAGACTACATAACTACCGAGATTTTTAGTCCCACCAGCACTTAGCTTTGTCCGGGAGGGTTGCTTACAGCTTACACTTTTTGCTAATAACTTAAGGTAAGTTATAACGTGAACACTAAGTCTGCCCCACACACAGAACAAAAGTGCAGCTGGTGAAACTTTTGCATTAGTTACAGGAGCGAGGATGTGCTTTGTAGCACATGGCCTGTCTTTTAGGCTCCGTTAGCGCAAGTCTTGCGGTTGTGGATTGTTGGGTGGAGTTCCAAGGTTTGAACTCCGTCGAGCTTCTAGAGAGAAAAAAAAAAGTAATATAACTCCCGCAATTCCGACTCTAACCAAGAGAAACCCTCAAGTAGCCAGTAAATGTAACTTGCCGTAATGGTTAACTGCCAATTGTGCGAACTAAATCAGTGCCAGGGTCAATTCCATGACGGAACATAAAGATAAGAGCACCCATACCATACTGTAAGGCTACTGCTCACAACAGTAAAAAAAACTGTAATATTTGTTACCGTCTCACAGACCACCATACATTGCCAGCGGCATGGTTTCGGCTCACTTAGTAGTCCACTGTTCAAAATGGAGTTAAATTTTGTTACAATTCCAGGTATTTTACAATACAGTAGGTGCCAATGTTCAGGTTTTAAGTTGAAGTGTGGTTCAAATTTTGAGATGACATGTGGAGCAACACACAAGAAGCTGTGGTCAGGGTTATGGAAATTTTTATTTCAAGAACCTAGAACTATTTGTATTTTTGGTTTTGTGGACAGCTGTTTTTTCCAAGCACACGCGTCACTGGGCTGATATTTTTTTAAATGCTGGTGAATCAATAGTGAGGGAATGTTCACAAGTTCATATGACCAGTGCATGTGCATGGGACAAAACCTTTCAATTGCGCTTGTAGTAGTAGGGTCTAAGTAAAACAAAATCTTCATACATGCATCTAAGTACTTTTCGGCAAATTAATCACCATAACGACGGTCACCATTACAGCAAGTCAGTTTTTACGGTTTGTAAATAATGACGTGATGTTAGGCTCACTTAAGACATTATAATGGTGTTCCAAAAGAGAAACCTAGCCTATGCATGGAAGGATAAGCACAGTTCCAAGTAGAGGAGTATCTCGAACGAAGGTGAGGGCCCTGAGAGATCAAAGCATGAAAACAAGTAGGCCTACCTACCTAATTAAGCAACAGTACAACAGAAAGCAGCTAAACCCTACATGCCTACTGTTTGAAAATGATAACAAAGTGGCACTGTGCAATACTGTATATATGTATGTAGACTATATAGCTAATTCAAGTATCATCAATGCAGCTTCACACTACGGCTTTCAGTACTAGAGATTTCAAATTTTCATGCAGGTGCACATACCACTACTTCCTTTGGCAGCAAGTGTGGTACTCGAAGCATAGCAACCACATTGGCTCGATGGAAATTGTTTTCCTTCACAACCTTACGTATCCGAACATCTTTGTCCATTTTGTGGTTGGGATACTTGAGGGGAAAAGCTGA
>LQNS02276499.1:843883-866141 GCA_001587735.2 Parhyale hawaiensis
AAAAAAGGGCTAAAATGAAAAATCCTGCTGTATAGTTTTCTTATGAATGCTTCAAGGATTCTAAAACTGTCATTGTTTTTATTGTAGCATGAAAACTCATTGAGTTCTATTCCTTTGAAATTTAGAAAAAATATATGGGTATGTATTCATATATATTTCTATTATCTCAAAAACTAAGGCCTCAATAAAAAAAATTGTGAGAGTAAAATGTGTTTCTTTTTCAAAAATACATAGGTACAGCTACTATGCAAATTTCAGAACAATCGGTCTAAAATTGATCATTTTGCCCCCCATGCCCCCCTCACATAATGTACAAGGTGCAAAAGTTCTACCCAACATTTTCTCAATGGCCTCATCACATGGAATAGGAAAATACATGGTAGCTATAGCTATAAAAGAGAAATGTGCAAAAAAAAATATCCACCTATACATTCTTTTTTAATTTGTGACTGAAAATTTAGAATTGAATGATATTTGTTTATAAATGGGATCCCGGAGTCGGACTAAAATTTCCGACTCCTAGAGCAAGTGAGATTCAGACTCCGACTCCCCCTCAAATCCTCCGACTCCGCTACCCTGCTTTACGGTATCTAGGTCCCATACTTCAATAATTGTTTTGTGTATCATTTTTACTATGGCTTCCTTGTCATTTAGTCAGTTCTTTCATTACAGAGTCATCAGTGATGGTAGGGGTATGGACAGAGGCAAACAAGTGGAAGATAATCTGATAGAAACCTACACTAAGCCAAATCCTGGAGAGTTTCCCATCTACAGCCGCATCAACAAGAAGTCTAAGCGCCTGAAGCAGCAAAATTCTGATCCTGGAGCTCAAGAATCGAAGCAAAAGAGGAGTGCTGAATCTGATATTACTTATATACAGCCATATTTTGAATCTAATATTCCAAAGAGTGATAGCACTAGCAGCTTCTTTGACTATCGGCCTGCCAGCTCCCATGGAATTAGGTTAAAGTCTGGAATATTACATTCAACTAGTCAACCTTTTCTTATAAATCAACATAATCCTGAGAAAGAGCAGACACAGTTAGGGGCTAACCAACCCAAAAGTAAAGTCACCAAGCCGGTCCTGTCTAATTCTGCTAGTGATAGGACTCTGTCTGAGCATCAGCCAGTGTACGCTGTTCTAAGAAGAGAACAGTCATTTGAAGGCAGCAGTGATAAAGGTGGTACTAAGATTAGTCAGCAGGTACAGCCCACTGCTCACCAACCAAAATGCAAACTCAAGAAATCAGTCTTGTCTAATTCTGCCAGTGATAGAACTCTATCTGAACAGCAGCCAGTGTACGCTGTGTTAAGAAGGGAACAGTCATTTGAGGTTAGCAGAGATAAAGCTACTAATAAGTTTGGTGACAGAAGAGAATCAATTGCAACTCCAACTGTTACTGCCTCTGGTAGTGGTGATGATGATGACGATTGCCCCCCTCCACCTCCTGTAAGACACAGCAGCATTGTATGCAGTCAAATCTACCAAAAAGTTGCCAGTAATTGGAAGTTTGACTACCTGAAGCAACGCTCCCAGGACTTTGAAAAGCCCTATGCTTGTAATTTTGCTTTAGCAAGCAGTGATGATCTGCCTCGTGGTGCAAGTCCTGCAAAAGCTGATGTGAATCCAAACACCGTTGTTCTACCAAAGAGTGGCTCTGATGATGAAGAAGAAGCCCCTGTTCCTCCTAAGCGGTGTAGTAGCATATCGTATCGGCCGTATGATATTAGTGCTGCGCCGCAATTAGTTACAACTACTGAAGAGGAAAATTCACCCACAACTCAGTTATCTAGTCACAGTGATCACTGTGGTATCAAGTCTTCTGTTGCTACTGAAGAGCTTGATAGCTGTATTCAGAAGGTCCAGAAGCAGTCTGAAGACAGTGGTGTTGATCTAAGTCTTCCTGAGTCGTCGGTGAAATCTGTAGCTAGTCTTTCTGAAAATCAATTAAATGATGATTCAGCTAGGCACACTGCCGATCAAAGAAACATTTCCACTTCGTCAGGTACAGGTGTTGATTACGATCTGCGCATTACCCAGTCAGCTGACATCTATGACATATCAGTAAGGCCTAAGATCAGTATTTGTGAACTTGTGAACAGCTTCTCCAGTGGTGGCACCAACGCCGACACTGATTGGGAAGGCAGCATCACAAGTGACTCGGATGTTGCTTTTGATGCCACAGAACAAGACCAAGAGGCACCATCTGTTGCAAAAACTGAGCTCTCTGTAAGACCAAAAGTTCGGAAGGGGGCTGCAGTTCTCAAAAACAAGAAGCCACAGGCCGTAAATAAAGCCAGTCTTTGTGCATTAGACAGCAGCTTCTCGGATGATAGCCTAGGGTTGCCTGATAAAAATTTATTTGATAGTAAGTTCAACTATATTCCCCTCTCTGACGAGTCCAGTGGGCTGTCATCGTCTCCGCTGTATACTTCAAATCCATTAATTGAGCATATATATCCTGGCGCCAAGTCTCCATCTCAGTCTTTCTTAAAGCTTTCTCCTGGATCTTCCCTGAATTCATCCCTATTGGATTGCCACTCCCCAAAGCCGCCTGCAGTGTCACAACCTGTTCATATTTCTCCATTGGCTGAGCCTGCTGAATGCTTGCTGCCAGATTCAGAGCCAACAGTTGAAAACAAAATTCTGCTTCCTTCAGTCGGATTCTCTGATGTAGCGCCTGCTGATGCTGCTGGTTCTCGGGATCTGCTTGCCCATGCCAAGGTACCTAACTAGCTATTTATGGTGTAGGTATATGATTGACTCTATGTAATCGTGATAATTTAATCCATTTAGCTTCACCTTACTGGAACTTCAATCGTGAGCTTCCGAGTCTCCACTTTGAATCAAGTTTCGGGCGGAATGCGTAATCTGATGGCCAAAACTCGCTCTTGTTCCCTGATTTACAGCCATCTCAAGGACTATCAGTTTGTAACGGCGTCGTGAAATTCAATCCACATTCTGATGAACAAAACTCAATTGCGCTCCATGATTTACAACCATCTTAAAGATAGTCTGTGGTTACTGCCTGAAACTTCATCCAAAGGAGTGATTAGCAAAGCTTACAAGTAAAGCTCCAATTAGTTAATTTCAGTGGTATAGGCCTATATTGTATTATCTATTGCAGTGTGCGAATTGAAGGTCGTGTGTGTCTCTGCCTGCTTACTCTACATCGTATCAGCTTCATGTTAGGCTGAACTGTCGTGTTTATGTTCCAGTTACCACCTCTGTCACGGCCCCAATGCTCACAGCTGACGAAGTCGCCAAGGAAGGGAAGTTGTGGAGATCTTGACGCTGAATCTATTGACCCTCCAGGCTCGTGGAGCTGTTCCTGCTGCCGGTATGTTGGCTGTTGTAGCTTTTTTATGTTCGCTATAGCTGCTTATTGATGTTTGTAGTGGCTCTGAATAATGCAAACAACTGTTGTTGATTGCACCTAGTTCCATATTCTTTTATCTTCAGCTGGCCTTGGCTCACTGCTGCGTCACTTCAGTCTATGTACATGTGTAAAAAGTAGTGTGAACCCATAGCCTAATCAGTGCTTTTGGACTGAGATTAATAAGAATTATATGTGGCGCAGAACTAGAATTCCAGATAAAAGTTGCAGCTGGGGCTAAGCTACCAGCCTTGTTATTAGAAGTAGTAGCTATACGCTTGTGACTAGGTAATGCTGGCTTGTAGTCTTAGCCAAATAAATAATCACTTTTATCAGCCGTGAGTTCTGGAGAAACACAATGCATCTCTTAAAGGCTGTATTTAGTTGACACACTGGAATATAATAGTTCACTCTGTAGCCTCGTTCATCATAAACCAAATCATGTTTGGTTGCGCTTATACTTGAATGTTAGTTGTAAATACCGTAGATTTAATTGATTCAAACTTGATACCTGATCAAGTAAACTGCTTATTGCTCAGACGGTGCCAAACTTTTCATGTCTCAGTGTCAAACATCGCTGCTTAATAGTACCTAGTTTACTAGTGACTAGGTGCGTTATTAAGGAAGCCTTTAAAAACGCCCACTACTTTGGTACGGAATGTAATAGTAAACCCCATTGGCTGCGCTGTTTCACTAGACATCCCAAGCTTGATGCCTAATACCCAACTTTAGTAAGGCCTTTTTAACATCTTATCCGTGTCCACTTGGCTCTTTTCTACTCCTCCTACTGATGAGGTTTCCCCTGCTCTTTCCCAATTCATTGTTCCAATGTCCTGTAATGCTGTGGCTCCTTATCCTCCTCGGCCCACCGTCCGTTACTCATTGCTTTCTACAAAATAGCACTGTCGTAGTTAAGTAGCCAAGTCTAAACTCGAAATAGGTATTACTTTGCAACAAAGTTGTGTTTTTGTTAAACTACAACTCAACAATCTCTTATTAATTTTAGATATATCTTTTTTAAACAAGCATGTGCAGTATCCTTGGCATGTAATTAATCTTGTAAACTTTGTTTTTAGCACTCCATACGTAGCTACATAGCTACCTTTACTGTAATTATTTTACCAGTGCATCCTGCAATGTAAGTGTACTATAGTTTTTGGCCAGTGCCCTGCTGTGCATGGTCGCAGTGTTGGGGTCGGGGAGGGGGTGGTTGGATGCATGTATTATGAGTCAGAGTCGGACACCTGCCTGTACCAGGAGTCGGACCTTCTACCTATTTTCCGACTACGCAGCCCTGGCGCGGTTTGCTTAAAAAACAGGGTTGCCAAATCAGAGATGGTAGGAAGGAGATGGGAGTTGGATTTGGAAACTCACTTGTCCCGGGAGTGCTTCGTCGTTCATGACGATTTGTGAACGCGGATCATGTGCATGCGGGCGGCGTTCAAGTTGGTGCGCTGCACTGTTCGCTGTATTGCTGATTAGGTTAGGCTAGGTATTGTTTATTTTAGTGGTGACGCGTACAGGAAAGCTTACTTTAACACAAAATCGTCGTGAACGACGCAAGTGCGTCCCGGGAGTTGGTGACAATGGGTCTTTTTTTTAGAATTAGAGTCTGACAGTGATGGGGTCCTAGGAACTGGAGTTAGACTCTGGCTGGACTCAGAAGTTGGAGTAGGATTTGGTTCACGTGACTCCAAAACCCTGCTGAAAATAGAAATGGCTTAGCGTGGCAAAATGAAAACTGTACAAATAGTTAGTAAAAACAAGTTAAACAACTGCGGATGGGCCCAGCTCAAAATTTGAAGCATCAGTGTGCAGGAACATTGTGCAAGTCAAGTTAGATGACTTCACACGCCAGTCTTTTGGTTTCTATACATTCTGCTCACCGTCCGTCTGCCTTGTTGTACCCTTGTAAATACAACATTGTGTCTCCCAAAGCACTTACGAAACTGTTAGCCGTCACTAGCCTTAGCTAGCATCACTATCACAGGTTTGGACTGGCCTACCTCTTCAAATTTTGCGTGCATTTCGGTTACTGAACTCCACTCTGCAACTTATTCTTGTAATTTGATCCATTGACTACCTATCCATTCAAAGCTCCAAGTAGACCCTATGGCTGACATGAAACTTCAGTAAAATGTTTTATTATAAACATAGGAGCCTCAAACAAATAGGAGCTGTTAGTGGTGATGTAAAAATTTTATTTATCTGCAAGAAAGATAAATTCGTAGCTAGAGGTCACCGATGGGCTATGATCATTGAATTTTAGGACAGCAAAATGATTTGAAATTGGTAAAAGTCGATTTTACCCCTTACCATCAGATAGTGTTCATGTATGCTTGCTTCTTGTGAGTAGATGCTTTCTTCACGTCACCAAGTGTAATTTATTTTTGTTTGAAGTTGCTATGCTTTACTGATTATAAATTATTTTATTGAATTTTTATCAGTTCAAAATAGGTCACACTTCGGAGCAGTGGGCAGTCAAGTAGCTACCGCATAGCTAGTGTGGCCTGTGATTTGATTTAATTTTTGTTATTGTTATAAGTAAGAAGCTTCATTGCCAAAAATCCTACGCGTGGTGTTGTAATTTGAAGAGTGAGAGCTGCTAATATTCTTGATCCTGAACTGAAAATCCTAGCAGAAAGTCATGTTTAGTGTGCGTAATTTATACACTGGATTGGATTCTGAGATTTACTGGTACTTTTTGCATTCCTACTAGTTTTTTATTTAAAATCACTAGGAATTCCTTAGAAAAGCACCAATTACCACCTTGGATATAGAAACAGTAGGGAGCATAGGTAGGACTGTTGAAAACTGAGGCTCACGTGTAAGCATACAATTATGGCATCATCTTTGTTGTTTATTTGCTGTCACTCTAATATAAAGGTGAAAAGTGAAATCAACTTTCACTGGGCCCTCCACTGGGAAACCGCTGAGCTATTCGGCGTGTGCGCGGCGCTGCACCTCATTAGCGACAGCGATAAAAACAACTTTACAATATTCTTTGACTCATTGAATGTTATACAGGCCATTCGAGCATACGACAGCATCCACCCTGTCATCAACTGAATAGTAACTACAGTACAACAGATACAAGAGGATGGAAAGTCTGTGTGTATCTGTTGGGTGCCTGGTCATGTTGACGTTGCGGAAATGAGCTCGCTGATGAGGAGTCGAGGCAGGTGGCTCTGTTGGATTTGCCCACGGCAAACCGTGCAGTCCCCTGCTGAGACTACTGCCCATTAATCAGGCGAAACTTTTGCGAGCTATGGCAATCCCAGTGGCTAGCGCAGAGAAATAATATATTACAATCAATCAAAGAAACCGTCCGACAGTGGCACTCGTCAAATAGCGACGACCGCCGAATGGACGTCGTACTGTGCCACCTACGTATTGGGCATGCGAGACTCACTCACGATTATTTGCGGATGAGGCGTCCGCAACCCTATTGCAACACTACCTCGTACCTCTCACTGTCTTTCGTTTGATGGCCGAGTTTTCCCACCTTCTCCAATGAACGTTGGGACAGCTATCCGAACCTGCATGGTCAGGATGCCGACTCCATTCTCCGAGGAATGCTTTCTGAAGGACCTCGCGGCCAATTTAATAGGAATGCCTTAAAGACTTTTCTTATCAGATCTGACCTCTATCACAAACTGTGATGAATCCATTATGATAAATACCTACTTTCGTCAACTACGGCTCTACCCCTTTTCTTTGTGAATTACATATACTCTATGTAAAATCAAGAATAATCTCTATACAACTACTTCTTAATAGGCTATAAAATGAGACAAATTCTGCGCCTTAGCGGCGCACGAACCTGTGGTTAAACACAGGAATAATTCGGCGCGATATAGGCAGTGTGCCACTGACGCGCTGGTAAAACTTCTACTATTAGCCTACTACTACCAGGGTTGGCAAAAACCATGGTTTTTTGTTTAAAAAATAGCCTGGGTTTATTTGTTTTTTTTTTTAATATTTTGTTGTTTTTCCCGATTTGTAGGAACTTTATGCAATATATAAAGGGTGTACACACAGTAGTTAGCTAATCATCTACAATCTTAGTCACTTCATTTCAACTCCCTATTGTAGAAGAGTGATTTTAAAACAAAAAGGTTACGAAAAAGCAGTTAGCAGAGCCCCTATATTTGCTATGGTTACATTTAATGTGCAAACTGCCGAGATGCTATGATTTATAATTGTAGTATAAAATCCTTTGAAAAACTTGAAAACACTTAAAATTACAAATAGAACTTGACAGAAATGGCAAGCTTACTAGCTAATTAATAACAGAGTAATGAACTGAAAAAAGTGAAATGGTTGTAAAATCCTACCAACACCTTAGAAACACTTCAAATTCTACGACATCTCGACAGAAATAGCTAGCTTCTTGCTAATTAAGAGCAGAATAATGAACTGAAAAGAGTAAAATAGCTATATGCCTACATCCTTCTCATGAGCTCACTAGCTGTCTAATAGCAACTATAAGCTTTAACTACCAGCTACGTCTAATTTTCAGCAGTAGCTTCTAGCATACCAGAATGTAGCTAATTTAGAAATGCATCTCTGAAATGAAATAACACAAAATTCAATAAGCTATGGGTTTTTAATAACCATATGCAATAGCTGACCCTAACTGTCCTAACAGTCAAATTGAGTCCTATGTACATAGTAACACATTAACTCATCCTTTCAGCTGTGTCTAAAATTTGATACTTTCTAAAAATAAAAACTGTTTATTTCACAATGTTTATGAATAAAAATAAAAACATTTTTTTTTGGTTGGTTTAAACCAGCCAACCCTGACTACTACTGGAAACTGAGTCTCACATGAAAACATACAATTAAGGAATCATCTTTGTTGTTTATTTACTGTCACTCTCATATAAAGGTAAAAGGTGAAATCAACTTTGACTGCACCCTCCACTGGGAAACCCACACGCACGGGTCTATGCTGCAGATATAGGCCAACTGGCCCCAGAGGAGTAAGAAAACCTGCAGCCGACCACGGGTCGTTGAGAACTATGGCGCCGTAGCGGAAGGTTCAACGACCCGCGCTCACCTGGCCTCCTATTCCTGGGAAGGTAAGTGCCCCTACGCGATGACCGTAGCTTTGCACACCAAGCAAGCAAACTTGCTAACTCAGCACGTTGGGCCGCACGAAGACATCTCGGCTAGCTTGTCACTCGACCTCGGTTCCTTTAGTACTCAAGTTGAATATGCGTGGCCTGCTGCTACCATTGGAAAATAATACTGCCCATCTCCTTGAGAAACTGCTCGAAGAATTTAATAAATCGGCTCTGCATTGCACAATATTCAGATCACAATGGGATCTTTTCAATGAATTTCCACGTTTCATTTGATATTTAAAGCATTTATGAGATCACGGAGCTCGCTATCAAAGCTGCCAAAAAGGAGTTGTAGGAAGATGAGGGCATACAGTCGCGGAGTTGGACATCTGGTTTAGAAGTGTGCGTTGGACTTGCTACCTTTACGTTCAACAATGTATCATAAAAGTGTAAACTAGAACCGACGCACGTCTGGAGCGGGTAGCCCGCGGCCCACTGCAGTGGACCAGCAGCGGAATGCAAAATACTGTGTTAAGCTCTCTGCATGCCGTCACCTGCTTGTCAAATATGTAGTCCAGGAGGGTAATTACAGCAGCAACAGACCCACCTCTTTATTGGCAATGATCGCAATTCAGCCGTTCTTAATGTCCCTTCTAGGGCTACAGTGAAATTATTGAGAAAACCCATGACTTTGAGAGGAAAACCCATGCCTGGGAGCCAAAGGTCTGATACACATACATGCTGATAACTCTATTTCCCTCGCTGATACTAGACAGGCTGAAATAATTTTGTTTGTACAGCACCGAAATTTAAAATGAGGCTGTGTTATAACAGGCTTACTCACGACCTGAGTACCTCTATCTTGAATACTGTAACCCTTATTTTTGTTATAACTGTTGATTTACTGTAGCCATGCTCTTTCATTTCTATTCAGTTGTGCCTTCACTGTAGTATCTGCTGCTGTTGTTGCTGATGCCGCATGAGCCTGTGTACTGCCTGAACTATGGCTAATCATTTAACGGTAAGTTGCTTGCCTAAACGTATGCTTGCAGAGCTACTTTTGTTTGGAATTCCTGCACATTTTTAATGTAGTACAGTGTATCACTCGAGTGTGTATCTATGTATAGAGATATTATTTGACTTATAGTTCTTATGTGTCTAGAATATAATTTCAGTGTGTGGATGTCTTTACATTTTTTTTAAGCCCTAGTTCTGTAGATTATCACTCGAGTCTGTTAATGTACCTGCAATATCATTTTAATCTGTATATTTTCTGCCAGCAAGGATCATCTGTCCGACCTACTCGAAACTTATGTAGTAGTTGGCTAAGACCGAATTGTGGCTGAAACGGTGGAGCAGAAAGGTTTGGGGAGGGTGTTGCTTAAGGGGCAGAATCTCATCTATAAGGAAGGGAGCAATATCCACTTCAAACTTTGATTGCAGAATGTGTTGTATATGACAAGTTCCAGAAGGGACCTTTATTATATCATGGGCGGGATGATGTACGTGTGTGAAGCACCGAGGAGACACTTATTACCTCCGCCAAGGAGGTAATGGTCTTGTCGTGTTAGTCTCTTTGTCTACCTTTCTGTCTGCCTGTCTGTTTGTCACCAATATTACTCAAAAAGTTATAAATGGATCTTTACAAAATTTAAAGGGATTTTTAAGCATCTTAACACTAACAGATGATTAACTTTTGGTGAAAATCCGTTCATCATATGTTTGTTTGTCTGCCCATTTTTTCTTGAGGCCATTACTCAAAAAGTTATGGATGGGTTTTCATAAAATTTGTATGAGTTGTTAGGTATAATACGAAGAGTAAATGAACAAATTTTTGTGATATGTTTGCGCGTTTGTCTGTTTTTCACTGTGTTTGATTTTAGGCTGGTTAGCTCAAAAAATTATGAATGGATTTATATGAAATTTACAGGAGTTGTTACTAATGTTAAAACACATAAATGATTCAATTTTGGTGTTGATTGGTTGGTCCGTTTGTGTGTTTGACTTAAGTTTGTCATAATGTTTGTTAGCAGCATTACTCAAAAAGTTATGTACGGATCGCCAAGAAAATTACAGAAATTATTAATACAATCAAAAAGCACAAATGATTGGATTTTGGTGTTGATACGAAGAACATAATGGTTTCAGAACCACTTTGGATTTTTCCTTACCGTTGCCTTGCTTGGCAGAGGTATGTGCTCTCTAGTTTTCACTGCAACTCCCAGACTGTCGCCACCTGGCAGGGTCGATGATCGTGACTATGCGCAGAGCTACATACCGCACTGCTTGCAGCTTACTAACAGTAATTTTTGAGACTTTGGGAAACCAAACCGGAGCCACGTAACGCATAACGCTTCTAATGTTGGCCCAATAGCTCAGTAGAAGGGCCTCTTTCTGTTGCCCATCTTTGGCCCGCTCGTGTGGAAAGGATCCACAAACGGAAGTAGCAGCTGTCTCGAACATAGTGCGCGTCAGGGGCAAGCTTAAGAGCAGTTAAGACAAAGATGTTTGATGTGTAGGGGGGTTCAGTCCATCCTGGTCCGCCGCCGAGGAATTGCTCGGATGGTGGCGCTTACCTGCTGGAGGTAAAGAACTTCTGATTGTGGTCTTAGAACAGATAATGGATTCTTCTCTTACGAGCCTGCTCCAGTGGCGGATCTATTGCGAGGTCCACGCACATGAATGGCTTGCAGAAACTGGTGGCAATTTCACGTGCAGATGACAGCTGAGTGCCTTAGAAAGTTGTGGAGTTATGCCATAAAATTATGAAACTTGGGATTGTAGTTCTATGGTAAACAAGCGCCAATCTCCGACAAAAAAAAATTATTTTTCTCTTACCTTAGCTGATACAGTAGCTATTTAAAATACGTAGAGATAATTGAAAGTGGATGGTTAGTTACGTATAAGCCTTATCGTATTTTGCTTTCTTCCATACCATGCCTCCTTCACTGCACCTCTTAGCATGTTCCCTGTGTCAACTGGATATCCATCAAACTGCAATGCCGTCATTCGGCAATGCTCTAGCTATTTTAAATGTGACGGATTATGCGCATGAACTTCGTTGCAACTTGACTTGGTCAGAAAGGTTGGAATTAAAATGAATAATAACAAATAAGTGGGCGGGGAACTTTTCAATTATTATATATACTGGAAGTAAAAGTGTGTCACGGTTGTTGAATACTGTCATAAAATATTAACTACTAGTGGCCCGTGCCGTCATTATAAATGACGGCAAAAAATTAACACTTCACCAAAACCCCCGCCGTCTTTTGGGCTTCCTCATTTTTCCCCTATCTAATACTGAAAAAAAAAAAGATTGCAAGGTACCCAACTTTTTTTTTCGCCGAAGAAAAAGATTGCAAGGTACCCCACTTTTTTTTTACATTTTGAAATCTGAATTTTCTCCTATATTATTCCCATAGAGCGTGATAGGAAAGATATAAATATAGTTATAAATAAATAAATAAAAACACGACGTGAATTATTATATATATTAACTATATAAGATGTTCACTTGTAGTAGCTATCGCAGTAATCTTCTTCGTTTGATTGCCCTTCCACTTCAGTAGGGAACCTATTGTAGGCCTACCATTATTACTGCCGTCTTAGCGAAAGTGATTGTCTAGATCAGGGGTGGGCAAACTACGGGCCGCATCCGGCTTATTAACCGGCCTGCGGAAGGTTTTAGGATATTATATTATACTAACTCATGTTAAACACTTGAAAGACTTATTCAAAAACTTCATATTTGCAGCAAATATGTTACTCTATAGACCACACCATACAGTGTGGTCTAGGTTTACTCCTATTTTTTATCTGTGAAATGTATGCATCGGGTGCTGGCTCAACCCATCTGTTAATTTTTAAAAGTCCGTGTGGCCTTTAAGTGTGGTCCACACCACACTTAGTATAAATTTAGAACTGGTTTTGTGAATTCATGTTGTAGTAAACGTCACCGCTTATGAAAAAAATTAGAATGTTGCATCTTCAGTTGGCGAATTCTTTTGTCATGGATTGTGCATTTTCATTTGCATTTGTCAACAGGAATACCACCGCGCAATCATTCTAATAGTAACATCTTTCTGATTTGCAAATATGAGTAGGAATTGCTGACTTTGATTTGTAAAGATAAAAAAACTGCAGGGTATCCCCTTCGGTGATGTTTACAATATCTACAGAAGTTTCCGATTTCACCGATGTTATCAGAAAATATAGTCTATATATACTAGGGGTTGGCAAACTACTGCCTACGAGCCACATCTAGACCGTAAGTCTTTTTAATCCGGCCCGTGGAAGGTTTTAGTACTCGAGATAGAAAATTTAATGGCCTCTCAAGTTTCCCCCACATTTCTTCTTTTTTCTTTGTAGGGAATCCTAGTGCAGGAATTAATTCTATCTCAAACTTACAGAAAAACAATGATCTTCATTCGAGTTCAGTCTAGCAGGTGGTAGTTACTGCTTTTTCTTGTCAAATTTGTTTGAGTAGTTACGGCTCCTTGTGGATACCTACTTCATGTAGTACCTACTTTCCTTCACAGGTTTGTGAACGTCCATCATGCGTTGTGTTGCCTTGTCTGTGATAACGACGGCACCTCTTCGGGCGTACGCTGTGTCCCTCTGCTGCCTCGCAACGCACTGAGCCCAGTCAAGTCCTACAGCTTCTCTTCCCTTCCTTCTGGCACTCTCTGTCTAAAGCCTCGTCTGCAGCGACAGAGCAAACTTGGCTTCCAGAAGTCGCAAGAGAATCTGGTTTCTCTGTCCGCAGTATGCCAGCCTTTAGTTCCAGCTGACGGCACTGCTGTCGTCGGAGAGCTACAAAAGTCGCAAAAAACCGAACACTTTCCTCAGGCGACCATCATCGCCCACGACATCTCGCGGCTAAGCTGGAAGTGCAAGAAATGTCGACATTATAATTCTCGCCACAGCGCTCGGTGCTCCTTTTGTGTGAAATTTTCACGCAGTGTTGAAGAAAGTTCGGTCGAGATGGAAGTGAATAAAAACTGCGCTAACCTTAACTTTGTTAATGGAAGTGGTGTGAGAGTGAGCCGACTGGGGGACAGCCCCACTGGCTCAGCCAGGCTGGATAATGTTATGCCGCCTGTAGAAGAGGTCGAGCGACCTTTGATGGTCGAAAATAATCTGTACTTCCTTGGCAGAGGTAACACCGTCACCACAATTGATTCTCAAGGTAATATTGCATCAAGTCCAACGTCTGTCGCACAAAAGCGGCTTGGTGCTGCATTAAATGCGAATTTAAACGAGGTTAGTGCTGAAAAATTGAAAGATGGCGTTGCCACAGCGTCCCAGTTTTGGTGCTGCCCGAAGTGTGCCATGCAGAACCCCGCAACTGGTGATATTTGTAGTGCTTGTGGCGTTACTAGGAACGCTTTAAAAGGAAATAATTCTCCTAAGAAAAATAAACTCAAAGCCAAATCACCATCGACCAAAGGTGTAAAATCTGCTGAGATTCCCGTGGTAGATTTACGGAGCCCACTTAGAGAAAAGGACTCGTCCGAGTCATTTGGTGACACTTTAGATCTTAAAGAAATGTGGACTTGTTTCAAGTGCTCCTATGCTTATAATCCTAAATGGTCAAAGTTCTGTGATATGTGTAATAGTTCTAAGGGTTATATTAGTCAAAGAACACGTGATGTGCTTAAACAAAATTTAGACGATGACTTTCAGATTGTAACTACTGACATAGGACAATCAGCTGCGGATGTCTCTCCCGAGCAGCCGTGGACCTGCATTAAGTGCACACTACTTAACTCGGGGTCCGCCAATTCATGTAAAGCCTGTGATGGGTCTCGCCTTAAGAGCATCAGTCAGCTAGACGACCAAACTCTAAAGCGAGGTGAGTTTTGGACGTGCGTTGTGTGCACTTTGAAAAATGCCTTGTCTTCCCGTCGCTGTAAGGCTTGCAAGGCCCGAGTCGACGGCTCCGGTGGTGCTAAGGAGAAGTTGCGGCAGGGCGGCAGCAGCTCTGACGTATCCGGTGCCGGTGTTGCCATACTTGGTAGGGTTCCTGAAGGAGGTGCAGGAGCTGCTGGTGATGCCAAAGACAGAGGAGCAACGCCCACCCTGACAGCTAGTCAGTCGTTCGATGACGGCGGTACTGAAGCACACAGAAGACGAGTTCGGCACCAGCAGCAGGGGAGGAGCGACAGTGACACCACCGTGGCTCGTGCGTCTAGCGGCGCTGTCCCGAAATCCTCCTCATATTCCACCAACATGTTGGAGAACCGCGACCAGAGCACCTCCTCCGACTCCGTCATGGACACAACTGAGTCTCCGCGTGAGCAGCAGCAGCCCGCTCGTGTTGACAGGCCCAGAAGGTTACCAGAGCTGCCCCAGGATGGTGGGGCACGGCGGGACGGGGGCAATGGCACCTGGACCTGCTCAGCCTGCACCTTCCACAACAGCAACAGTGCTGTGTCCTGTGCCATGTGCGGCTCCTCGCCCACACTGGATGACATCATGGCCAGTCTGTCCAGACCTGGTAAGTGCTGCGGCTGGGCTCTTACAGAATTTATAGTGTGCAACTTAACCATAATGTGTCAAACTAAAAATTAATTTCTTCTAGGATTGATAGTAATTTTCTAGAGCAGGTTTTCTTTCTCTGACGAGCAGTTTTTGCTTTAATACATAAAATTTTGATGCACTAAAGTTCTGTCATACCTTATAACTATATGATGTTTGGCAGGGAATTTACCCTAAGTATGGGTTAGCCATAGCAGTAACATTACCCCATTCTGTTTTTCCCAATAGCTGCCTCCTACTTCAAGTTTTTATGCAGTTTTGGGAAACGGACATAGGCCTAATAGAAGTAGTGTAATGATTGTAGTTTTCCAAAATGCCTTAAAACCCGGTTTAGAGGGGGGTTTTTGAAAGAAACTAAAATAAGGTGAATTTTTATCCTGTATGGTAAACTAATCCCTATTATGGTAATTAAATTTGAGACTCCATCCACGAACTTGAGTTGAGGTGACATCCATTGGCACGTAATGAGGGAGGTAATATAACCCGCTTTGCTTTCCTTGTGTGCAACCTCAGTTGGGGCTTTCAGCTCACCTTGATCAAACTCAAACTCAGTTCTCCTCAAGGAATCTGTTTGGGGCTAAAACCTGAAATTCAAACCAAAATAGTGAAACTAACGCTCATGACTGTTGGAACTTTGAGGATAGCTTATCTTTTGGAACTGTCTCGATTATAGAGACGCTTACAGTAGGTTTAAATTTCAATGACTGCAGGAAGCAGCGCCAGTAGCACAGTGGGCAGCGGAGGCAGCAGCTACTCGGAGCTGGTGGAGGTGCTCAGGGAGATGGAGGAACATGAGGCCCTCGTCAGTTGGAAGAGAATCGTCCACTACTGCAGGAAGGTGCGTATATACTTCGCTGTAGTCTCTAACTGTTGTAGCTATTGTGTGGGAGAGTTGACTTGATATTTGTGGAGACCTCGGAGAGGGCTTGTGCTGATGCCGGCAAAAAATCCACTTAGAATCCTAGCTCAGTGATATCCCGCCTGCTTTGCTTGTTACCAATATTTGCGGGGTATATTGGATAGGGGCTAGAATGTTGCACCATCGTTCTAAGTCAGTCGTTCCGAACCTAGAGCGCTACATAGCAATCCAAGGCGAGTGAAGTAACCTTTCAGATGCTGTATTTCTAAATATTATGTTGTAAAGTCTCACTTTTTATCTCGAATTAGCTATTAATAAAACGCCACGTCCAGGAATCCAGGGAAGAATAAGCCTAAACTGGAGTCTAACCAACACTGATACACCTGGAACACTTCTGAAAAGTAACCGTGAAAACAGTTGTGGTTCACTGAAACGCCTGCAGTCCTACACCGCCAAAAATAAGTCTTGGAACTGCATTTTATATCGACCCCCATCGTGGACTAAAGAAACACCCGACTGACAAGTGCACCACCGACCAGCTCCCAATCTAAATTGATGAGCCTTAACCACAGTCCATGAGTATCTCCAAAAAGATTTTGGGGGGAGGAATAGCAGAGTGCAAGATGTTAAAGGAGTGTGAGGGTCTGTAAAAGTATTTATAGCGGCGTGAGGTTTGAAAGCAGCGAAAACGCTTTGTGGTAACGCATTGCAATGGTGAGCAGCACAAACACCCATTTGTGGACGACTCCTTCCCTCCCATCAACCGGTCGCTGTACTACAACAGCAGTGGCGAGGTGCCCCCCAACAACAGGGTGACGCAGTGGCTCCGCCCCGACCAGATCCTCACTGATGATGACCCCGCTATTCGTCACAAACCCTGGGTTGTGTTTAGGACGCCCTTGCCTTCCGATATCTCCCAAGGTGGGTGTCACTTTATTCTATTAAAGTGAGTATACATTACTCAGTAACGTTGGTTAAATTTAGCCTTACATCCTGATTGCATAGGTAGGTATTTAATAATTTCCTAATGACCGTTCTATATCCAAAACTCCATGTCTACAGCTATACTACTAGAACTACTTCTTTACCTTACTATTGTACCCATTAGTTCAAGGATGAGAATTAATACTTCGATTTTTTTCACTTGGTTTAATATCGAATTATATTTTCCGTTGCTTCGTTTCACGTTTGCCGTTATGATGTTGTCTGTAATATTATCTGATTCCAATTTAATGTGAGAAATAGCAAAGTAAGCCATTTTTTGTGGTGGTCCAAAAACAGTTTTTTCTGTGTAAACTGTTTTCCTAGCTGTTGAGAAATGCCCGCTTTGTAAATTTACAGTAAAATGGGGACGGTTTGTTGCCTACAGCTAATCTCTTTGATTTTAACTGGTCCGGGTACTGCTAGATTTGCTGTTCTGATCAAATTTCAGGCGTGATTCTCAAACCTACAACCTTTAAAACAGTTGAAAACTCAATGCTGCTTCGCTCCACTGAAGTTCCGGACAACTTAACCCCTTATGCAGAGGCCATAGTTATATGCAATTACACGAGCAACGCGAACCGAGTTTGGGCAACTCTTGCGTCTGTCTGAGACATATTTGAACTCAGTAACATGAACGTCATTGGAGTTGAAACATCCGTACATTACGTTGTTGCTACGAGTGGGAAGTGCTGCCCCGGCATTCTGCTACCAACGCCAGTATTTCCGTCCTGAAGTTGCCTAGCGTTCACAGGATATTCCAACCAATGTGCAAAGATTAAAAAAGATTATTTGCTTAAGAAGTTGCAGCTTATGAGATTAACTTATCTCTATGGAGCTGTTCCGTGACACCTTTGGATGTAGCTAATGTTCAAACCTTTCCAAATATGGTATATGGAACCCTCTCGGTACTGAACTGGTATCGGCTTACTATAGTATGTGGTTCTGGCCTGCTTATACACTATTACTCTCCCACTGTGTTCTAATTCAAGGTTGCACAGTGAGATTGATCTAGTCCGATTCTGACTCCTTGGACTCCCAAACTCCAACACTTGTTCTGAACAAAGTAGGCTCATTTTCACTGACTCCATCTCCTGGGTCTTGCCAGTTTCCGACTCCTTGGATCCTAAAAATGTCCAACGCAGACTCCGACTCGGCCACCCCAATCCAATTACGCTGCCCACATTCCAGGTGTGCTTGGCAACTGCTGGCTGCTGAGCGCCCTCTCCGTGCTGGCGGAGCGAGATGATCTCGTCAGGAAAATTATGGTGACGAAAGAACTGTGTCCTGAAGGAGTGTATCAGGTGCGTCCCCTTTGTTATTGCTGCTCCTTAGGGGGCATAGCTTAGGCCGTAGGCTGTAATAGGGTTAGGTTCGAGTATCTTAGCTGCGTAACTGGGAGTCACGCTCATAGTGGAACGTTATAATTTACCTTAGTCTCTTTAGTTAGGCCTTTGGTACATCTCTTTACCGTGCCCACTTTGTTTTGATCCATTTTTATGGTCATGCTTGTGATGCTTTAATGAAATTTTTGTCTTCCTGTAGACTGGAATTTCGACTTGTCGTNCTTGTTATTGTCAACTTATCTATAAACTGCCAAAATTTGTACTTTTCGTAAGCATGATACCATGCTTGAATAAATCTCTCATTCAGATGCTGAATTTTAGATTAGTATGCTCGTATTTTGAAAGTACTGTATGATACCATGCATGGATAGATCTGTCATTCAGACTCTGAATTTTGGAAAACTATGCTCGTATTTGGATTTTATAATCTTGCAGCGCATATGGTAATTAGCTTTTGGAGCGTAACCGAGACGTTGAGAACGACAGCACTAGTAGGATAGAATGAATCATTATTGGTGCGGTGTAAGCAAGGGATTAGTGTGATGGAGCAAGCAGGCGTAAGAACTGGATTATTGAGCACAACATCTAAGCATTGGATAATTGAAAAAGAGAAGCTAGAATTGCAGTTTCTAATAACAGTGTCGGTTCACGCTTACGTTGTTCCTCTGCTGAAGTTAGCTCTCTAGGCTCTGTACACTTGTAGCTTTGACGCTGACTGCGTCTTGTTATTGCAATGCTGCACTTTTGTCCAGATTCGGCTGTGCCGTGGTGGTCGTTGGGTGACGGTATTGGTGGACGACCTGCTGCCCTGCGACTCCAACCGTCACCTTGTTTACTCTCAGGTACGCAGTGTTGTTTGCTAGCTACGCCAGGGAGCTGAAGTGTTCTGAAGGTTCCGTGAATGGATTTATTACCTTTACAACGGAGATGTGGCAATTGTATTAGCCCGGTTCACACAACTGTCTTTTGAAGGTTATTAAACGTAGTTATGACATTACTGCATTAGGCGTATTAGCCCTCCAAAGCGGCTGGGAGACGGGAGTATGGTGGCGTTTCTCATATCTCTTCACCTTTGTATATAAATAATTAAGCCTCAATAAGCTATACGCTTATTTGCTCTTGAACGGAAGCAGCAACGCACTCGGACGATTTGCTGATAAAACTCATAAAGAACTATTCTGCTAACGTCCCTTGAAAAAATGTGAATGCAACTGCCAGTGCCCCTCATAGTGATGGATGTGAACTCGGTAAGTTATTTTGTCATCTTCATCTTCTTCCTCCCAAATGTCGCCATTTTGTTGCGAGCCTTGCGCTCGTTTTCACTCCTAGAGAAGGCTGGGACCGGGCAGCCATTTTTTGTTTTCCTCAAGTGGCGCGTGTGTCCCTATATTGTTGCAGGTGTTCAAGCCAGGGGCTTTTCTTTGGAAGCCCTTTGTATGCCCCCCCCCCCTCCCGTAGTGATGCCATTTTGTTGCAGGCCCAGCGCCGGCAGCTGTGGGTGCCGCTCATAGAGAAGGCCGTGGCTAAGGTACATGGATGCTACGAGGCCCTGGTGTCTGGCAGGAGCATAGAGGGCCTTGCGACTCTCACAGGCGCCCCGTGCGAGAGTATACCCCTTCAGGTAGGTTGCTGCCTTGGCAACAGCGCTGTAGCTATGCTCACCATCATATCCGAACTTTATGGAATAGTTGGTGGTAATTGAAGTGTTGTTTCCTAGAATTTCTACTTAATTGTCATGATAACCCCTTGGATCCCCTCATTTTAACTGTAAATTTTTCCTTAGTTGACTTCTAGCAGCTGTACCTTCAGCTTTTGTTGCTCAGTTGCTGCAATGCAGCACTTTTGTCCGTTTTTCATTCCCCAACATCAGATTACTGGTATTAAATCACTCCATGTAGAATCGAACCTGAAGGTTTGAAGGATCGATTAAAATGAACATTGAGATTGAAATTTCATCTTCCATTGCTCCACGTGCCAAGTGGAGCAGGTTGCACGAGCACAAGAAGGTTCCAGTACTTCTGCTATAACACTGTAGATCACGGTAGGTAGTACTTACGTATACATCATATGCAGTGCTCGTCATCGCCACACGAGGAGGAGGTGGACGGTGAGCTGATTTGGGCGCAGCTGCTGAGCTCCCGCACTGCTGGCTTCCTCATGGGGGCGTCTTGTGGCGGTGGCAATATGCGGGTCGTGGAGGAGCATTACAAGGTCAGTACCGTCTTACTGTTTCAATCTAACCTCTCATTTAGGATGCCACACGAACGCACGTTGTATGTAGCAAGTAAAAGTTGAACATTTCGTGCTTTAGTCACTTTTTTCCGACGCGGCTGTTCACTCGTTTCCGGTGTTAAAGATGCTCTCTTCTTTTGTTCTTGTCCTTATTGAATTCTGTGTACTGAAAGAAACGAGGCTCCCACTAGCTGTGTAATAATTGTCATTTTCATGTATTTTGTTCAACCTTAGTTTTTTAATAGAAAGCGTAACTGCGCATTACAGAGCGTGGGACTGCGACCACGACACGCGTACTCAGTGCTGGACGTGCAGGACATAGAGGGCGTGCGACTGCTACGGCTGCGGAACCCGTGGGGCCGGTACTCCTGGCGGGGGGACTGGAGCGACCACAGTGATAAGTGGACGCCTCAGCTCAGGGCTCGGCTGCTGCCTAGCGGTGGAGAAGAGGGCATCTTCTGGATTGCCTACGAAGATGTTTTAAAGTGAGTGAAACTGCGACTTGGTTTAGTGAGAGGAAATTGGCCGGAGTGAGTGGGACTGCTTCTTCTTGGTGTAATGAGAATAAAACTTGCGAGAGTGAGAGTGCGTCTTTATGTAATTGTGAGTGTCACTTGTATTGCGTGTTGATAGACTCTGGAGATACTCCCATCTTTTTGTAATAAGTGGGACCCTGTAAAACCGAGCTTCAAGCAGCTGTCAACTCCGACTTTCTCCCAAATTCTAGTATACTCATCGCCTGTCCAGTGTGTTGTATTTTTGTGCGCCCGCGGAGCTAATAACCCATCACACTGTAATGAGAGTAGCACCTATTCTTGTCCATAGCCTACGTACTCTGGTCCTGAATCTTTTAGTGATGGAATAGTGCTTCTCAAACTTGAAAATCTGCAGGAGATGCTGGCAGCTGACCTACGTGTAATAAAATTATATGTGACTTCACATTTTGCTAGTCAGTCGCGCAGTGAGCAACGCTCCGAATATGGCGGAACAATAAATAAATTAAAATTGTGTGTCTCCGGCAGATACTTCGACTGCATCGATATCTGCAAGGTGGTGAGTGGGTGGTGCGAACTGCGCCTCACGGGGTGTCTGCCCCCCTGCGTGGACCTCTCCGTGCTCTGCCCGACCCTCCTCACTGTACTGGAGCACACAGAAGTCGAGTTCACTCTCTTCCAAGATGGACACAGGTAAGTAGTTACTTTTTAATAGATGGTTTCATTTCCGTATTTGTTCCTTCATGGCTCAACTGGGGTATAAGATCATTTCCGTATTTGTTCCTTCATGGCTCAACTGGGGTATAAGATTTGAGTTAATTAGGTTCGTCAATCCTATGCTATGACGAATCGCCCATACGGGTGACTCGACAGGTTACTTAGTCTTTCCGGGGTCTTTGGGTCAGGTTTCTTTTATTTTTAATTCGTTTTATGTTTTTTCTGTTAGTCTTCTTTTCTCTCGACTGGGGTACCCATGTGTCTTCTTCAGTGTGGGAACACCCCATTCATCAGTTCAGCGTTCCTCTCTTCCAGCTATATATATGTATATTCTGGTTCTAGATGGCGTACATATTGAAGAATTAGATCAGAAGCAAATAATATAGTTGAAATTTTATTACCCACGACGCGTTTCGCTGTAACCTCAGATAATTCGTTGAAATCTTGAAATTTGAGCGGTTATCACATAAAGATGGTATATATGATACCGGTTTGAGGAAATCTATAAATGACTTTTTCAAGATTTCAGCGAATTATTCACCATCTTCGATCCTCCCACCTGATGAGCTGAGGTTACAGCGAAACGCGTCGTGGGTAATAAAATTTCAACTATATTATTTGCTTCTGATCTAATTCTTCA